>VWZK01019038.1:368370-583645 GCA_013396935.1 Baryphthengus martii | reverse complement strand
GAGCCGCCGGGCGCGCCCGCGGCGCTTTCCCAGCGCCGGGCTCGGCACCGCTGGTGGCAAGGGACGGCTGCTAAACCCGTGTGGCACTCGCACAAGGCGGACGAGGGATTCCCGGCTTTGCTCTGAACGTGTTCTGCNTAAAAAAAAAAAAAAAAAGGGAAAGTAATGGTACTGTCAGGGAAGGCTGAATTTGTCCCAGGACTAAGTTGGGTTTTATTTAGTATAGAGACAAGGCGAAGGGCATGTAACAGCAAATGGGACTTCAGATGAAACAGGGACGCTATAGAAATAGTACATCCGTGCCCCCACCCACGGCCTGTGCAAGGTTTTCCAAGAGCTATGGGAGGAGTTATCAGAGTTTTATGAATGTCGATAAACGATTTAATAAATACGAGATGAAGGGGGGGAGGGAGGAAAAAGAGGTTTATTTCGGGAAAAATCGAAAGTAAAAGGAAACGGCTCCTAAGAAGCCGGGAGCGGGGGAGATGCAGTGGCGTTGTGCTGGGTTGGTGGCATCACCAGGTTTTGTTCGGAGATCCGTAAGGCACCAAGAAATCCCAGTTCTTACCCACAGAGCCAGAGGAAGCCCCAGAGTAGGTGCCGTTGTGGCGGATGTGGTGAGTTCACGCCGTACCTCTTTGGCAACGGAAAACACAGGGAAACATCTGTAGTTCTCCGAAAGTCTCTTACTTTTGCCAATGCGGTGGAGCTATTTTGGGGACTGAAAACCGACGCCGTTCTGAGTCCGAAGTTGTCTGGCAGATAGGCTTCATCTGCCTGTTAAGCATCACGGAGGTGCTCATGTGCACCTCTTTTCTCCGCAGAAGGCAGAAATCGGCGTTAGGGAGAGGGAGCTGGAGCTGGTCGCTCTAGGAAAGGCGGGCTGTGTGGAGACGCAAAGGCGTTCGAATCCTTCCAAGCCGGGAAATGTCTGGGAAATGTCACTGCATTTTTCTGCGGTCAGGAACAAGATTCGGACAAGGGCTAATTAACTTGAGTCGAAGTTCTCTCAGTTTAAATCAGAAATTGAAGACCCAGACATCGGTTCAAATAGGTCAGTGACTAAAGACAAGAGTGACAACCTTCACTGCTGAAGAAAGTGGATGCTCCGCTTGAAACCAGTTGTCTTCTCCCCAAAATGCAGGTGCCCCCAAGTTGACAGTGCGCTTGTAGGAAGTGTTTTAAGGTCACTTGTGTTGTCCTATACGAAAAGTGAACGGGACAGGTAGCACTTCCAGTCTCTCTGATATGTTACATCTACTTCCCCCCCACTCCAGTGCGTTGCACCCCAGAAATGAGGGTGACAGGCCAGAAGAAATTAGGTAGAGGAGGAAGCAAAACGCTCCTAGCATTGAGCTCTAACCGAGCTCTTCACGTTCGGGCTCTGTTAATTATTCTTGCCTTCGGAGCACAACTGTCCAGCGACCGGGGTCAAAGCGAGCCGAGCGTTCCAGTGACAGCTTCAAAGATTCCAGTGACAGCTCCAAACGTGGGCACGGCCCCCGGTCCCGGGCTCCGGCANTTTTTTTTTTGCCTTTTTTTTTTTTTTGCTGGTACTACTGCGCAACCTGGTAATGTCTTTGTCTCTCCCCCCACACCCCATCCCGTATGTTTCCTCCACAGCGGAGTAGCTTTGTCCAGAGCTCACTTTGAAAAGCAGCCACCCTCCAACTTGAGGAAATCCAATTTCTTTCACTTTGTTCTGGCTCTCTACGACAGACAGGGGCAGCCCGTGGAAATAGAGAGGACAGCTTTTGTGGACTTTGTAGAAAATGATAAAGTAAGGCTTGTTATCTTTCTTCTCCCTCTTTTCCTCTCCAGATTTGATCTTTTCTTCTCCCCCGTTGAGCTGCTAACTTTTAATACCTGTTGCCCCTAAAACAACCGGCTCTTGGTCAAGGCTTCAGGTGCTTTGGTACAGCCCTGTGTACGCTGCTCTAGTTAAAAAGGTTTCCAAACCTCTGCTGTATCAGGATTACAATGGGAATTTCATAAACCCACTAAAAACAGCGTTATAAAATTCATGGGCAACAAATGTGGCTTTTTAAAATTTTGGTTTTGTACCTACTTGATCTGCCAATTTTAATTAGTACCCTAGCAGAAGTGGAATCTGACCTGTAATATGTCATATTATCTGTCAAGCTTGATTATACATATTTAAGACTCCAAAGTCTTGAAAGGCATTTGCTTTTGGATCTCAAATCCATGTGTTGACCACTTCACATTGTTTTTACAATTATTTTCTTAGTCACAGACAAGATTTTTTTAATTATGGACGATACTCATAAATAATAATCTTCTTGGAAATTACAGTAAAAACAACATGCAAGAAACATCCCTGTAAAACAACCTTCAGGAAGTAAATATGAAGAATGACTCAACACAATGTAATGAGCACATTAAAAGCAAAACCCACTGAGCTTTCCCACTATCAATCTGTTTTATATTAACTGACTTAAAATGTATAAATTGATCTTAGCCTATTGCCTTGAAAAAGTTGAGAGCATAATAGCAAATAAGAGAGGAAAAGAAGTTCTTGAACTCCTACAGGAAAAGATGTCAGCAGTATTTTGTAGCTTGTCCTGGGTCATTCGGAAGGTTAATAAATCCCAATCAGTGGATTCACCTCTCAGAATTTTAATGAACTTTGTTGTCACTTCCATCATGATTATCAGCTTTTGCATTTCAAATGTGCCAAGTGTAAGTTCTGGAGGAAATTTTTTTTTTTAATTCTCTTTCAGGAGCAAGGCAATGAAAAGACGAACAACGGCACACACTACAAACTCCAGCTCCTTTACAGCAACGGTGAGTCCCCCTTCCAGTCACCTCCTGTAGGTCCAACAGCGAGGCAAGGTTTGTAGGTGCTGTCGCTATGATTTCTAAAACCCACAGAAATTCCCTTGCACGATGCCGCTCCGTGGGATGGGCTCTGAAGTTTACCTGGTGTGGACGGGCTTGGGAAACACAGTGAACAAAACTAAATAGTCTTTCTTAGAGCATCTAATAAGGCACTGGATAAAACTAACTGGGTTTGTTGTGATGTTTAGGGAAAGACGCGGATAACAGCATGATTTACCACTCTTCTCTCTCGCTCTAGGTGTCAGGACTGAACAGGATCTGTATGTCAGACTCATCGATTCAGTCACTAAGCAGGTGAGCAGAGCTCGGATGTGGTGTGCTATGCTGTCCTGCCTCATCCTTCCTGTCTTCTTAACATTGCTCTGCATGGGTGCTTTTTTTCTGCCCTGGTTCATTTTTGTCTCTTGTGCATTTGTATTGCAGACCTTATCTGTGAGGGCAATTGAAAAGGAGTGCTCTCAAGTCTCCTTTTTTTTTTCCTATACAGATCGTAGGGTTTTACCCACTTGTAATCAATATTTATAAATAAGCTGCTTTCCCAACTCAAAGTGTTTGGGGGAAGGTATTTATTTGTGAACCACGATGAGCAACAGTAAAAAGCCTTCCTCCCAGATCTGAGTATTATGACAACCAAGGAAACCCCCTGATGCTACTGGCTTATTCCTTTTCTTGATTTTTATAGCCCATAACTTACGAAGGACAGAACAAGAATCCCGAGATGTGCAGAGTCTTGCTTACCCATGAAGTCATGTGCAGGTAAGGTCACTTTATCAACAGCATTTCTTTGTTAAGTTTGTTTCCATAGATGCCAAAATGGCCTTTCTGATGAAGCAGTAGGTAGGAAGAGTTTAATTTTTTTTTTCCTTTTTTCTTTTTTTTTTGGAGGAGGGCGGTGGTTGTAGATTCAGATTTTTTGTGTAGGAAGACTTCCTTTTTACATGTGGATGATATTTGATTTGGGTTCAATACAGATAATTGGGGTGATTTTTTGGTGGTGTTTTTTTGATTGTTTTGTTTTTCTGCAAGAAATTTAGTAACCTCAGGCCCACAGTCTGAGCTGCACTATTTTTGTTTAAAGTAGGCCTTTGTTATGTTGTCTTGTTTAAAACAAGACATTTCATATGCTTATTTTTCACAAAATTCCCATTCACACTTTGAAAATGAGCAGTTTAACTTGCAGATTTTTACCGGGAAACTAAAAGGCATTTTTCATGTCACTTTTCTCTGAAACATTCTAATTTTCTTAATTACATTAGCATCATTAATGTTCTTTAATTTCGCTTAGTTCCACCCCAACCAAAAAAGAAACTCCTCAAGTCAAACCAGAAATCCTCCTTTTCTGTATCGTGCAAGCAATATTTAGAAGACTTCCATCTTTTAATTAAAAAAGACACTATTTTTAGCGTGTAAAGTTATAAACCGAAAGATAAAATGAATTGAGGATGTTTTTAATAACATTTGTATAAGTCTGAAGTTACATGTACATACATAAGGTACATCGTGCTTCCATGGTAACTTATTACTTTTCCTGCCTCGTGTAATTAAATTTTTTTTCAATACATATAACAATGCAAACAGTCAATGTTCTTATATTAAAATGTGTTAAATTGTGCATAGGATGTTCTTTCATAAAATGAAAGTCAAAACCAATCTTGACCTTTATTAAACACAGTTTGTGATTTATTGTATTAGTGGGAGGGGGTTAAGCTGTTGGACTGAACATTGCTTCTTTTAATGTTGCAGTTTGCTACTTGATTTTTTTTCTCTTTAATTTTTTTTAAAGTAGCCTTTTAGGTTACCATAGTAGTAAGAGCAGCTTATCTGGGCAGACTTGTCAGGGGCAAATCTCACTTTCAGTACTTAATTATAGCAACTACTCCATTACTTTTCAAATATGATCAGAATTAAGTCCAGTGTTTTGCATTGCTCTTATTCATCAAGAAAATGAGCACCGTTACTCCTGACTAGCATTCAGATCTGTGTGCCCCAATTCGGTGTATAGACTACGCTTTACCAGCACCTGGAGGTGTAGTAGCAAAGATCAAAGATATCTCTCTTACTTTCCGGCACATCTCAAACTTGCTTGCGCATTTAAAGCATCTCTGTGCTGTCCAGATAGGGGAAAGTCTTCCCTAGAACTGGGTGAGTGTTAGGGAAGAAAAGTCTCTGAATTGCTCTGCAGCTGGGAGCTGGTTTGCGGGAGCGGAATAGCAGAGAGCGCACTTCATCCTTCTCCACTCTGCCTGTACCGAGTGCCCTTCTCTCTTAGAAGTTCAAACACCAGCACCTTCCCATCCAAATGTACTTCCCTAACAGAAAATGAATTTGGCTTCTCCCCTCTTTCCTCTCCGTGCCTTTATAGCATGAAATGCTCTGTTGGGTTTTTATGTAGCTGGCCTCCTCCTGATGCCTAGAAACGCATTCTGTCCTTGATCTAAGGTAGTGTTCTACAAACGCAAACCGTTACTCTGATTATACCGAGCTCTCCTGCTTGATAGATTAGCCAAGGAAGAATTACAACTCAGGGACCTCCTTTCCATGTAAAACACAGATTAGTGAACCAAATCCAAAGCGCTCTGCAACCTAATCGAGACGTTTGATTTTAAATGTCGTGTTTTCCTAAAGTATCTCTGAAGAGGATGCTGCGTATTCTGAAGAGGCATTACGCACATCACTTTGAATAATGCCAAGGGAATGGAGCCAACTAGAGTTAAACTTGACATTTTATTTTATTTCTTTTAAGTACAATAATCAAATCTTCCTCATTGTGTGCTGCTTAAGTGGCAGCATCAATTTTTAAAGCCCCTAGTTTAGTTTGCATTAGTAACAGTATATAAAAATTTAATGCACTGTACCCACTGTGCTGTCCAAATTGATGCCTACTGGTTTTAAAAAGAAGGGTCTGCCTGTCTCTCTACTTCTCTTCTTCCAGTCCCCGCTAGTTGAAGGTAGGCTTTTGTTTTGGGATTTTTTTTTTACCTTTTTTTTTATTGTCTGTAATCACACACGCAGATATTCTTGCTGTAGAGACAAGTGCATCCGAAACTCTGCATCTTCCACTCAGGCGGTGACAGATGCATGCTTAGCAGGAAAGTTGTCTAAATATTGATACGGCTACAACAATCTGTCATAGCAATTGGAAGTTAAACTCTCAATAATTAGTGCTTTCGGCGAGAGGCTCTGTTTTATTTATTTATTTATTTGCAGATCTGAAATTTTTCATTTGGGTTATTATGGCCTAATGGGAGCTGTTCCTATTAGGCAGGTCTATCTTAAATACCCAGCCTGCAAATCAAGGTAAACACTCTCCTCTCCTGGAAGAACTTTTTTTTGGTTTTTGTTTTGGTTTTTTTTCCCCTCTCTCTTCTTTTTCTTCCAATTATCGACTAAGAGGAAACTAGTTGTTATGCTGCTGCCAGCAACCCCCTATGCCCTCAATGCTCAGAGGGTTAAAAGGTATTATAATTTGAACAGAAGTAGTCTCAGGGCCTACAGCTGGCTAATAACAGAGTTGTATTGAGTGTGAGCAAGCCCCACAGCTGTGACTTTCGCCACAAGGCTCAGACTAGACGGGAGCTCTAATCAGCTGGGCCAGGCGGCCACTGGGGCCTGGGTCTTTATCGGCCAGATGGTGTGAATTTAGACACTTTTGTTATGCAATTGCAGGGAGGAGTTGGGGAGAAGAAAACAAAACAAAGGCCACCATGCTGTGAGCTTATTTGAGTTTGAAATTAGAGACAGATTTTTTTTTTTTTTTGGATGAGGGGGCGAGGGGAGGGAAGTTGAGGGCTGAATTTTAAAACCATTTTAGTCAAGTGTGAGGAGGGAAAAGATGTAAGTTCGCCTTTGACATGAGCCTTCTGCAGTATTCAGTTTGTAGAGCTGGGGTTATCTGGTAGCTTTTTTGGTTTCTGTGTTTGGTTTTATGTGGTGGTTTGGTTTTTTTTTTAGGGTTGTTCATCATGTAAACCATTAATTTTCCCATATGGATCTAGTTAAGAGGGGAAAGTATAATAAGAAAAGATGTAGAAAACAGAAGTCTTAGGCTTTAATATTCTCATTTTAAGCATATGAGCATCTCTAAAGGTATGCTCCTAGCACAACATCATAGCAGAGGTGTAACTATTGTTGAAGTCTTGCCAATAATTTGATTTAAGAGAAGAGGCTTGATCCTGGGCCATCAGAGTTTGGGATTTTTAGCATTGACTTGAACTGGAGCAAGTCAATTCTGTTACAGACAGCACTTGTAAAAAAAACCCAAACAAACCAGTGGAAATGCTAGTGCTTGGATACTGTGATGAAATACTTGGAAACAGACTTAAAGATTTGAGAGGTACTTTTGCTAAAGTGCTGGGCTGAGATGTCCTCAGTCTACTGGAAGCGAGCGGCTCTTTTCCCTAATCAAGACATTTTTTTTATACATGTTTGGGCTCAAAAAGAATTATGGTCAAAGGCAAAAAATCGAGCACTCTTACCCAAGTTGTGATAAGAATGTAGCTATTGATAAAATATTTGGAGAACTTCACTGTAAACCACAGTTTTAGAAGGAAAATTTTTAAGTATTACAAATGTACAGTTCCTAACTGCGATAAAATGAAACAAGATGTGCTTATTTCAGAACCCAGCCACGTTATATTCCAACCCCACATAATTAATTCTGAGACACTTACTATGCCAAGAAATGGCAACCTCTGAGAAAAGTACATGAGATGTACAGGATGGAGGTGCTGCTGGTGTGTTCTGCAATATTTTTTAATGACCCCCTGCATAAGTTACCGCCACTAAAGGACATCTCATTTAATATCATTGCAGAGAGAGGCAATGACTGCTGGTTCTGCCAGCTGTAAAATGAAACCCAGACAAAACACCACAAAAAGATTTAAAAAAATGAGTTCCTTTTGTTGTTTTATTCCAGCAGCATGTAAACCAGCAAGGTGTTTATTCCTGGCGTTATTTCCAATGCGTTACTGTATTGGACACGTCAGAAGCACACACCAAATTTATAATCTTCTGAGCGAGAGGTTTTTTTACCTTTATTTTTTCCTTTAAAAAATACCTCACACCTTGACTCTTGGCATAAAAATATGCAATTCTTTATAAACAATCATTAGGCAGAGAAATGCATAAAAGATGCTCTTAAAAAAGAAAGTTGGGAGAAGGAGGGAGTGGGATATATCCTCAGCCTGTGTGAATTACCACAGCTCCACTGAAGTCGATGGAGCTATGACAATTTACAGCAGCTAGAGGGGCTGCCCCGGGGATTTTTAAATATTTAGTGTATCCTTTTATTTTAAAAGGACTAGCATCGATGAATAAGTGCAGGTTTGAGGCAAAGGGAATGTAGAAATGTTGAAACAGTTAGAGCTGCTATTCAAATAGATCTGCTGCTTGTGTCTCATCTTGCTGGGCAATTTCAACTTGCAGACGGGCAGCTCCTGGCACACGCTGGAACTTACAGAGGAAACAGATACATTTGAAATTTTCTGTATCTGAAAAGAAAGGGTTTGTCTAAATGATTATTTTATATATTTTTAATTAAATATTAGATATTTCTAGAAAAAAAGCTACTTTTTCATATTTCATACTGCCTTCAGTCAATTCAGGAATTATATATATATTTTTAATTTCTCTGAGTGGCTCCCCAGCTGGAAAATTGTGAGATTCAGACCGACTTGAGAATTTTGCAAATGTATTCAGCACTTTTGCTACCACTGTACAAAAACCTAAACAGTTTCTCAATTCCATATGTGTAAATTTGAACAACTGCAGCAGCATGTGAAGAACATAATTCAGAAAAGCATTTGTGGAACTTAAGGCAGAATCTGATCTACTGATTTCTGAGGCACGTGGAATTCCTGGTACAGTCTACCATGCATAAGACATGATACTCAGGCCTGTAATGTCATTATGACATCTGTTAATCATTTATTAAGCCTTTATAAATAGCACCTTAGTCTAAAGTGTGACCATATTGCTGTTTGTTTTTGGTTGGGAATGTCAAAAAAAAAACAAAACTGTGGGGAGCCAAGTGCCACATTCCAGCTGGAATCAGTCAGGACTTGGGCACCCTGTTCTCCGTTCCAGTTTTCTTTTTTTCAGTCACTTTTCTAGGCATATGTTGAGTCTTGAAGATTTGCAGACCAGACTTTTAGCTGGTTGCTTTGCTATCAACTCTCCCAGTAATTCTTTAATTTTGGTTTTCTTTCTCTAGTCGGTGCTGCGAGAAGAAAAGTTGCGGCAACAGAAATGAGACTCCGTCTGACCCCGTGATCATTGACAGGTAGGAAACAAATCCTCAATGTTCCACAAAAGCAACCTCAAATTGTTTGTGTTTTGAGGAGATTTTGTTGCGGGTTATCTGTCCGTGTCTGTCGTTCGGGGATGTCTGTGCTTCGTGACTCTTTACAAAAGGACCAGCGCAGGAGTTGGTTCACTTGAGTTCATCTGGGCTCACCTTGACAAAATCGCTGATGTTTGTTTTCCAAATGAAGTTCTCTGTGTATCGTTTTCACTGTGACCAAATATTCCATGGATGCATCTGGAATAGTTTCTGTTCACCAGGGATACGATCCAACTGGATGACTGGGACAGATAAAGCTTTGAGCAACCTGGCAGCTTCAGTAACATTCTTTAACAAATAGCAGTATGCTTGTAGAGATGTGGGGAGGAAGGAAGGGGTAAAAGGCAGAAGTGCAACATGTTAGGTGGGATTAAAACTGGTGGTTTGGGGATTGTGAGCAATTTCATGTAGAACAACAGCTTCATGTGTTACTCGGTTCCAGATCCAGGTCTAGGTTCTGTTTGCCAGTTTCTGGGTAAGTAACATAAACAAGGGAGAGCAGCAGTTGGTTAAATTACAAACTGGCCCATGAAAAATTGTATTTGTGGAGGCTTAGAAAACTAGCCTGTGGAACTCACTAACTCCAAGTGTCGTTTGAGATCTGGAGTTCAGGAAGCTTCAAAAAGGAAAAATCAGACTAGACAGAGCTGTTTCCAAAAGAGACGCACAACCAGGAGCTCCAGAAGGAGAACAGTAAAAAAGAAGTCAGGAAGAAACCTCCCCCCCCTCAGATTATTCTATAGTAACAGTTTAAAGAGTTTCTTTTCCCTGAAGCAGCTGGTACGAGGGGCCAGTGGAGAGCTGATGCTGAAGTGGATTGATTGTGGATTCCATTTTTATGTGTCTGGCGCGTTCTATCTACATTCTAATAAGTGCTATTTGTCATAGTAGTACTTGTGAATTTGCTTTGGCATTCAGAATGGTCAAGCTGGTTTCAATAAAGATCTACAATTGTTCCTTCATTTTTCCATCACAGAGTTAATCTAAATAATTTTGGAACTTTGGTAAAGTGATGGGGTTCTTCCACTCCCTTCACCCCGTGTTTTTCCCTTTAATTTTGTATTTACAAGCTGTAGTTGGGGCCGAAGTTGGACATTCCAGCAAACTGGGCTGTTTGTATGTGAGACAGTTTTCTGACTAGAAGCAGAAGTCCTAGATATGCCATCTTGACCTTTTCTGTGAAATTTCTAGCTTATTTTTGGCTGTGTTGATGTTTGGTATAAATCTGCGTTTGGGAACTTTCCAAGCTGAAGTCTAAATTTTCTGGAGGTTGTCTTAACTCGCTGGAGAAGCAGCGTGACGTAAGGCAGCGTATCGCCTGTGAGTTACGGGGGTCGTTCTTACCGCTGTCTGCATTTGTCATCATGAGCAAGCTGTCCCAAAATTCTGAGGTTTTCTGTGGGGATTCGAGAGCTGTTGATGTAAAACACAACGGAAGCAAAACCAGCAGAAAGAACAGGGTTATTCTTTTTAACAACTGCCTGTAAAATGTGTGTCGCACGTCATCTGCGTGGGCAGGGAGTCCCAGCCTTTCCTAACTTGCTCTAAGCCTGGAATCTTTGTAACTTCCCTGCTAGCAGCAATAGGCATTCCCTTCGTGGGGAAGCGTCCTTTAGGGTCAGTCTGGCAGTTTCTTGTTGAGTGTTGCTTCTTTCCTTTCATCTCTGTGTGCAAAGCTCAAAATTGCAAGTGAAATCTGGAGCTCAGGAGGGATAATAATAAGGTAATAAGTCCAATAAAGCTGTTCCACTTGGTTTTAAAGGCAGTCACTAAATCAGATTTAGGCCACAGAGGAAAGAAATGATTACAAATGTGCACTGCTGTCTGGAGGTGGCACAGTTTAGTGAAGAGTGTGGTGGTAGAAGCTAAACGGCAAGCTAAAACCTGGTGTTCCACCACCAGTCAGTAGCACAGCATCTAGCAAACGACTCCCTTTTCTGTACACTTATTTCTATTCCACTACCCACTCAAACAAGGTTTGAGGAGTGAGGGCTAATCCTGTGTGTACTGCATCTTAATCAACACACGGAATGCAGATATAATAACAAATTTATGCTGTGCCTGTCTGCGCACAGAGGAATTCGTTGCCTGCTCCGTCACCCTCAGACATTTCCACAGCAGTGAGTAACAAGTACTGAGGAGTTGAACCAAGCAGCGTCCGCTCTCCCAAGCTGCTTTCAATGGGGCCAATCTTCCTGTCTTTCAAACAAGCAGGAAACTCTGCCAGGGTGTCCTGTGCGTTCCAAACTAGCTTGGGAATCGGGGCAGCAGGGTTCTTATTTATTGAGGAGGTTGCTGCTTTAGACAAAACCATCTATGCTTAAGAACTTGGTAGCAGGTGGAATATAATTTCTTTTAATTTTTCTTTTTCTAAGCACAGCTTGCAACCCTCTGTAGTCATGCAGGCCAATATATACGGTAAGATTTTCAGTTCAGTGTTGCCTTCCTGGTGAGTGTTCTCTCTGTTTAAAATGAACCACAGGGTTTTTTTAAAAAAGAATAGTCTGCGCTGGGATCACACGCTTCTGACCACGCTAGGGACGCATCCGACAAACCTCGCCAGACTACGGAAGCGTTCCGATCGGTTGAGGTTAGAACCCGCCAGCCAATGTTGTACTGAACTAAACATGCACCAAATTTAGCTGACTTCAGGCCTTACACAAGTCGCTGCAAATGAACATAAAACCCCATCAGCAGTCACAGTGTTTTCCCCTTTATTTGTTGTTGGTTTGTTGTTTGTTTTTTCTCCCCATTTCCTTGCTTTTGGTGCTTCCGACGACTGTTGGGTGTAGGTTGGTTGAGCTGTTTGTTGTTGTAGGGAGGCACAACCCATCGGTGTTTGCCAAATCCTGGCAACTTGCGTCCCTGTTTAAAAAGTTCAGTGGGAAAAAAATGTCGGCCGTGTTGTTGTTGTTGGGTATTTTCTTCTCCTTGAACAAATTCCAAAAGTTCTTATGCTGAATAAAACATTTCTGCTCTGACCTTTGCTCTGGGGACTAGATTTAGATCCAAAGGACCTTGCAGTTCTTTTTCTGTTCACTCTTGGAAACAAGCACTTTTTTTTTTGTTAGAGGAAAGGGAGCTTCTTCGCTGAAATTTAGCGGAGCCTCTCCCACCAACAGAGATCTGTAGGATACATCAGAGTGTTTAGGTTCCTTCCACGTTCTGAGTCAGAACTCCAGTGTAACTCAAGCCATGATCCCTTCTCAAAATGTTAGAACGAGCTTTAACTTTCTGTAAAAATTAAAATTAGTCAAAGCTAAATTGGTTCTAGTCTGCTCCTGTAGTGGGTCATAGCACTGGCAGATTCCCAATGATCTTAATTTCTATTTGTCCTGACCTCCAGCTTCGTTTTTCAAGGTAGTACCTGTGGATTGGTAGGTTTATGAGACTTCAGAAATGTAAATGTGTGTTTTCTCATGGCTGAAGTGATGGTTGTTAATGTTTCCTTTAGTTCCTGGAAATTAGAGTGTGAACTTCGCACGTTAGCGTTCCTGTCGCTGAAATCGTAGTCGAGGGGACAAAATGAATGGGTTGGGGTGACTTTCAGCTAGAAGAGTGGAAGCTTGTTCTTTTGAAGATGATATTTCCCAAATGAAAGCTGTATTTTGTCACACCTAGATTATGTTTAGTTTGCTACCTTTCTCACTGCAGTTATGCAAATAAAAAGAAACTTAGTCTTGTGCTTAGTCTTATGGTTGTGGATGCCACAAATGGATTTAATCCCTCATTTCACTGCAGATTTTCTCTCTCATTTTAGGTGAGTTTTATAGTCTTGGATATAAATTCCCCATTTATCAAGTGAAAATGATTTTTAATTTTTTTTATCCTTTGTGTTTCTTGAAGATTTAAGCTCTTTAGAGCAGGTTATTTCCTACTCTTGTTACTCTCAGTGCTTTAGCTTGTTCACTGAAGCTGTGATCTAATTGAAGCCACCAGGGTACTGGGAGGAACTGGGCAACTTTGGCTGAATGGTTTATTTGGTTTTGGTGTTTTGCATTTACTGTTTGTTTCTTTTTCTTCTAATGAGAGAGAAATTTCTTCTATTTACATGTAGTTCAAATGAAACATCTCAATCCAATTAATTTGACACAACTGGGATGGGACAGAGGGTTTGTTTTTTTATTACTACAGGGGAAATGACTTGTAACACCACTGCAAAACATGAGCAGAAGCTCTGTGCTGTGTGTAGCTGACTCTTTATGGTTTTACTGTCTGGAGGCTCAAGTCCTCTGCTCTCTTTGAGCTGGTGGAATGAGGACATTTAGCTCAGATGCTTTAAGAATCTGAGATCCTGGGTTCAATTCCTCCTCCTGTTCATCTAAACTCTTCCAAATTGTCCTGTGAAGTGTCTAATGCGTTTCATCGCCACTTTTTATGTCTTTCTTTATTGGGGTTGTTGCTGGGGCAGTGGCTGCAGCGATGGCTGGGGTTGGAGGGAGCTGCTGGGCTGTGTGGAATATTTCCTTGGGTCGAGACAGGCAGTAACCAGTGGGTGGAGGCATGGGGCCAGCTCTGCAGCTGGGTCACGGACCTGCACCAGCTGAGCGCTTGGCACTGCGCTTTTGGGAGACGGGGAGCTACAATACTGGTCAGCTGACACATGCTGTAAACATTGAGGCTTTGATTATTTTTATTTTTTAAAAATAAACCCCAAAGCATCAGCACAGCTGGCACGCTTGTCAGCATCTCTGCGAGGAAGCAGAAGAGGCCGGATTGCGTTCTTGTGCCACAGGGGCCTGGCCCTTCAGTGCAGAAACGGGCTGGGGCTGAGGTTTCCTTCCCTACCTGCTGGAGATAACGGGAGGGCTCAACTCTCCCAGGCTGCCTGGCACATTTCACAGGCACTCACTTTAGGAAAGACAGCTGTTGCCAGGCTTAAACATTCCCTGTATTCCTCCTACGCCTCTATAGCGTCCATGCTGTCTGCTGAAGTGTTCTGGGTGAGATGTCCACATTAACAACATTGCGCTTTACGTCATCTCGTCTTCCCCCTCTCATTCCCTCTGCCTAAAAAAAGGCAAAAGAGAGTCTAGATTATCTCTCATTTTGAAGGATCTGGCTTGTAGTAAATGCAGACTTCTGGTTATCCTGGGTTTGGTTGTTTGGTTTGGCTTGGATTTGTTTTTTGTTCCCCCCTCCCCTTTTCTTTTAATCTTGACCATCTCTAAAGGACTTATCACTTTGATCTTAAGGTAACACAAGGATATTTCCTAATGCTTAGAGGCAGAACAGCAGGAATGGAGAGGACTGGATGGAATTCCCACTGATACCGAGTCACCCTGTCGCTTTAAACAAGTCCCAGAACTCTGTGCCTCAGTTTCCCCCCTAACACAAAGCGTGAGCAATTACCTTGCTCTGCGAAGTGAATTCAGATCCTGGAACAGGAGTTTTCATTTTTCATGTTCCTGTTGCAAGGATTTCATCTACATGGCAGAGTCGGATTGTTCTCGTTCTGCTCTGTTCTCCATGCTCCTTGTAAACCTGCCGAGGGAGAACAAATGTCTCAAATCTGCTGCTGCTGCTCTGGGGTGAAACTGGGAGCTGCAGATAGCCAGCCCTCCTCAGCTCCCCACATGCTCCAGTCCCCCCTTCCAAGTCTCCCAAACCCACAATGATCTCTTCTCTTGTCCTAGGGAGCCAAAGTCCTTTGTTCACTGCTAAACCCTGCTCTCCTGCAAAGAGCTGCTGTTGTGCCATCTGTCTCTTTATGAATTTTTTAGTAGACTGGATGTTTGTGGGGAGTCAGTAACTTAAAGTGCACTGTCCAAGCCATTTGACAAGTGGTTCTCTTGGCACATAATTTGTTTCCTCCTTCTTTTTTTTTTTTTCCTCCCTCTTTTAGGCAAAAAGAAAATTTCTTTACTAGTTTGCTGTCCAAAGCATCTTGGAGTCTTTGATGTGTACAATCAGTTGGAGCTTGTAAATGGAGTGAACTGGAGAAATTAGCCTTTGTCACTTAATGTGGTTTTTTATTTTTTTAGTGTCGGCAGACAGCAGATTTTCCAGCAAGCTGCTGACTCAAAAGAAGCTCAAAGATCTCTTTGAGAGTGCTAGCAAAATGAAGAATGGACTTGTGGTTAAGGCACTAGTCAGAACTGTGGAAGTCCTGGCTTCTGCTCCTTTCTCTTCAGACTCCCTGTATTTTTCTAGCCATTCCCATAGTCTCTGTTTGACAGTGACCAAGCGTAGGTGTGTGTTTTCTAGCTTTCCCTGATAACACGAAGATGCTTATGCTGAAAAGTGATGTGTGGCAATGCTGTGGTGACGTGGAAGGCTGTTGCCACCAGCGTGGAGGTTGTTTTGGAGTGATTGACACGGTTATTCTCCTCACCCCTCAAACTGTCAGTTGCTGCTGGCTGGACTGAAGGTGTTACTGCTTCTGAAACTAAGGGAAAAAATGAGATGGGTTGAAATCAGTGCTGGTTTCAAGGGCAGATTTATTAGGAAGCTCACAGAAGTGGAACCTCATGTCCACGTGTGCTCTTGACCATGTGCGTGGTTAAGTCTGAGCAAGGACATATTATATCATTTAAAGAAACAAAATCTGACTATTGCTACTACTGCCTGGAAGCCTTAAGAAAATAAGTCCAATGAAGATAAGACCCAGGGGATTTTAGTAGTTCTGAATAAATCAGAGAAGCCTCCGTGATGCTTTAGTGCAGTCTGGACAGCAAGTGGGGATGAATTCCAGTCTTGTTAGATGAGTCGTGTTGTAGCCGAGAATAAAAACCCGCGGATGGTGCTGACTGGCTGAATCCTGCCTGAGCAACGCAAGGTTTTGAGCAAAGTGCAAACACAGTGGGGGAAAATCCTTGTCCTTTTTAAACTGAAGCTTTGTCCCTGCAGTAAGGAGAGTTGGATCCCATTTGTGTTGTGTTCTCGTCAACAGCGAGGAGGTTTAACGGCTCTGCAGCCGGCTGGTGATAAGAGGTCTCTGAAGGACAGTTGAGAGAGAGCAGCGTAAGGGGCCGTCGGGATCGTTGGGTTTGGTGGTGGTGGAGAGGCAAACAGAATACAAGTTTCTCATGAGCTAAAGCGCCTCTGGGAATAGAAGCTGAGAAGAAATTCATGATGCAAAGAGTGCAAAAGAAATGCTGGGCATATAGAGGAGGAGTGTGTGACGTGGGATCTCTACAGCCTGACTTTTTGAAAATGGATCTGTGTGCACTTATCAATGAAAATACCAATATTTCTGAGTAGTTGCATCCTAATAAAGCTTCCTCTGTGTATTTATGACTTAAAATACTCTTCCTTAGCACTTTTGCACTCCTCTCAGCCTCTGTCTAGACCTGGTTTTATGGACTTGTCACTTCATCTGCCTTAACCTTTTTTGTTACTGCCTCTTGCTTTTCCTTTTGAACCTTTTGTTTCTGCCTGTCCCTTCCTTGTGTGGTCCTTTCACCATCTGTTTCTGGTAGGATCTCATATATTTTCTACTCTGTAAACATCCTAGGATTTCAGCCTCTCTGAAGCGAGCGCTTCACATCTGAAGGTGGCCTCCCAATTAATATGTGATGTATCAGGTAGAGGATGAAATAATTTGCCCTGCTCAGAACATCATCCGAAGTCCTTGTAAAATGAAGACAAGGCTGAAATTGAAATTGTGAAACACATGTCTGAGAGTTGCTTAAGTCAGTCACAATTTTAAAGATCCTAAGAACTTACATGACTTGGCCAAGACCCCACAAGAGACAGTTTGTGACACTGTGGAGTGGGATCCAAGGCTGGTGTGTTCCCGACCGGAGAGTGTAAGCATGTCCTGGAACAGAGTTGCAAGTGTAATTCATACTCCCATTTTTCTCTCTGAGCTGGATCTCTAACATGCTGCTGTCATCCAACCCATCTTTCTTTCTTTTTTTTCCCTTTTTCTCTCCATCTCCTCTTTGCTAACTTCCTTCACAAAGAACTGCTCATTTCTCCATGGGCGTTCCATTTATAACGCCACGTTTGGTGGCTTTTCCTTCAAGTGGAGTCCAGTGAGCTTGTAAATTGTATTGGATCAGTGAGCCTATAATGAGGCTTCTAAGGCCAAACAGTGCAAGTCTGCTGGGATTTTATTGTTCATAAACCTTCATCCCTGGAGAGTGATAGAGCCATTAGGTGTGTGCTGTGTTTAATATTTGGTCATGACAGGAAGCAATAATTTTCTATCTTTTACTGTGGCTCCTGAGTTTTTTAGCAGTCAGCTTACTTGAGGCTCGGTGACTGGGAACCCATTAGGCAAGAGGAGTTGCTCTTTCCTATGTGGGTTTTTAATCTTGCCTACAAAGGCTATTTCAAGAAAACCGAATCAAATGAAGTGGTAACTGATTGCCCTATGGTGGCTTTTAATCACTTGCCCCTCTGACAAACTCCCAAGCGCCATCACACCTGACGGGAAATGGCACAAAGCTGATTTCACCAGATGATGGCATTTCTTATGCAGAGAAGAACCACCACTGCTCCTATTTGTATCATATATTATGGGTTTGGGGATTTATCTTGTGCAAATCCACCCCAAAACTTCCTTTAACTTCAGTGGAAGCAGGACCAAGGTTGTATTCAAGTATTCTGGAAGTGGTTATTTGTATTTTAGGAGGAAAAAAAATTGAAAAGCAACTAACAGTTTTGTGTGCTTCCAAATGTTTTCTGAGGTCCAAAAGGTTCCATTTCCAGGTGGCACTACATCTAGCAAAAATATTTTCGTTTAGATAATTGTAAAAGTGAAAATTAGATTTTTAGTCTGCATTCAAAATGTATTTTCCCTGGTGGGAAAAACAAAATAGGAAACCCTATATTTTCATACTTACATATTCAGACACCATAATGTCCGTTTAATACACACAGTTAAGTACCAATTAAATTATTTTTTAAAAAGTAGCCCAGTAACTGAGCTGGAAGAGCTGGGGATGTAGAAACTTTGCAGCTCAAAGTGTCATAACTTCATACCCCCATGGCCTGGGGTGATTAGTGAGTGAAGGGACTCCAGCTCTGCAGCCTGTGGAATGTTGAGCCGTTTTCCCTCTGCTCCTTTTTTGGCACAAAGGCAGAAAATTCTGCTCCATGGATTTTGTTTTTTATCCCTTTAAAGAAAAACAAAAAGAGTAGATTAACAATTCTCATTGGAAATGTGAATCCTGAACGAAGTCAAATGACACCACCGATCACCACGAATCCTTTTAGGATTCAGGCTCTGTAGCCTACTAGGAAGTTGCTCCTCCGACCAGGCTTTCCTTTGTTTTCCTGGTGCTTCCCTCAAAGAACCAGTTGACTTTCTCCACAGGACTTGCCCTCAACCCCGTGCGCTTCTTGCGCCCTCCGGTGTTGCTGCCAAACTGCCCTGCCGAGCTGATTTTTCGGCCTGATTATTGTAGGTGTTCCCTTGCTCTAGTTAGGGCTGTTCCTTTGCTCCAGGGGGTAAGTTTTCCACCGCCATATTTTCCCGCTGGGTCCTTGTCTTGATCTTCGCAGCTCTGTGCGAGAGGCTTGTATCGGAAAGGAGAGAAATAATTGCCTCGCTCTTGCGGCTCTGCACCTGAGAGCCGTGTGGCAGGAGCGCGGCTGCGCGAGCTGCGCCTGCGTCGACCAGACGCACACGTTGTTTTTTGCGAGTGCCAAACCTTCGAGGAAGATCATTGAGCGTTTGAGAAGAGGTGGCACGGGGAGGGTAATTACAGAGGCGTTTAAAGCAGTCGAAAGCCAGTGCGCAGCCAACAGCTGAAATTAGCTGATGGCACAAAGAAATTAGACTTGAAGCCGAGAGTGTCGATGCCAATACAAATTGGATTTAATTATTTTTGAAGAGATGCGGTCAGGTTTTCTTAGGCAGCATTGATAAAAAGCTATTTCAGCAAATGGATCCCAATTCAGCAAAGCAATTAGCGCTTGATATTATTTAGCATCAATATCAAGAAGCACCTACATAAATATTTTGTTAAAACTAAGTCCTGAAAAGAAAAACAAAACTACTAAGATTCCTGTCTGGCCTTCTGGTTTGTTTCTCATTTGTAAACTTTCTGTAAGAAACTACAGGTCTTGATTTTTTTTTTTTTAATTTTTTTAAAAAAAGGTTTAACTTGAGTCTCATGCTCACAGCAATTTAAACCAAAAAGTGCTGTTTTGGAGGATGGGTAAAACTGAAGAGGTCTGCCTCCTTCATACTTACTCTTCATCTTATGAATATATCTTAAGTTTTTATTCTGAACAGCTTTAAATGATCTGGGGCTTTCTAGCTGCAAGAAATTTCCCTGGGTCTTCAGACTAGATTGTGCTGGATCCTGATTTGGAGTATGAACGAACACTTGAATAGGGATGTTTTTCTAATTCTCTGCTCTCATTAGAAACATGGGTGCTCAGTACCTTGAAAAATAATGATGATTTTTAAGGTTGAATCCATGCCAGTGTAAATTATCCTACTCGATGCTGACAAAATATCTGGTCAGTCAAAATTCCTCTGCTAAAGACGGGAGAAAAAGTATACAGGGTTGTGTCAGTGTCACTTGTTGACACTGAACCTCCAAAAAAATTTCCTCTGGGATGTTTTGGTTAAAGGTGTGTGTTGGGTGTGTTTTTTCTTGTTTTTTCTTTCCTTTATCTCAAGCATTTCCCAGCATTCCTTCAGCAACATCTGGTTCTCTCGTTTTCTTGCTTTACTTCGGTGCCTTCAAAAAGTATCCCGGTCAGTTGTTTTCTGTTTAGCCAAAGAAAAGACAGAAAAGCAGACAGGATCGAAATGCTGAATTTAATATCAGTGCTCTCTGTCTGCACAGATCGAAGCTGATTCCTTGGCCAACGTGAACTGTCACGCGCCTGAGATGGTTTAGCACTTGTGGATGTAGACTGTGCATAGTTTGGGAGCGTGGCTTCCTTGCAACGTGGGGAAATGGTACTGCTGGTCAAGAGAACTAGGCTTTAAGGGTTGGTGAGGAGTTCTCTACTGGACTGGGAGTCTTGATTGGAAGAAGCAAGGAACAGCTAGAATGAGCGAGTAGAAATAGGGATGGGGGTGCCCCCACATGGGGCAGGAATTATAACTGAGGATTGTGCTGTGTGTGTGTCAAAGGATTTACATTAGAGTTGCTTTAATGTTAATTCTAGTCTTTTCTAGCTTCTGAATGAGCTTTTATGAGCTCACTAATATTCCTGTTCTTCAGACCTTTGGCACGTGAAAGCCTTCCCGCTGACATCAGTGTAAGCTGCGGTGTGGGTGAAAGTTTATCTTCCTGCGAGCTTGAATAGGAGTCTTAAAAATAATAATAATAAAAAATCCCCTCTATATTTCACGTACATTGTTTTTCTCTATGTAAGAACTCTAGAGCTGTTTCCTGAGCTGTTGTGGGCCGATGTCAGCGCTGGCAAAGAGCAGTGCAGGTTAGCTGTTAGCAGGCGCCGTGCAGGTTAGCTGTTAGCAGGCGCCGTGCAGGTTAGTTGTTAGCAGGCTAGTTCTACATAGCTGTAAAAACCAGCCTGCAGCACAGCTGTGCTCATACCCAGGTACAATACCTACAGGATTTTAACTGACTACCCAGATTTTGCTCACCTTAACCCTACATAAATGGAGTCTCTCTCTGTCATCACCTTCTCCCCACTCTCACCAGGTCCATTTCAGGTACACTCTGCGTATCAGTCGTAGTCCTGAACGGCAAAGTTACAACCCATGTCTTTGGAGAAACAACCTGATTGCAGTTGCAGCCCTACCCCTCTAAGACATGGCTCTGAACTTGAAAAATTAACTGAGCCTCTTTCTCCCCGCAGCTGCTTCTAGCCCTCACTGCAAGCACTAAATACAAGTCTGCAGAATGGAAGATGATTGGCAGCTCCCTCCTCTAGCAGTGGAGGCCCCGAGAAGGATGGTGCAGATAATGAATTGGTGCCTTTATCCCGGGAGACGGAGCGTTGCAGTGCGGTGCCAGCTCTATTCTCCTGTCACCCCTGGTGTATCTCAGTCCCTAGATACAGAGGGGACTTGGGGCCTGAGCCTCATAAATCTAAGTTCTCAGCCTCGAGTATATTTCTCCCCTTGCCCCCAAAGATCTGTATAAAATGTTCTGTATTCCTCTGGAGTGGAGTCTGCTCCTTTCTGAGCAGTGTGTTAGCAGCACATACATCCCTTGTCTGTGTGCAGACCCACCTCAGAGCCTGTACTGGAAATACTGTCCCTTCCTTGCACTTCTTAGAGCAGAACTATGCTTTTCATATGACTTGGTGCTGTTGCGGATCTCTCTCTTGAATTCTTCTAGTGTTTAGGTGGAGAAAAGGGAGCTGGCTCTCTCACACACAGGGGCTTTTGTCACTGACTTAGGCTGTCAGCTTGTGCACATCACGTTTTGCTCTTGAGGAGCTGTCAAAAGCCCAGGTGGTCATATTCTCACCCCTGCCTTAACACCACCAGTACCTGCTGCTGGGCTGGTAGTGTCTTATTGTCTGTGTGAACTCTGTGCTCAGCTCTGTCTTCTGCAAAACAGGTCTGATGTGTAGAAATTTATTTAGTGGAGAATTACTCTAGAGACAAAGCATTTCAGTACATTCCGTCACTTGTTGAAACAGTCTTTTAAAATAAAACTGTTTTCTTCATAAAACCTTGTTCTACCCCCAGCATGTTCTTGCAAAATTCTATATTTATTTTTTTTTTCACCATGAAAAAGTAGTCTCAGATTCAAAATGAGAGAACTGATGCTGGATTAAATCCTTCATGAGAATTATGGTGCTTCTATGCCCCAAATAATAACTGCTAATGATAGGGTCCCTTATTTCTAGGCTGCTGGTTCTAATTGATGTTACTTGACCTAATCTGTTTGCTTGGTCCTTCAGTGGCAACTGAAACATCAGATGACTTTCTGAGGGCTGGTGTCAAAAATAGCTTACTACCGTAGTAGCATCACTGGAGAACTGGCTGTGGATGAAAATCCTGTGCAAATACAAAAACTGCTTTTAGTCCAGTTTTATTTTGACCAACATTTGCATCCCAAAATATTTGCTGTAAACGGTGGTAATCTCTTGTCTGTGCTGTCAAGGTCAGAAGAGGACCAGGACCGGGTGGTTTACCTGTGTAGTCTCCTGTGGAGCAGTCAGGGGCTCCTTCAGCTTCAGGACTAGCACCTCTCTATGGAAAACTTTCTCGTAGCATGTTACCCACCTAAAAGTGCATCAGTAAAAAAAACTCCTCCCTTATCCCACTGAAAATGTCCTGTGTTGTGTACTCTCATCCCTCTCCTGAGCCGTGTTTTCTCCTGGAGTTCACCATTGTTTTGTCAGCCCACCCATCACAAAGCGGAGGTCACATCAACATGACCTTTCGCTGGTACAAGGAGGCTGCTAAATAATTCACGTGGCCAACTTGATTTCGGGGTCCACATTTGTTTTTTCCACTCTCCTAATCAAGATGCTCATTTAATTCTATTCCAGCACCTGTTCAGCAATTAACACCCTACAATTTGCATCTTACCCTGACATTTGCTATCTTTCCAATTAGTTTTTATATCAGTATAATTAGGTAGGGTTATTACAGTGCATCAAGCAGGGTCGAGGATATTCCCAAGCCTTTAAGCTCTTTCCCAGATTTGTTTAGGGAAGGCACTAAGGGTAAACGGTTGATTAGGATCACTGTTTTTCTTCTTCATTCAGATCAGGCGAAAACTGTTTCCCCATGTGGCTCATGAAAGATCAGGGAAATATCAGTCTGTAAGAACTAATATTATGTAGTTCATGACTTTTTGGGTGAATTTACAGCGGATTATAAGTCAGGGTCAGGCTGTGTAGCCACTTTCAGTAGCGTTCATGAAGGGACATGCTCTTGTTTTAGATTAAACTAAGCAAATTGCAACAATGATTTTAATTTTTAAAATCAATTTTTAGAGTGGACATGGGGAGGGGGGGACACAAATCAAAATTAGAGGGCGGCCTGAGCATATTGAACACTTAGCTTACAATTTGTAAAGACTATGGGAGTGAAATGATGATTCTTAACACCTTTTAATTTAAATTTCACAGAAGGAAGGTCTTGCTGTTCAACTGGGACTGGTTTGGGTTGGTCTTGGAGTCAAAAACCGTCTTGCAGCCAAAGTATAAAGAGAGTCTAGCACAGTGGACCTGCCTAATGCTGCTGTGCTGCCAGTACTAAAAGGGATGGCTCATTGCTGCTACTGTTGATTTTATTTCTTTTTTTTTTTTATTTCCCTCGCTATCCCCCATCAATATACAGTGCTGACATAAGGGAGACAGACTTCTGTGTATGTAGGGCAAGTAGGACACTAGGAGGGGAGATCTATAGTATGGATCAGAGAGGAGAAGCTGTTTTCTGATCTTGCACCACCCTGGCTCTGCACGGTACCTTTTCCTTACATTTGGTTTGAAATTATCTGCCTCCAACCCCCAAATTCCCCTGCATCTCTCGTAGTCTTTGTGTGCACCTACAGAATGATATTATCAAGAGGCGATACCGCCCTCGGCGAGATCGTAGTGAAGAAAAGTACGCGATTGTAGGAAGATTGTATCTTGCTGGGTAAAGCCAAGAGGTGGATAAAAAGCCCCCGCAACCCCAAAACAAAACCCACCGCGCTTTGTCTGGTGTCTTGCTCCTGAATCTGGTTGTTATTCTGAGCCTTTCTGCAACGTCTTAATGATGCTCCCTAGACCTTGGCGGGGAGGGAGACTGGGAGCCCAAAGGAGGAATCAGCCCACTCCAATTCCCCAGCCTGGAAAAGCTGGAGAGAAGCACTGATCTCATGTGCTGCACTGATACAGCCAGAGCTACGAGCACTTCTCATCTTTTCAGATATACAAAAGATCAGCCTTGCTCGATTTAATATTATATATTGTAATGAGCTTCATCTCTCCCCATTGTGTCTCTCTTTTTTTACTCTCCAATTGCTTTACACGGGTAGCTGAACAGGCTTAGAAAAATACAGGGCAGAAATGTCTTGGGAAATTGGGGCAACAAGAAAGAAGTGAAATGGGAAAGGAGGCTGGGGATGGAAAAGAAACCTGGGGAGAAGAGGTTGATGAATGGGATTGATCAGACCCAGAACAGGAAAACGAGGTCAGCAACCAGACCAAGCAAGTTTTGAACCTAAAATCTCATTTTTGTGGGTGGGGTCTCAGCCATTTCCTCCAACTGATTTTTAAAGTTATACCTCTTACTGCTATTCATGATATCACACCCTTAGGGACGAGTTTCCATCACCTATTGGTAAGAAATGAAATTCCGGATCCTCTAAGAAGGTTTCCAAAGGGTTGCAAAAACCCCCAGATTCTGTGGAAGTGCTTTTAATTTTTTTTTTTTTACCCCTCCCTGAAGCTTGTCTGCTTTCCTTAGATGTTCTGCACACAATCCTATCTGATTTTTCAAACTCCCAGGCTTCAGCTGGGTGCTTATGAGCTACACCCTGAGCAGCATGAAGCTGTTCCCCCGATGGTCACCTCTGTACCTCCTGCTAACATCTGGAGTCTCCTGTACTGGGTACGTGGGTGGAGGAGAGAATAAACAAATGGTTCAGTTTAGAATGGTAACCATAGCCTGGATTGTGTAGAATAATGTCATTATCTGATCACCTTCCCTGCCCTGAAATCTCACACCTCCATCTTTTCCCAGTAACAGATTTCACCTCGGAATGCAAATCCACTTTGTCACTGTTGAGCAGCCTGGTTAATAGAGGGCCTGGTGACTCTGGGCCAGGAAGAGAGTCTCTTAACGTGCTTCAGGAATCCCTCTGAGTGCTAAAAGGCCAGCAGCTTCTAATTGAATGGCAGGGAGATCATCTCAAGCTGTTCCTTGTGCCATCAGGAAAGGTTTTGATTAGCACGTGTGTGACAGCGTCAGGAAGGGCTGAATCTGGCTGCTGAATCTGGCTGCTGCTGGCTGCAGACTGCTTCTTAACCAGCAAATGTAAACCTGAAGCTGGTCTGCTTATAGACCGAGGTCTTGCATGCTAAAAATGCGTGCTTTAGCTGCCCCATTGCTACGTAGACTGAGATTTTCTGTGCTGCCTAAGAGTTTATGATGGAAATTATAAGCCTAATCTGATAGCTGAATTTGGAGCAAATAGCCTAAAGGCAGCAGGCGATGTTACAGAAATTGCTGGCTCTTCAGAACTTTGGAAAACGAAGCTGTTTCTAGCCTGTTGCTTTTAAGTTTAAGAATTCTGCTCTAAGTCACTGTATCTAATCCTTGTGCATAACATCAGTGACCCCTTTTCAGGAGAGCCAGCAAAGTCAGTCTGAAGAATCTTTTGTCGATATCCAAAGAGAAAATTTAGCCTCTAGTGTTCAGACTGTGCTTGTGGCATTTCCCTCTTTGACTCCTTAATTTTTAGGCTGCTTTGTCAATGCAATCAGACTTCCAAAAGTTAGACCTTTTCCATCTTGCTGAGGTCATCCAGGGCTCTCCCTGCAAAGGAATCTCTTGCTTTATTTTAGGAATATATTCCCCTGCTGGAAGTTGGTGCGTTGCATCCCCGAAGGCAGGTGTCCAGCATCACTGGGAGTTCCATTCACTAGAGAAGGGATGTGTTAGATCCTCGGTGTGCCGTCACTAGGAATGGAAGAAAGAAAGAAAATGAATTAAGTAAATGAATAATAATATTAATGATGTTTGCTAAATCTCTCATCTACTGCACTCGCCAGTGTAATTGCTTTAGTGCTTTGTGTGAAAGCCAGCAGGCTGATTGAGAAATATAAACAGAATTATTCCCCTCCCTTTTTCCCAAACCAGAAGATAGCCATTAATAAGGGCTCTTTGTTTCCTAAAAATCTAAAAATAGGAGCATGATGTGTGAGCAGGCAGGATTTGTGTATCTAATCAGTGCTGGCTGCACTGCCAACCGTATCAGATTTCCCCTGGTTTTGGGAGATCTCTCTCGGAGCTTTTACAGTTGTGTTAATAGAAATGAAGTTTCTCTGTATATGTTTATATATATATGTATATATTTATGTATATGTGTTTATATATAATATTTATTTGTGGCTGTGAGAACCTGAAGTGATCAGTTTGACCTGTTTTTTTCAACCTGCAATTTATCAACACATTCTTAGGCTGAAATGATGTGAAACTCTGCAAATCCTTTTTCGATCCTTAAAAAACAAATTTGGGGTGGAAATAATAGTAATAAAAGCTTACATTTAAAAAGTTGAAACCAAAGTTTCAAACCAAACAGAAATCCTTCGGTCTAGGTAGTATCAGCAGGTATCAGACCTCTCAATCATTCCTCCTTTCAGTCTTTGTGGAAGAGTTCAGTGATTACAAGCTGTCAGGTCCAAACGGAGTTGGCTTCTGCTTGGAGATAAATTAATCTGTAAGATGAAAGGTCATGCAAAACAGTTAAGAATTTTGGAGGCACTGCAGCTGAACTTGGTTGGCACAGGGAGCAGCTGTTGGGCTTGTTGGATCTCTGGGCTTGTTGCATCTCCTCCATGAGGTGGTTGCTGTATAAATTTTTTTGGGGGGGGGGACTGGGATGGAAAAGGGGGAACCTGGTGAGTGTTTTGCTGCCTGGAGCAGGTGACCAAATTGATTAGTTGCTACTGTGTTTTGTTCAAGGAGGGGTCAGGAAAGAAAAAACCTGTGTGGGGAGGGGGGGCCAGGCTCTGCCTGCTTGCATTTTAACACCTTCTCCGCTAAGCAGGAGGCCGGCTCGGGGTGCTAAATTCCTGTCTGTGGCTGTCTGTGAAATAAATCTGTGTGTCGTGTAGTCCCAAGCTGTCAGCAACGGTTTGCAGTGATGGACTCTGAAAGAGGTTTCCTCTGGGTTGGTGGCGTGGCCGGCAGCCGCTAGGGAGCTGTCGTTAGCTCGTATTTCAGAGTTAGCTCATTAGAGCAATAACAGCAGACACGCACCGCGTTTTTTCTTCAAGAATTTGTCAAGTCGGAATGGATTTACAGACTTCTTGCGAGACAATAATAATATCCCATCTCCCTTTACCTGTGGTAAGGGCCTGGTGAGTTGGCTGGTGGGTGTTTTTTCCCAGTTGGTGGTTGTTCCTGCACGCTGTGCCCCCCCCTCCCCGTGGGGCTCGCTCCATCTTATGAGAAGTTTGCGTAGAGTTGCCAAATTCTTTGTCTCTTCTCAGAATTGGGGCTTGACCTTCTCTTTTGGACACTCTTAAGGTGTCCCATCAGACTCTTTTTTTTCTTCTTCCCCTTTGCACCGATAACTGACTGCGTTGAACGGGTTGTGTCTCTCACGTTTCTTTTTCAGAACCTTTCTCTTTGTCCCCCCCTCCCACCCAGCTGCGTAGTGCCGATAACACACCGCGCTGGTTCCTGGAGACCACCTTGTGATCCGTGAGGCAGTGCCAGGGAGAAGTGCTGAGCTGAGCTCTTTCCTAGTTCCTCCTGTGAAGCTGCTGCTTGGCCTCTTTTTGCACAAGTTTACTTGGCCAGTTGTTCACTAGAAAATGTTTGGAGGGTCAGCTTCTGTCTCTTGCTGTTAGCACGAAGGTGGCTGCAAGCGCAGAGGTGGTTTCTAGGACTGATTACGGGGAAATGTTACTCTCTGCCTCCAGCCATTAGTAAAATGCACTCTGTAGGATGTGGCCATGCTCTCTGAAGAGCTGAGACGGCCCTGGTAGCTCCAGAGCAGACGACAGAGAATAACCAGAGGAGAATCAACCAGGAACTCTGGGTTTGTAATCTCAGTATCTGATACTGTTTCACTTTTTGGCCTTAATCAAGTGATTTAATGTCTCTGCTTCAACTTTAGCAGTCAGTTGGAAGCCTTCATTAGTTTCCATACTACCTTAGAGGAAGAAAATAATGAAAGAAAAATAATGCAAAAATTCTTCTTTTTCAATTCAAACTTTAAGCTACACAAAATTTGACTTGCGGCTTTTCAACCTACCTTAGGTACTAATAAACAGACCCTCCTTAGCCTGGCTTGTGACGCTGTTAAACCTGTAGTATCAGGGCTTTAAAGTAGGAGCGAGCAGGAAAGAAAGCCTGTGGAAATGTGTCGAGTGATCTTATGTTAGACTTGCAAGTTACTGTGGTGAGCGGGTAGGAGGGCTGGAGCCCGTCTGTTGGGGCAGGGAAGGCAGGATACGGTTGTGGAAGGAAGGATATGAATGCACCGTGACCTCCCACTGCACAATGTCATCACCCAACACTAGGCTGTGACTGGGAAGCAGGGGAGGTACATCGGGGCTGGTCCAGACCACGTCCTTCAGCAGTGGCTGCTGACGGACCGTGGCACTTTGTAGTTCCATTCCGAAGGAGAAATGACTCAATCTGCCCGTTGTTCCCAGATAGTGACACCTGATGCGTTTAGGCCTGGAATAGAGGAGAGGGAAGTCGGAAATAACAAGATCTTGTATTGGAGGGAGTGTCCTGTGGGTGAGTCACGAGTGTGGAGCTTGGGAGACCTCATTCAGGTCCTCGAACTTGCTTACCTTACTGACTCTGCGTAGTCAGGGCTGAAAGATGTTTAGATACTGAAGTACTAAAGAGAACTGAGGGGCAACTAGAGGTAACTATCTGTTTAGATAGAAGGTTGTAGTGTTGGAAATTCTAGTGGTGCTTTTTGAACACGGAGCAAAATTCTGCACAGACAAACCCCTTGAATTAAACTAATACAAGTCTTAATTTTTCTTGATCAAAATACTCTCTCAACTTTGGATCTCAGCCTAAAATTTGTCCAACTGGTATATCTCTATATGGGAAATATCCCAAATAGGACTTCTTAAAGGCAACTGATATCTCAATTTCTTTTATCAGAATAATGTAACTGTAAATAATTTTTTCAAAAAAAGAGCAATGCAATGTGACGTGTTGGTTAGGGGAACAGGGTAGTGGTGGCTCTTCCTTACCAGAATTCCTTCCAAACAGAAGATGTGTCTTCTCTTCCTGTTCCCTCTGTTTCCTCCTTTGCTCTTGCGTAGGTCGGTTTGTATGCAGTGCTGTAGCTGTGACTCCTGGAACACTGTAGAACTGACACCAGAAAGCTTCTGGTGAGAGCTTCTCAGTTTTGTGTCCCCCTCTGTGCTCCTGCATGAGGGAGATGTTGGCCGGCCGGCCGAGGTGTGAGTCGATGCGTACTGCACGGGAGGCACCAGTGGGGAGCTGGCGTTTGGAGCTCGTTCCCTGTAGCAGCAGTTGAACGATCGAGTCCAACCCAGTGATATCTGGCAAAAAGCACTGGCAAACTGAGTATTAATTAAACAGCTGATAAAGTTTCATTTGCTTAATTTTCCCTGCAATAAACCGCTGATTATATCAAAATGAGAACATTTCTGAGCGTTGCAGCAGAATGGGAGCGACACGCCCGTGATTGCAGCGAGTGGAAAACCACCCAGTTGGCCCCCAGACTGAACAGAAGACACACAACGTGTCCAGAGCCAAAGCAGCAAGTCCAACTCAACAGAAAGAGAAAATATGGTTGATCCTTACATCTTTCATTGAATCTTTGTGATTTCAGCGACAGCGTATCTGTATTTGGGCTAATAGAAAGAAACTTCCTCTCAAATGCGTGATAACAGTGGAAATTAGAAGTGATTGCACATTGCTTGGTACTTAAACTATTAATTTTTAGACTTTTCAGTCAAAATGTTCTCCTCTTAGCAAGAAGCTCTTGAAACTTGAAAGTGTATTTTCAATTATTGGAAGGAAAAAACCTGACATTTTTTTTTTTTTCCTGCCAATAAATGCCTAGAAGAAGAGGAACAATTTCACTGCAATAGTTCTTGAGGTCAAAACATTTCCTGAAAGGAGCGTAACGTTCATAATACAGTTATCTGCATTATTAGTTTCAGACTTTTTTGGTAGAGAATTTTGGATTTGGAAGTCAAGAGACAAAAACAAAAATAAAATTGCGGGACACGAAGGAGTAGGATTGATTATAAGTGTTTCTCCAATGATTTTAATTAGTGTCTTTTGTAGTATTAATACTTTTCAGTTAATTTTTTTCATTACCAGCTTATCTTTTCAATGGTTGTGTGTTAATTTCAAGAGATCTTAATCCAGAACCACCTTTTTTATAACTTTTTAATTGAGTTAATGGGTTTTGCTCTTAAAAGTGTACAATAACCCGCTCACAGTGCCAAAATTAATCTGTGATTAGGCCTTTGATCTGTGCATTTGGAATGTATGTCTGTAGAACAGGAGTCTATATGCTCATATTCGAGAAAAGGTGAATAATCTCATTTGTGATAGGGAGTTTGGGTTTAATCCTGGTTCTTCACAGCTCTGTTACAGTTTGTGTTGCTTTTCCAACCTTCTCTTCATCTTGACAAAAAACGTGGGTAACCCAGGGACTGAAACAGCTCAACAAAGCAGATTCCTGCAGGTTCACTCTGAGAAAAATCTGCCTTTCTTAGAACAATTAGCCTGCTGCTTTGCTCGCTCCATTTATCTGGTCTGTACAGTCAGCAGAAAGCTGTCAGCTTTCCTCCAGATTTTGGTTTATGTCTAAAAGTTTGGTATCTTGCTCCCTTTGCTGCTGCTTCTGTGTGGACCAGTACATCTTCTCCAACGTTACCATTCTCTGAGCATAGGCCTGAAGGCAGGAGAATGTCCTGATGTCCTTTCCGTGTCTCCTTCGGTGTTACTTTTCAAATGCCTGAGTGCAATGTAGCCCAATTCCCTTCAAAGAACAGTAATGAAGTTTCTGCCCTGGTTGGGGCATTTTTGGAGGCAGAGTTTTCAGGGATCCATCTGACAGTCCGTGTTGCCAGCAAGGTCTTCCCAGATGTTACCAGGGTGCTGGTTTCATGCATGGTTTTCTCTATCGAAATCATGATTTTTTTGATTGTCTGTCTCATCCTTTCTCCTCCCCCACCTCCCCCAGCCTGGTGTGGTGGTGGTTTCTCCTCTGAGGTTAAGCTACAGTTAGAGAGAAGAAAATAATGAATGCAAGAAGAAAAGGAAAGTGGAGTTTTCTTCTTAGCGTTTCAATTTTATTTCTGTCAAATGACACTTGAGGAGCTGGAGCCTGTTAATGCTCTCTCCAAGGAGCAAGGTTTCTTTTGAGAGAACAACTACGGGGAAATGCAGCAGCAACAACAAAAGTGCACCAGAATCCTTCAGACCTGGGCATTCTCCAAAGAGCTCTGGCTGTCATAATTTACACACCTTGCCTAATTCAGAGCACATGTCTCAGCTACAACAGGCATTCAGTAGACACGCTGCTGTCTTCCTCTCAGTGGGCCTGCTGTGAGTTTGTCAGCAATGCTGTTAACAATGACAAAGTAGTTCATCAATATTTTTTTTTTATCACCAATATCCTAGAAGCAGCAAAAAAAATCCTGTGCAGGCTTCTCTCCTGTAGCCTTAAGGGAGAAACACAGCAGGCAATAGAGCTTCTGCTGCTGGATACTGAAACCCTCTTCTCCGTTGATCAATAAATTGGCAGTTTATCTTTTAATATAGCACTGTCTGTGGTTCCTTCTCCTCTCTGTGGGTGAGATTATCCGGACTTTTGGTAAACTATTCCATTAGCACAGAGCTCAGAAGTCCTGCTGGGCCAATCCTGCCTGTGCTGGTCTGGAAGCAGCATTAAATACATCGCATCGAGGGCTACGTGGGTTCCAGGCAGAGCCACTAGTACTTCTGCTTTGTGTTTTCCAGCACTTCTGGATCTGGAAGGCGATACAGCCTTGGATGTGTGGCTGTGAGTCCAGCCTTCAGGCCTAAGCCTGGTCTGTGTCTTCTGTGTGGTACATGCCTAAGTTAGGAAGTTCTCACGGATCTAGAAACGCTTGCAAATAGGATGCAGCGGTATTTGAGCTGGCTCTGCAGGAAATCCGTCTGGATGATTCTATTTCCTGGGGATTTTCCTACCGCTGCAATACTCAATGACAACCAAATTGTGCTTTACAATCCAAAAATCACCACTTGCATTTATCCGTGGACCTTTTAAGCTGCCAATTTGCCCCAGTGGGACTGATGGGAAGGGGTTAGAGATTTGTTGACATCAAAGACTGACCACTTAACAACAGCAGCAACAACAAAATCCAAATTAACTGAAAAATGTGGTTTGGAAGCTGGAATAATTTAACAGGGAGAAAGAGAAGAGAGTTGGATAAAGATTGTCTAGCCTGAAACTTCTGAGGAGGCTCCTATGGCACAAGGAGCTGCATATTTCTTCCTAGAGGAACACTGTGAAATTGGAAATGGATAAAAAGGGAACATGAAGGAATATAAAATAGTACATGGCAAGGAACAGGGGCATAGTTTACTGTAAGTTAAGCAAAGGGAATATTGAATTAAATGGAAAGACCTCAGACAAAGAAATAAATAGTATTATTTTGAGGTATAGTTGGCCTCTGGCATTCGTTCCCAGACAGCATTACAGAATTCATGGTTATCAAGGTTTATAAATATTCTGTATGGGATATTTGCAGTAGAGAATTTTATTTTGAGAAGGAAGTAGCTAACTGCTTGCTGAGTTCTGATACCAGCCAATCACTCTGTAATCCTGTATTGCAGGATTTTCTAGCAGGGCTTATCGTGGGATTTGAAGGGTCGGATGTTGCGTCTGATGTGGCATCGTCTGTGACCAAAGCCTTGGTGTTTGGCAGAGCTGCTGAAAAGTCCTCTTAGCAGCAAATTCCATGGCCGAGTTGAGTAAATAAAACACAAAAGCAATGGGAGAGAATAGATGAACAAAGCCATAACTGTGAGCCTTGGGTTTCCCCTCGTTCCAATACAAAAGTGTGACATAGTCCATAAGATTTATTTCCTCTTCCACTCTCCATTTGTGGCGTGGATCTGAGAGCAGCCAGCAACCTACACGCCCAACCCTGTCAGCTCAGGGGCATTTAGGACATGTTGACCCACTAGGAATTTACTGGCCAATGAAAGGATGGATTCCACAATTTTCATACTGCTTTTATGAATTTATTGTGGGTCCTCCAGTTCCAGCCGCTTGACAGGACTGTTTTTAAAGGGTGTATCTGTGCCTCTGCCAGGCTCTGGTGCTGCCCAAGGTAACACTGGAGCGTGGGATGGGCAGGGTGGGAAATGGCCCCAATTATAGCTGATAAAGGAAGCCTCCACTCTGCTTACCTCCTCCCTCCCCCTCCCTGCTGCTTAGGGAGCTTGATCTGACTCATGTCTGGCCTTTACAACATGTGGTAAGAGTTAGGAGGAGGGGGAAAAAAAGCACAACAAAAAAAAAAGATGGGGGAAGGGGAGGATGGGAAGGTTCCACAGAATTTAATAAGGCTGTTTAGAATTTATGCTAAAATCCTACAGGGAAATGCCTTCCCTCCGCCCCCTGATGTTTTTGCAAGTTTTAGAGCCAAAAAATGTAAAATTTGGGTGGAGGTGTCAGAAAAGATACGGAGGTAGGGCTTGCAGGTAGAAAAACTGAAGAAAGAGGTGTTAAAAAGAATACAAAATGAGACACCGGGCTCGGTGGAGATAGTCTTAAAGCTGCTGAAGTCACTGTGCTTGGGAAGGCTCCTTGAACTTACACTTGGCTGCAGCGTTGGGTGTTTAAGGAAGTAAAGTGGATGTTGTTGAAGCCAAAGTTGCAGAATCCATGTGGTGGTGTTTCAATCCCATCCTTATTTTTCAGCCCCATGGAAGATGGTTTGGGATTTGTTCAAAAGTACAACTCGGCTGCCGCAGTTTCAGGCTCGGGTTTACTTCGTACCCAGCCTTGATCCAAAGTTTCTGGGAATCAGTCTTGAGTGCATTGTTAAGTGGGGTTTGAGTGGTGTGCTTGCTCCTGCAGATCCTACGGGGAGAGCTCGTGTTTTCCCTGGGATGTCTTAAGGACGCATTTGCTTGTGTTACCTCTGTGTGGGCTTTTTGGCTGCTCGTCTACTCGTTTGTTGACATAGGAATATAACCATCTCTTCAAGCAGCATCTGCTTGTCTTTCTTCCATGAATTGTGCATAGTTTCTACGCTGTTTTTCCAAAAGCCACTGGGCCTACATCCAATAACCTCTCCCCAACTCTTCCAAAGAGCGTTTCCGGCAGTTGCCCAACAGCTTCAACAAGGATGAGAAAAAGGGCTTTTCTGCGTGAGAATGATTGTAACAGCGCAACACCTCGGAACCAAAGAACACACCCCCCCTCAGCAAAATGTGTGATCAGTGGAGTGAGGTTTAAAAGCAAGGCCTTGGGGTACACTTGCAGCAGTACTATAAAATCAGTTTGAAATCTTCTCACTTAGGGCTTTGATTTGTGTTTATTTACAGTACATTAGTTTCAGATGGTGCCTCTCTTTCGCTGCAGAGCTGGTGGAGCAAAGCGTTGCCTGTGGCTTACTCAAGTTAGGGACAAAGACGCAGCTTAGGCGCACCTTCAGCTGCATGTTGAGCTAAGCTTAACTGGTTTTCACAGACAGGCAGTCCGTAAAACGCCACTTGTTGTGTTCTCCCAACTCTGCTCTGAGAGGCGACCCCCAGAAAAGTAGCGGCATGAACCGCGAAGGGCAGAAAAACGTCTTTTAAAGCTCACAGGTAGATTTGAGAGAGCTTGTCTGTCAGCACGTTCTCCTGGAAACCAACTGGACGACACAGAAGTGTGTCAAGATAGACTTATGTGCTACCCTTGCGCTTCGTGGGTTGTGAACGTGGATCATCGAGCTCCTTTTGAAATGAGATCAATCTTTTCACGCGGTGCCAGAGAGAGAGCTCTTAATCGCCCCGTCGTAATGCGTTATTCCTTTGCTAATAGTTTGAGTTATTTCTTTGTTAACCTTTACACAGCCAATAACAAATTAAACATCATTATCTGAGTTTAAAATAGGCTGTAAATCTTGGAGCCCTGGTTAATACTCAGGTACTTACAGCGAGGGAGCAATAAAAGGGCATTTAATGACGCTCTGAAACGCAACGTGGGAAGTGTTATAAGCAAAAGAGAAGAAAACGGGGCAGTTATGAATTGTCCATGGAAAGATGAGTCTACATAAATGGCAGTGTTCTTCAAATGTGTCTCTGATCAAAGTGGAGAACTTTTCTTTTCAAACCACAGGCAAATAACATGGGTCCAATGCTCTGAATTGCATTAACTCAGCAAAATTGAGGACATGTAGTAAAATTTTCAACAAAATCAGCCGGTGTTCTGCAAATAACATTGGCATGAGAAACAGCATTGACATGAGAGATTTGAGATGTTGGTCTGTTCTCTATTACAAATATTTATTTATTTTTTTCCTCTCAGCTACCTGTGCCTTTGGTTTGGTACAGCCAGTTTGTGTTTTCCAGGGGTACTGCTTTGGTTCCGAAGCTGCATGTTACGTGCACCATCTGGCATTTAGCATTGTGAGGGGGGCAAATCAAGAAGTATAGGTGAAGGGATATCAGAAAAAAATATTTATATTACAGGTAGAAATATTCCACACGTACAGAGTACCTACAGGACATTAATGGGAATGCAGAATGCAGGAACGGCTGCATTGGAACGAAGGAACGTATTGCTGGTGGTCTCGGAATGACACGAGGTCGAGAGAGGTAGCTCTGATGTGAGACAAAATATTTATCTGGCTGTGGCCTCTTGTACCTGGCTCAGGAATCAACAAGGACCACTGAGCCACTGATTTTCCTCAGCATTCCATTCACTCCACTAAGGCTGGGAGCAAGAGGGTTAACAGACATTTAGCTAGATCCTTGGGGTTGCAGAGGGAGTGTGTGTGTATATACACGTCCACCCACAAAACTTTTTACTTGTTTGGAGCATGATTCCTTAAAAATCTGGCCACTCAGCAGTCTTTTGGTCGTCTTCTTGTTGTGCCTCAGGGGTGGGGACCTGGAGCGTGGCCTTTTCTGTGCTGGGAGGCTCACAGTTCCCATCATCTCTAACTCTGCTTATCCAAAGGAACCTCCTTTCCCCTGAGATGGTGGATGAGTGGGATTTGTACTTTTGTATGAGCTGGCCCCACAGAGGTTTTCAGTAGAAAATAGAGTCTCCAAGCTGGGGATGGAGGAAGAATCCCCTTCTAGCTCGGTGTAATTCTTGGGATTTTAAATTATTTTTATGTTTAACATTGTAATCTGTCTGTCTTGGGGAGTTAAGTCTGTCTTCCTGCAACCCAACCTAACCAATCGTAATGGGCTCCTGCAGCACAGAAGTACTTTGGTCGGAGGCTCAGAAATTTTCTTGCCTAAGGGACACTCCAACTCACAGGAGGAGAGCTGGACTGCAGAAGTTCAAGAAAAGCAAGCTCAGACTTTTGTTTATCCACATGTACCTCTTTGTAATATATATTACAACAACAAAAATTCGTTTATTACTCTTGATACCTTGTCTTACATTAGCCCTACTGAGGGGGCAGCTGAGATCAGGGTTAGGCTTTTGAGGCTCTGAAGCAGAGCTATGGGCTTGATTTACTTGGCCAAGCTTAGGACTCTGCAGCAGAGCTGACAGAGCAACCTGGCATTTCTGAGCTGTAATATTTTGTCTTAACCATCTCACTGTGGCATCTTTTGCCTTGTAATTCACCCTGATGGCGGCAGCTAGAGCGCAGAGCGATGTTGTCTGAGCCCTTTCCTCCAGCAGAACTGGGCTGCTGGTGAAATGTAAGCAAAGTTGTCAGTGGTGTCTGTCTGTTCACAGCCCTAGAAGCTGCATCTTGCTGCTTTTTTTCAGTAAATTCCTGGATCAGAGATTAGAAACAATTATGCCTGGAGTAGTAATTGGAATTATTTCCAGGGAACCACAGTGTTAAGCCCTATTATATTTTTATTTTCTGCTGAAAGTACATTGTGGTGTTACAATTCTGTGCTGGTTTGTTTGGAAGAGGAGTTGTTGATGCTGGTGTCCAAGCCCCATCCCAGTGTAGGAACTTGGTCATTGCATTTTCCTACCTATGATTCTTTCTGGGATTATTCAATAAACATCTGTCCTCTGTGCCACGACCTAACCAGGTTTAAATACATTCCCCTCTGTCTGTGATCACACTTCTATAGGTGTCAAGTAACTCCTCCTTCTGCTGGCACCACTTGAGGTTATTGCTTCACCCAGATTTTCTGAAATATCTGTGCAAAAGAAGGGAACCGCAGTGATGCGAGCTGCTCTGTGCCGGGGTTGGCTTCTGTAGGGAGGGGGTGTTTGTCTTTCCGTTTCCTGCTGTTGGGGGTGGGTGGCTTCTGCTGCCACCAGCCTAAGCCAAAGATGAGAAAAATGTGGGGAGAGGCCAGATCCTGGAGATGCTGTTGCTGGGCTCTAGGCAGCTCTTCTGACCTCCTACATCTCAACAGTAATCATTTGCCAGATTGTGCCTACAGAGAGGACTTTTGGTTGGTTGGGTTTTTTAAAGGCACTTGTTTAGCTTTTTAAACTGTTTTAACACCTGTTATCTTTTGCTGGCATGTAAACTGGAAATACTTTTAAAAGAAGGTGAGCTGCTTAGTTTTGAGTCTTGTGCATTTTACCCGGGACAAAAGCTCCGTAGAGCACTTGACGACAGAAGCGTGGTTGCCCTTCATTCCGCCGTATTGCAACGGTGCCCAGAGGAGCGAGGAGGGCCTACAAGTCTGACCTCTCCACTTGCCTTACTGGGCCAGCAGCGTCGGGTGAAGTAGCCTTTAGCCCAGCTTCTCCCTGCCGCTTGCCTCAGTTATTTATTTTTGACTCGAAGGGGCTGTGGAAAGTTTGCGGTGGGCAGGGGGCAGCGGGACGTCAAGGAGGTGGACTCTGGGCATCATTAAAGGTGTCAGAGGTCGGCGATCTCAAAATCGACACACTTGACCCGTTTCCTTGGTACGCTGGACCTTGAGTCTGGAGTGAGTTGCCCTGGGGACAGCACAGTGGGTTTGAAGCTGAATCTTCAACCCTTTCTTCCCATGAGGTATATAATTCGATATTTATAGCCTTTCTCTCCAACAAGGTCTATGGCACCTCGGGGACCCATTCGGTAAAGAATGCTGATTCCCTTTATGAATTTTTGATGGGGGAGGAGGAGCAAGGGAGGCCACGAGGGGAACTTGTGAAACGTTAATATTTTTTTCTTTTTAGCAACGTTACGAACAGCCCCTCTGATTGCCTTTGCTAGGATAAAGTTGTCTGAATTTGCCCCGTTCTCGCCTGCGAAGCAAGAAAACAAACCCAGACATCTCTTGCTCCGCAACGTTCAGTACCGCACAGATTTTTCTGCTGCTGTCCTCCAAAGATCGAGATGATCAGTAAACAAGATATTTTCCTTGAATGTGGTCTAAATGAGCCTCCTTTGTTCTGCTTTATTTTGGTGGTCCATGGGGGTGGCACTCCTGGGACTGGGAGTGTCCGACTGGATTCCAGTGCAGAGGAGGAAATGAGGGGTTTGTTTTCACTTAGCGTGTACGAGCGCACGTTACTCACAGTTGTCATTTTTCTTCCACTCATCAGACACACACACACAAGTGTACACCCCCTGCCTTCTTTTTGCAGGTGAAATGTTCACCAGAGTGACTTCAACCACAGTTTTCATCACAGAGGTTATTTTGGGGCTGTATTTTAATTTCTGTATGTGGTGTTTTTAGCGTCTTTTTCTTTTTGGTGTGTTTCATGTTGTATTGTATTTTGCTTTGTTGTTTTTTTTTTTTACTACATAATTTAAACAAAGCCTTACATAAGTAAATCTGGTTTTGTGCCCTTTTCTGGTGGTTTTGGCTTTGAATTCAACTATAGTTTTCTTTTGCTTCGAATGATATGCAATCCATCTTGTAATAAATTAAGATCAACCCCTGATGTTTAATTTTTGTAAGAGATTGTTGGTCAAGGGTCAAACAGGACAAAGTACCCAAGCTTTCATCAGTAAGAAAAGCCAGGGTTAGAACTGCTGAAAGAAGGGTAATACAGGTGCTCAAATGGTGATATTTTTGGGGAGGAATATCGTTGATTTTGATGAAAAGTGTGTGCAGAGTGAGATGGTTTGAGTTTTTTAATAGGTGGCATATTCTTGTGGAGGGAGAGAGATGATGAAATGTTGTGTTCCTGACTCTGCCCAGCCCACCAGCCTGACTGGCCAGGATACCTTTCCCCCTTTCACGTCAGGTCTGTGGTTAAGTGCCCAGTCCAGTGAGCTTCCTGGCTTTGACTGGGACCTCCTGCTGCTCACATGCTGCAAACGGGAATAACCTAGCCATGGGGTGTCCTGTGGTTAGGTGGAGTCAGTGGGCTTTGGACCACAACCTTCAGGCCAAATATTGATACTCCTGTGAAAATAGGTATCGGTGATATATGGGAGCGCGAGATGCAAGGCCAGGCCCCAGCTTTACTGACCTCCTGCTCTCACACCCGTGTGTCCTTTGCACCGACCACTCTGAGCCTCTGCCACATCCTCTTGCAGCCCTTGGAGCTTGGGCTAGAAGACCTGGCTTCGCTCCACATTCGAGAGTTAATTTCTTTATCTCTGAGGGCTGTTTGTGCTCTACAAGCAGTGTTTCCCCCTCTCCCTGCGTGTTTTGTGGGGATGACGTCAGACAGCACAGTTTGTACGGGGCTTTTTGGATGCAGGCTGTTGGCAGGGAGACCTCTTCTCTTAGCTGAATGCCACAGTTAACCTGTGAAGCTCATTGCTGTGTAGTTTTATCTGGGCTTAAGCGCTTTGTATTGTACAAAATTCTTCTCCTCACAGCAGAATTCAAATGTTAGATCAAATAAAAAGAAAACCTACCCCTTTCACCTACCTCCAAGGGCTGGTCATTCCGATTTCATTAGTGTTCTGCTTTTGCTCATGTTCTGCCTCTTCCTACCTTAAAGAAGAGTTTGGGGCTTGCTTTAAAGTCCTATTTGAATGTTCTTATGTGGCTCTATCCCCAGAAACCTTATCCACGGGCTTCCTCCACTAATGAGAATAAGATTTGCTCTCTAGGAGCTGCGAAGCCGCTAAGATGATGTCAAGTGATGTTGCAAAGCCCTCTGTCAAAAGTTTTGCGTAGCTTGAGGAGCTGAGCCTCCCCTCCAGCACGAGGTGATGCTATGATTAGGTAACTCCAAATGCCAGCAGGGCATTGAGATTTTGAGGCTGTTCTTAAGGGCTTTTTATCTCCTGCCCCATCCAAAGTAAAGCTGACATCTGTAATGCGTTGTGCTTTTCCTATTGACTGTCTCATAAACGGGTATTTGTGGAAACAGAGGCAATTACTAACTTAGCCTTGATCCTGGAGATGCTCAAAAACCCCGCTTACCTCTGCTCTTGTGAGCGGGCCTGGGAAGGAAGCTGGTGCCTGTGGGTTTTGGGATCTCGGTGCTGAACTGGTAGATCAGGAAACTGGAAATCGGGACTCTCAGTATCGTGCGCTGCTCTGAGGGGTGTCCATTGTCGAGCAGCGAGATGAAGAAAAGGCCATCAGGGAATAGATGAGGTCTGCTCTGTTTGTAGCTTCAGAGGCGGGGCGGGCGGAAAAGAAAAGGGCTGGATCTTTGCCTTAGATTTTTCCCATCTGTTCAGTACGGATTAAGATACTTTCTCTGCCTCCCATCAGGGTGTAAAACTTAATGGATTAGTTTGGCTGCTTTTTGATTCCACCTGTTAGGTTCTGTGTTACCAGCCTTGTTCGATGCTGCGTGTTCTGCAGCAGCTCCCGTCTCTGTGATCTTTATCCTCACTGCTTTTCGCAATGATTATCAGTCAGACTATTTTTTTTTGTTTGTTTTTTTGCATTTTCTTTTCTCAGACTGGTCTTCCAGAATTTGACTTTGTTCCAATGTTTGCCTTCTCCTACCTAATCCTTTTGAAAACTGTTCCTGATTTCATATGACCCTTGTGCAGTTCCTCTCCCATTCCATCATCCCCTTTTGCTGCACCAAGACCCGTTTCTTACCTCTTCAGTGCTGTGGTCCATTCCAGCAGTCTTCATGGGGTTATTTTTCTTAGTTCCTCTTCCCAACTTGTTAAACACCTATGAGAACTTCTAAAAGATTTCCCAGTCTTTTTTTTTTTTTTTTTTTTTTTCTTTAATCAAAATAACCTTTAACAGTAACTTTTGTGATGAGCCACCTTGCCATCTGGATACTGCATTGGTTGACTTTGTCTTTCTTCTTACGTCTTTAGTATGTTAACTTACAAGTTTGCATAGTAAACCCTACGGACAACCAGTGTTTGTGCAGTATATTGCCAAGCATGCTTAAATATCTACCAGTGCTTTGCAAATATTTGCTAAGGGTTGCTTTACATTGAAATCTTGTTGGGAGCAGTCTGTGGCTGTAGAGAGCTTTTTAGTATTAGCAGAGACAGAGACAACAACTTTCCTACCTAATAAAAACAGCTGACTGTAAAAGCCTTCACACAGCTCTGTTAAAAGGAGGCTGTTAGAACCTCTTAAATAAAGCATTCAATCTAATTCAAGTGAAGAAGGCTATTAAAAGCATCATTCCCATCATGATGAAAGTGGGGCTAATACAAACATTGATAAGCCCCACACCGTTACAAAAGCAGACAGCTCTACAAACACCTTCATAAACCTCCCCATCATAATCAACGTGAAGGAGACAGTAAACATGTAACAGAAGCCTCGTTCACTGTCATAAAAGCAAATTAGCCAGGCAAATACCACAGGCATCTGTCAGTAGAATCCCCGATCTATTTTGAGTAACTTGGAGCATCTTGGTTCCCACCACCCCTCTTGCTGTGTGGCTGCACTGGGAAGGGCTGAGGGAGAAAGGCAGGCATTTAGCAGTCGTAAAAGGAAAGGCTGCTGCTCCCTGCGCCTGATTTTAGTGCTCCTGCAGCAGGGCTGCGGAACTGCCTCATGTTTAACTTCAGGCAAACGTGTCTCGGTTTCTTTCTGGCCCGTCTGTCTGTCTCTCTGTCAAATGTTCCCTTCGTAGAGAGAGATCAGATTGGTGCAGGCGTAACTGCTCCCTCTGGTTTTCACCAGAGTTCAGTGACGGACACTTGTGATGGCTCTGGGGCTGAGCTGCCCACCAGCCTGTGCCGACGGACTCTTCTGCTGGATGTGAGGATCATGGTGCTTTACCTGTGACTTCAAAGTGACAATGGGTCAAAGTCATTTTTTCTGAAGGGACTGGAAAAGGACAGGTAAATAGAGATGAGGGGAGAGGGGCCCATTAATTCCTGATTCTTCTGGTCATTCTACCTGTATTGCTTTCTCCTTAACTTTCCACAGAGCTCATGGGGATGAAGAGCTGCAGGGTTTCTCATGTGGAGGTGCTCCCCGAGGGGAGATCTGTTCACAAAGGCCTGGAGTGACAGGGTGAGGGGCAATGGCTTTAAACTAGAGAAGGGCAGATTTAGATTGGATGTCAGGAACAAGTTCTTTCCCAGGAGGGTGGTGAAACACTGGGACAGGTTGCCCAGGGAGGTGGTTGAGGCCCCATCACCGGAGATATTCAAGGTGAGACTTGACAAGGCTCTGAGCAACCTGCTCTAGCTGAGGATGTCCCTGCTCCCTGCAGGGGGGCTGGACTAGATGACCTTCAGAGGTCCCTTCCAACCTGAACCATTCTAGGATTCTATGAGATCCTTGACAAGTCCCAAATGAAGATGACACTCGGTTTCCAAAGCAAGATGTGAACTAAAATTTCCAGCTCCTGTCCTGGCCCTTGGGGGAGACTGTTCACACTCTTAGCAAAGCCGATAGCAAAGCGCTCATCCAATTCAGCAGCAAGACAGCTGATCTTTCCAGTTTGGGTGCCAGGCTCTGGTCCTCGCTACCCAGCTTAGCTCCCGTTCCTTTCAGCGGTGAGGAGGCACGATGTGTGTTACCGCAGCCAAGCCAGACACCTGCCCCTGATTCCCTCCCCATCGACAGAGGATTTGTGTAGCATCTACAGCCTTTGTTCTGTCGGAATAACCTACCATAACCACGGAAGTTGTTGTTAAAAATGCTGGTGAGAAGACAGGAAAGCACCTCCACTTGTTGTTCCAGTATCTGTGTTTTGTATTAATTCCTTGTAGGAAGGTGTTGGAATCCAGTGTTTGTCAGAGGCCAGGACTTGTTCTAGTGGGACTGATGACTTCATCTGGTGTGGAAGAGAAGAGTGATCACCTGAAGTTAAAATTTAGTGCTTAAGTGGCCTGTTTTCAATTCTGTGCTTTGTCACGAGCTTCCTCAGTGGCTCGAGGTTACTCAGCTCACTTCCACAAGCCGTAGTTTCCCTGCCTATGAAGAGGTTATTACGGTCCTTTCCTTACAAGTAGTAAATGCCTGGGGTGCTGAGATTCAGCGCTGAAAGTTTCACGTGTGGGTTGGCAACAAAAATTTTCAATGGACCGCAAGCTGGACACTTTGTATGTACAAGTATTTTCCATCCTTTGTGCTGAAGGTGATCACATGGCTGAAATCCTCATCCTGCAATTATTTCTGAGGAGCTATTCCTGGTATTAGCTTTCCATCTTACCTTCTTGTTAGTAAACAGAAGGGACCGAGTGCTGGCGGTGGTTATCGGTGAGTTACTGCTCTGGGTTGCTTTGTTCAACTCCAGCTTTGGAAACGCCTCTTTTTCTCTATTCCCTAAATGGATATCAGTCAGAAAACAACCCAGTCCTGGGAACCTGAGATTTTAATGTGCAATGAGTAAGTACCTTGAGACTGAAGCCTGTCACTAGAACTCATCTGGAATTGCTTACCGTGGGGTGAATTTACTAGAAGCTGTGACTTAATACTGGAGTTTAAAAGGTGGCACCTAAAGAAATCCTCTTAATGTCTCAACAAGCTGATGTTGACAAGTTCTTTGCATTAAGGACTTATGGCAAAGTCCAAATCCTTCCTCGGTGTGTTAGACAAATAATTACAGAGAGTTTTTATCTTGATCCTTTGCTCCGAGATGGCCATTCATAAAATATTTACAGTAGCCGCAAAGAATGCAACAACCGTTTTGGGGGGGGTTGTTCTGTTCTTTATCTTCTCTTTTCTTACATCCGTGTTTCTTATCACTGTAGAATTGTAAGGAAAAAAAATCAGCCTTCTTAGCAAAGACAATTCCAAGGTGAAATTGAAATGTTTGTTTTTCTTGTAACATTGTGTCTGTCTCTCTTTTAATTTTTTTTTTTAAGTTTTATTTTAAACACGCAAAACCTGGAGATTTCAGGCCCTGGAAACCATATAAGAATAACCAATAAATGCAAGAAAATATGGGGAATCATAATACCAGCCATGTTCAGCTGAGGTCGACTGTATAGTTTTTTGCAGCTAACTCCCACTTTATGTCATTTTCCTAAGTCTCTTGCCCAGAATATTATGAGCGCTTCTAAAGATGTCAAAGAGCCGTTCAGCATCTACTGGGGCCTACAAACCTTTATGGAAGTGAGAGAACTTAGCACTTGACTAGTGTTTAATAGCGGTCTGTGGTGGGACGGGGCCAAATTGGCTAAACGATACTGATTTTTGATGCTGAAGTGGGGAAATAACAAGGGAAAACGGCCTGTGGTTTTTAGCGACGATATTCAATAATAATTTAACAATTTTAAACACATCCTATTTAAAAAAAAATTAATTTATTTTTATGAAACACATGATGCAATGTGATTTATCTTATGAGGGGTTTATTCATTAGAATCAGAACAAGTCAGGACTGACTCATAATATGGATTATTTATATATGTGTGCGTGGTTGTCTCTTTTTTTATTTGGATATTGGTTTAAATATTATTTAAGATTCTTGTAAAGATTTAAGCCAGAAGCGTGGTTTTTTTATTTAAATTTTAATTTTCCTTGGTAGCTATGTAAGCTCTGAACAACATTTATGAGAAACCGTTATTTAAACACAGATCCATGGCTTGCTGGTATTTTAAAAATCTGTATTATTTTTATATGGCGTCTAATTTTTTATTTTGAAAAATAACATTGGTATAAAGTTGCCAGCAAACATTTGGGGTTCTCTTTAATTCTTTTGGAAATTGCTTTGGAAGAAAACTAGCAGCATATTCTGGAATTTACTATTTAGGTAAATAAAAAGACAGGCATGTGCATGGGGTGCCTCTTCTCAGTTATTTTGCCTAAAAAGTTTCTTGCAGACAGATGTGGGTCGGATGGAATATTTGAAAGGTGTGATTTAATTGGTGAGGATATTGAAGGAGCACACAAAGATGCGATTCTAACGCGGATTCCCAGTTCAGATAGGCAAAGTTTCTTGTGGAAAAAGCAGGGAAGGTTGCTTCTATGCCTCTTTGCTTAAATCATTATTTCTTTTGGAGCAAATAATTTTCCTGCCTAATTTATCAAGCAAACACTGCTTGGTTTTAGCTGGAAATAAGAGCCTCAGCATGAATAATAACGCTGGGTTTGGTGCTATATATTTTTTCACAGAATCCTAGACTCATTTAGCTATTGCTGAATTTTCAACACACAAGCTTTTTTGTTCTAGGTGCTTTCTGAATGATCCAGAAAAAAAAAAAAAAAGGCAGTTCCTGTCTTGAAGCATTTACAAGAGTTTCTAATATTACAGTAAAAATTTCAAATTTTTCCCCTACTCAGCTTTCCTAGGTGGCAAGATGCAGCTTGGGGTGGAGTTTAGCTGCTTTCAGCTGGAGCTTGGTAGAAACTTTTGTTTGTATTTATTTGAGGTAGATGTGGGTCGCGACTTAAAAGAATCAAAGCGCTAAAAATCTGAAAGAAACAGACTATCTCAAATTAATCTTTTGCCTCTGGATTTCTCGTTCCCAGTGGCAGTGGTCGTGGCTATTTCTCTAGCCCGGTGTCAGCTTGGTAACGAGGGGGGAGGCACAGCCAGTAGCTTGATTGTTCTGGATGAACTATCAGCGATCCACTGGGAATACTGGTACCTTGACCTCTCTGACCCTCAAAGTGCTGAGTGTGGAAAATGTGAAGTCTCCATGGACCTCAATATGCGCAAGATGTCAGAAAAATGCAGTTCTTGGAGAACTGTGCCTTTTTTTTTTTTAAGGTTGCATCGTTGTGCTAACATTACAAGTTTTCCTTCTTTTTGTTTTGTTTTGTCCCCAAATGTGTGTTTTGCCTTTTTTTCATCCCTTCAGTAACGTTCCCATTTTTATTGCGTTTAGGGTGTTTGCCTTTGTCCCAAGAGAAGAAAAATGTAATAGAGGATTTTAAACACAGTTACATTGCAAAATTGTATTCTGCTGCTGCTTCTGCCTCCACCGTGGAGCTGGGATCTCTTTTAATAATGTCTTCCCCACATTTAGCCAAAATCTCTGCTGAACTTGAGTAAACTTCCTACAGCTCCTTTTGGACTCGTTAAGGGCCAAGCTATATTTCAATTTTTGATATTTGGGTGTTTCCTTGGCAACAATTTTTTCATTTGGACACACAGAAGGTTATGGATCATACACTTGCTTCTCTGAATTCCCAAGTATTGTTCAGCGGAGTAGAGCACAGCCCGAGACTGTCGAATAACCACCCTGCTTGCAGACTGGCTCTTTGTGACTGATGTTGCAATTTTGGATTTATAAGCATTTCCAGATTTTTTTTTTTGCCAATATCCAGACCCCTGTATGGTGAGCACACAACTTGCAGAAAGTTTACTCAACAGTTTAAGATTTCAGTTAGCGAGCCAAGATTTTTATTTTTTTAATCTTTTTTTTCTCCCTTCCTCTTTTGAGGACAGAAGGGTCTATTTGATTTATACCATGAGCCTCTTCAGAGTTGTTTGTTTTTGTTTTGCTTTTTTTTTTCTAAGAACCAATCATGCTCTCAACACACCTGTCCTTTCTCACGTTATTTCTCTTATTCTCTGCTATTTCCAAGCTTAATGTATAGTGCACTGTATGGACTTTTATGGAATAAAAGTTCGTTTTAGGCTGGCTTGAATAGATTTTCTTCATTGCATTTGCTTTGGTTTCTGTATCTTGAAGGAAAAACCCCAGACTTTTGAAAGGAACTGAGACTGGATTTTTAAGGAGTCTAAATGCTTTGCTGTTGCAAAGGAAAACTTTATCTCAGGATCAATGCTGAGCTAGCAACATGCTCAGGCTTTGCTAAACTATTGTTAACACTCTGTAGTTCTTGAGGTGATTTCATTAGTGGATCTTAGAGAGGAGGTACAGTAGTTTTTAAATTGGAATTATTTTGACATGGGTGATAGATTTGTTAGTTTTGTTGTTGTCGGTTTTTTATCCTTCTTAATGAAGTGTAGTCATTTAGACATGCCAAAAAAGATCTTAATTAACTGAAGACTCCAACAGACATAACTAAGAGAGTAAAAAAAAAAAAAAAAGGCATTATAAACACAAGATCCTGGTCTTTTACTTTTGAAACAGGAGAAATTCTTACTATGAAAATAAAATAAAAACACTAGAAGGATGCCAAAGGAGTAACACCTTTAAGGTATATAGGAAAAGTAAAGGACTTCTCTTCTTCTCTGGTCATTTTATACTCTTCTGAAAGTTTGAATCACAACTGCTTCTGTTTTTCAGCCGCTGCAGTATTGTCAAAACAACAGAATGAGGCCTCAAAAGAAAGAAAAATTGGGCTTATCATGCTCTGTTATAAAAATAACGTTGTATATATTCATTATTTCATCAAGGGCTCTTAAAAAAGGTATCTGAATTCTTCATTCCTACAGATGAACTCCTTATTTACCTGAGAGACCAGGCAGCTCCATCGGTGGTTTTCTGGTCTTCTAGGTAAATACCAAACCCTTTACAGAGCTGCTCAGTTCACCCGCTTACCCTGGATCCGCTCTTGGTCCCCGGCATAAACGACGTGTTTTATGAAGCTGCTAAGAATTAAATACACAGACCAACATTTAAATAATAGGAGGAGGGTTAGGTGTGAGTACTTGCATTTCCAGCTGTGTACAAGTGGGCTTGATCCTAAAGATAAAAAGTTCTGGTAGGCATTTTTTATAGCTCGTACCATTTCGTCCTTGCCTTTTATTTTTCGTAAGGGCCAGGATTTGTTAGTATCAGCCTTAACTGTCAATTTCCTGGCTTTTGTCAGCTTAAGCCAGGCACTTAACCTTATTCAAAAACGTTTTTCTTTATTGAATTTCTTTTCAGGTTTTGTTGAGGCAGAAATGTTATGAGAAATAGAACAAAAAGACTTGGCTCAAACAATATTGTTATTTTTCAGTTTCTTGAAACAAAGAGGAGGTGAAACCCCCTCAGCTCTCAAATAGAGAGGGGCTTGGAACCGGATGATCTTTAAGGTCCCTTCTAACTCAAGCCAGTCTAGGATTCTACGACAGGCAGCAGGAAGTAAGGAGACAGTTCTGGAGTCAGTTGCATTTTTGTTGTTGACTATTTTTGTGACTGGATATCTACGATATCTAAGAACGCATGTAGGGTCTAGAATGTTCTTTAAAAACAACTAAAGAAGCCAGGTTAGAAAAGCCAAACCTTGGCCTTGAGGCATGTGGCTAAGAGTGACAGATCTGCTCTGCCTCCGCTGAAGAAAATCCAAGATTGTTGTGGTTAAATACTGAAGAAAAATGGAAAAATGTAATTTTTTTTTAATTTTTACTTTTTAAAGAATTAATGGTATTCTTTTCACTCCAGCACTAACAATGCTCAGTCCTGGTTGGAGGGGTTGTGTCAGTGGGGACTGTCTTCTCTGCTGAGTGTGCAGGATGCTCAGCACAGCAGGATCCTGGCTTGTGATGAGGGGTCTTGGGGTTTTCCAGCCACAAACTCAGATGGGCCAAAAAAATCCCCCCCCCCCCACCTTTACCAAGAGTAGAAGCCCTTCAAAAGCGTTCCCAGTCTGAGCACTTGTGTCCTTCCTACCTGAGGTGTGAAACTGGGGGAGAACTGCCCCATCAACGGTTCTGTTTGTTGTGGGCTGTTTTATTAGAGAAAGAAAAGCAAGGCTGAGGAGAGCTTAATTAAACTGATTTTCTGTTGCTTAAAATACGCCTACACCTGCTTCTGTGGTGCTTTGAGAGGCTCCCGTTCCCAGAAGGCCGGGGCAGATGGGGGGAAACAAGAGGAGAGTCATATTGCAATTTGTTTTTTTTCATCCAGGCTTGTGAGTCTTGGGCTTGTATGTTTGGATTTAAACATGTGCAAGGTGGAAAGAAAAATGGAATTTAAGCGACTTTCACGGGGAAAGTTCCCACATGGTTGCAAATCTGCAGATGTATAAAAAGATTAATATTTTCTTCAAAAATCACTTTAGAAAATGTCAAGATAAATGTAATTTAGGATTTGGTTATTCACTGCTTTTTTTTTTTTTAAATACTCCTTAAACAATTCTTTTTGCTTCCTTTTTTTGCTATTCCAGAATTTTTAGATAGTAAATTGGGGTAAGGAGGAAGACAGGATAAGGCATAATGGAGGAACAAAATACTGCTTTTCTCACTCTTATCCAAACACGGGAGAAATCTGTGAGAAAAATCATCCTTAATGACAAGTTCATTGAAGAGATCCTTAAACAAGTAGTTTAAAAAAAAAAAAAAAAATAAATCTTCCATCGGCCCTGATTTTACAAGGAGTTATTCTTCTGGCCGAGTTTTAGTGTCATGATGCAACACAACAAGCATTGAATAATAAGTAAATTGTTATGTTTCCATTCCACCTGCAATAAAATCAGTATGCTGACGGAATTCATGAGCAAATAAAATCAAATGAGAAAAATAGAATGTTAAATATCACCCTTAAAAGGAACCGTTGTCTGTGAAACGCTGCGGGTTTAGTTAAATTTTCTGTAGAATTTCTGTTCCTGTTCAACTTTTAGCGGAAGGCCGAGGGTTTATCACTCCTCTTGCCTTTGCCAGTCTTGCCAGTGCTCCAGGCAGCCAGAACCAGGACTCATCTGGTTTAGGAGCATTTGCACACTTCAGAGAGATGCTAAACCAGTGTTTGATGGGCTCTGGTGAGCCTTTGGAGCAGATTGTTGAAGCCACCTGGTGCGGTGCTGAGGTACTGCAACCGACGGGATCCAAATCCGCGGCTCTTCCAACGGAAAAGAGGCTTTTCCAACGGGAATGTCGTGTTTGGGCTCAAGGAGGGAACTGCTGGTGATCTGCTCTTCCCATGCCTTGTTTGTCTAGGTAGCTGTGGGGGACAAGGAGGAAAGTTTTGGGTTCACTCCCCAGGGTCTTGGTTGACAGCAGGAAGGGAGAAAGTCGTGTCAGGAAAAGGATGGGAACTGCCTGGCTTCCCAGAGGAGCTCCAGGTGAGGAGACTCTGGTTTGGGACAGCCTCGGAGCCGTGGTTCGGCCGCAGGGGGCACAGGCCCTTCGGTTGGTGATCTGCCATCTCAGTGCCCAGGGAGCAGCTGCAGTGACTTTGATCAAGTCCCCTGATCTCTCTGCATTAGCACATCCCGCAAGAAACAGTTAATTACTAGAAAAGCTTATTAACCTGAGGAGTTCCATCTAAAGCTGGTGGGGACACACCAAACGCTGGCTTTGGGGAAAGTATTTGTGAGACAGTGTCCTAAGATCAAATTGTCCAGCACATTTCTGTACTGGCTCTTTAAGGCAAATGTTGCTATTTCTTGGAGGATGTGTGAAAATTTGGTTTTTTTTTTTTTCATTTTTCGTTTTTTTTTTTAAAGTAACTTTCCTGTAGCGCACACACTGTGGCATCTCTTTGTCTTCTCACCAGCTGAGCCTCAGCTGCAGGCTCCCAGGCTCCTCTTTTCCCCCCTCTCTGTTCTCAGCAGTGATTTAATAAATATATTTAAAAATCACTTTTTCCTTTCTCCTCCACCCAGCTGCCAACTCCCACCCCCATAACGTGTGTGTGCATGTGAACTGAATTCCCATCCGCAGTCGGTGATAGCTCTGATTTCACCAGAACTCCATACAATCATCACTTTTTTTTTTGACTAGTTCCTTTTGTGTTGGGTTTTTGTGTGTGTGGTGTTGGGGGTTTTTTTTTGTTTGTTGTTTTTTTTGTTTTTTTTCCTCCCACTGCCTCTGTCCTTTTGGGAGCCTAGGGTAAAAGTGCATCTCACAGGGAGAATGTGAAGTAAATATTGTATTGTAGAGACAGGCCCTCAGCTGAGAAAGACAAGATCAAAATGCCCAGCTCACGATCACCTCCAGATAGTGTGCTGAAGCTTTTGACAGAGCCTGCTGGCACCAAATAGAATTCCCTAACCAAATTTGCTCAGTGCTACAGTAAATATTTTCGGTTTTGTTGCTCCAGATTAAAAAGCATGAGGTTTGACTGTGGCTTGTGGAGTGGGATTGCCTAATGTGTGTGCTTTCCAGCGCTTGGATATTGATGGGAATTTTCTGCTTCTGAGATCTCCAATTTAATTTGGAATGGCACCGATCTGCCACCTTGCCCATGGACCTCAGTGCCACTTCCAGCACAGGATCCCCGAATCCTACACTGGAGCCTCAGAGGGCAAGATTGGCGCTCAGGGTTAGGCCGGGCGGCCGTGAGATTGCCCTGCTCCTGGCTCGGCCGCGGAGCTGTGGCTGTACCTCCAGTGCTGGCGGCGGTGCCGTCGCCTCCCTCTTGAACTCCTTCGTGTGCCAAGGGCAAGAGCTGCACACGGAAATACTTTCTAGAATCGGGCCAAATCAATAAACAGGGAGAACAGGGAAAAAGAGAGGCTTGGAGGAACAAACTGACTCACCACACCTTTCGGCTGCCATCCCCAAATCTTCTGAGTCCCCTCCCTGGATTAGTTGTCTGGCGTTATCTTCGATTTAAATTCTTTTTAGCTTCTTGGATGCAATCAACTGAGATCAAATTAATGTGTAACAAGGAATTACATAGCAAAGTTCTCATCTTCTCTTCATTCATCCCAATGGCTGTAACGACTGTAATAACAAATCAGGCAAAGGAAGGAGCAGTTGGCTAAGGAATAAAGTCCAGACAGAATATGGCCTCGAGATTCTTGCATTCCATGTCCTTCTGAACCACGCGTATCTAAGCTGGTCCTGCTGCAACGGTGTCGAGCAAAAGCGTTAAGGATCTGAATGTAAGCGAAGTAACGTAGGACAAGATCTGTCAGCACAGGCTTTAATGTTGCTTAACAAAATATGTTACAGTAAATCTTTATAGACTGTATAAGTACGTCGAGTTCCAACAAAGTAAACCAAAGTAAACATTTCTCTTATGGGAAATTAAATTCCATGTGGTTAGAGCAGAGCTATGATTAATTCAACGGCAATGAGAATATAGTAAAGTTATTGACTGTGTCTGCGAAACAATTTAACGTCAGAAAAAGACGACCAAAAAGTTTCAACACCAGATAGTAGGAGTGAAAAAAATAAAATGAAATGGGAATTTCTGATCTTGAATTATAAATTAAAGCATTGATGCTGTAGGTATTAAAATTGCTTCAGTTATTGATAATGAGCTGCCATTGGCAGCGGAGCGCGGCGGCTCGCAAGGGGTGCGTGCGGCGGCTCGCAAGGGGTGCGTGCGGCGGCGCGCGGGTGCGATTTCGTTTACTCCCTTCACCGGCATCAACAGGACCAGCGAGCGCTCGGAGGGCTCTTGGACCGGAGCCCCGAGCGGAGTGCGTGGTTTCATAATGTTCGTTTCAACTTTAAATGATTTTTAATATTCTACATATGGTTTCATGGTTTTAAGCCTCCTCACTGGGAATGAACAAGGCTGTGGTATTATGATGAATAGTGGATCAAGTCCAGGAACACCCACTTGCTTCCCTACATATCAAACATGTGGCGCTCCCATTAAATATGGGAATCTCTCTGGGGATTAGAGTTGTCCTATCTAATCCAGTCCTGTTTTGTTCCCCCGACCCGGATTGAGTAGGATGCATTGTTCCCATACATTCTTCTTTTAATTAAATGCAGTAGATATGTCATGTCAATGAAATATTCCAGGTCTGTTTTTACATCTGTAGCCATTTTCTCCTCCTTTACTTCCATTTGCCTTCTTGGAAAGAAATTCTACATTAAATACAGTCTTGGATTAGTTGATTGGCCGCGTGTACGCTGCCAAAAGAGTTCAAATAAAAATCTTAATGTTGCTTTTTATTTTTCTTGCCGATGTAAAACTAGACCGTAGTGTCATAGAGACACCTTCCCCCTGAGAAGTTTCAGACCCACCAGAAAACTCCAGTCTCCCAATTACCTGCTTTCTTTTGTTTGTTTTGTTAAGTGGATGGCTTTTGCAGCAATCACACCAAACGTTTTTCTCCTTGTTACTTCGGTAATCCCTACGGGCACCGGCATGATGGACGCCGGACGGGGTTGGTTTTGAAATTTGCTGCGATAATTTGGTAACTGATCCAATTGATACAAAGCTTCATCATTATTTAAAATAAAAACCAAAACACCTCTCTGAATATGTGCCAGGCAGATTATCCAGGTTTGAAAACTGATCTCCTGTTAAAAATGCCGTGTTCAATTATTATTTTTAAAATGCTGGATTACAGCTACGAATTCTCTGGAGGTTAAACCGGAGCCTTATTATAAGGGGAACTACAAGTAAACATTATTAATTATAAAAAAAAAAAAAAATTGCTTAAATTAGGTTTTTTTCACACCTGCTTCTTTCTTAATTAGCTAGTAGTCCACATATTTCAGTCAGTTGAACTCTTTAGTATTTATTCAAGCATACTTGACATTAACATACTGTTTGATGTTTGATATCCTGAGTTTTTAATTTAACCACATGACAACAAATGGTATTTATGAAATATCAGTGAGCTGGAAAAATATCTTGTGTTGCAGTCGTGCGCTGGAGTGAGCTGAAAGCTGTTTCCTTTTGGAGGTTTAAGAAGGGCTTAAACGCACAGGGGGGAATATGGGCCGTGCTTCGATGCCCCGATTTTTTTTTATTTTTTATTTTTTTTTCAAATCCTTAGCAAGATTTACTGGCCACCAGGGGTGCAAAGCTACCAGGAGAGTAGCAGGATCCTGCCGTAGGATCTGGGAGGGGGGAAAACACAAAAATACTTGTAAAATGATGTCATAAGTTAGAGGGTTCTTACAAAATGGAATTTGTACTGACACACAAGTCATCGCCAAAATATGGGACATCTGTTTGTCGGGGTTTGTGAATGTTATTACGTTTAGGATTTGGATTGTACCTTCATTATCATCCACCGTAAATTACAAATTTTCCATCCAGATTTACAAAGCTTGTGTTGTTGGTGTTACAGTCGAGCTCAGACCGAGCTGGGATCGGGTCTGGCTGCGTTAGGTGCCGTTCACCATCAGCAGAAGACGGTTCCTGCCAAAGAGAACTCGCATTCAAAACAGATTGTGTAAACACAGCGCGTTGAGCACAGAAACCACATCGGCATGTGAAACAACTTCCTTAGGATTTCACAGCGGGGTAGCGGCAGCGCGAGGATTAGAGCATATTCCCCAAATCCCAGGCTCAGTTATGGTACCGTTACTCCACGGGGTTTTATTTTTATTTATTTTATTTTGGTTTAGTGGGGAAACTGAGGTATGAAGCAGTCAACTGGCTTTTTTATTTTATTTTTTTTTTTTTTAAGCAGCCCTGTGTTGTGAACAAAAACCAGTCGTTCAGCTGGTCTGTGGGTTCAGGATGTATCAGCTCTGTCTCCAAGTGAATAATCTTACATTTGTAATTACAAAGCTTCGTAGCCAACAATGACGGTTTCTAGAACTGCTGAACATTAAACTTGCAGAATCTTTGCCAGAATCTTGATACCTGCTGGTTTGGTCTTCGTATGTCATCCTGTGCAAGGTTTACAGGGAATAGCTGGTTTTATGGGTAAAGGTTCTCAGTAAAAGGGTGTGGAAGATCTGAGTCATTTGTTAAATCTGCTACAGATTCTCTTGGGCAAGTCTCGTCCTTCTCAGTCTGTTTCCTATCTGACAGCAAAGTTTTCTGATTTTTTTGATGAGCAAGGGCTACATTAAGCAGAGCTTAGATGCTTTGAATAGAGCTACGTTCTTAATTGACTTTTCAGTTGATCAGTTAAAACATTTGAGAGATCCAAAATGAGAATTTTTTAACAAAATAGAACACTGAGAATAGACAATTCCAAGTTAATTTAGACTAGAATTTTTGTTTAGTTTTGAGTTTCAAAACAGGAATTTGTTTTAAAATAGAATCCCTTATTTTAAAAAAAAGCGGTGATATTTTTGTACTTTTGATGCATCTGCCCCCTGGGATAAAGATAACAAACTGTAGATATCTTTAGCCTACCTACCTACATTGCTTTTTCTTTTGTTTTGCACATTAGAGCTTCATAGATGTTTCTGTCTTTGTTATAATGCTATTAATCATTATAGATGATATTTTCAGGTTTTTTTCTAAGCCATTTGGACCATAACAAAGGTTAGAACTACAAAACACCTAAGAATAAATATGTATCACCTTTGTGATCTCTCCTTCTTGGTCAGGGGGAATCCTTTAATGAGGAAAAGACCGGTTTAATCCCCTGGTTCAGACTAATAACCTTTTGTTGTTGTTGTAGTAGACGCCAAGTCGCATGTGATCTTGATCACCAGGAGATCGTTTCAGCTTCAGCCACGTAGAAGTGCGTACACACTTTTGTTATCGCTGCCTTGCTGCTGCTACGGTTTGACAGTCATTAGCTCTACTTTCTGCCATTGAGCTGTTGGCAGGCAGTGAAAGAAGGCGATAAAACAATATTTGTATTTTCAGCCCACACCTCAGAAGAGCGCGAGCGCTCCGCACCAGGGCAGCGTGTCTGCCTCTGGGGTGGGCTTCGCTCAGAACCGGGCCGTACTGGGTAACAAGTGAAGCGTGCGTCAAGAAATATTAAGCGTGGATTTAAAGAAAATCCCTCATGTTAGTGGAATGTTCTAAACTGAGAAGAATATCTTCATAAAAATAAATGGGAGACAGATGCATGGTTTTCAAGCGGCAGGATGAATTCTGAGTGAAGAGAAAGCATGTTTTTAGTGTTCACACGTGTTGGCAGCTCGAGATAACGCTAGAGAAGACACAGCTTTATTTAGAGTTGCTAAAACCCATTCCTAGCAAAACTGCATTGTCTAAGATCTTAACTTTTGATAGCTACCTGTGTCTTAATTAACACGGAGTAAGAATGTCTTCAGCTGGTTTTGTTACCTCTCCAAAACCAGAAAGCTAGACTCCCATCGTCTGCAGGAGAAGGAATTGTTTAATCTGACCTGTCAAACGTGGGACCTCAGAACGTGCTCCCTTAGTACCTTTGCTTTTCAAGTGGGCAGTTTTTCCTAATGTGACATTCTTCAGATGGTCAGGGCTGAAAGATGATGAAATCTTGAGGTATCTTTTCCACTTTGTTGACTGTTTAGCATTGTTTTTTGGGGTGATGAAATATTTGATTTCTAAGTCTGCCACTTAACATCTGGTTCAAAGGATGCAGTTCAAAGGGCACTGATGTCAATGGAAACCTCTTGCCGATCTTGGCTGAGTTTGTCTGGAATGTAGAGTTTGAAGTGCTAAGTTGTAGTGTCTTTGACACACCAGTAAGGATGCAGAATCCTGGGTTTAGGAATTTAGGAAAAGTCAGTACTTGCTGTAATGAGCCCCAAGTCCAAATAGACACAAACACCTTTTGACCCGGCAGTGAAAGTGGCAGGATTACAGGATAGATCAGATAGGACAGACTATTATTACTTTGAGTGGAGTAACTAAATAAGAGAATGTAGCTCTGCAAAGAATGCTACACATCTGTGTCATAAACCGAGGAAGCAAATTCCCTTTGAAAGTCTGAGATACGGCACCAGAGCCAGGGACAGGAGAAGGTGCTGGGCCATGTTTCTGTTCCCCTTGCACTCTGTGGGCCTCTTTTTTTTTTCATCTCTGTCTAGATGTGGTTTTAGCACGGCTATTGCTTGAGCTCTCTCTTATTCTCTCAGAGTGAGGTCAAGTGAGAAGGTTAATGGAGATAGTGGGATCTAGTTTTGCCAACTGAAAACACAGTCGGCTCCCACCGAAGTGTAGTATCTGCTGTTCCCCCTGAGTGTCCTCAGGATTAGGTCCTCTAGTATGTGAAATGAAGCAGAGATATTTGAATAATAATGGTAGGCTGACGCCTAATTTCAGCTCTGCAGTTCTTAGGTTAAAGGAGAAAGGCTCTAATCTAAGAAGCGTGAAGGTGCTCAAAGCTGCAAGAAGAGAGAATTTGAAGCTGAGAGTTAGACCAGGAGGGAAAGAGCAGAAAACTTTAATGCTACTCTTACTCATCGCTTGAAGGACTTATTTTGGAGAGGGGAAGGAGGCTACAAACAGTGATGCCAGTGATTTATTTAAATTTAAAAATTCCTTGAATAAGAATGATTACGGTGTGGTCAGCTCCTACAAGAGTGCAAAAGGATGCTTAAGGAGAGCTGGAGAAGTCTGTCAGCTTTTCCAGCAGATGAGACAGGACACTTTGAAATGGGAACCCATGAAAGTACATAGGGATTTCTGGAATAAAGTGACCTAGAGGAAGGAGGTCTTCTGGAGAAGCTGATCTAGAAGAAGAGCCGATGAGCATGGGGAAAAAAAAAAAGGCACCAAGCCCATTATTGATAAAGGAGAGATGCAGCCCTTTCAGTTTGCAAGTTGAGGGCAACCCCATCACACGTGTAGCCCTGGGGTTTGTTTAGGGCTGCTTTTGCTTTGGCACCCTAGTCCTTCACCTGGTCCTCTGTTTATTGGAAGATGACATCTGCTGAGGGTGAAGGAGAGCACTGGGGCTCTGGGTCCTGGGTATTACAAGTATTTCCTTTATGTGCAAAAAGAGGAGAGACGTTTTGCAAACCCGCCAGAATAGTTCTGTGTAATTTAGAATTTGGAAGGTTCCTGCACTCTTGACAGTTCCAGTGAGAACTGAGGTTCTGCTGCAGCTCAGCTTTTGGGTTTCACCTGCATGAAACATCTTTAAAGAAAAATCATCCTCTTAGTGGTTCAATAAAAGACCATAATCCTAATACCAGTTTATTCCAGAGGCAGGAACAGAGCCAGATCAACAGACCTATGTAAACAAGACACCACAGACTTTCTTCTTGATTTTTTTTCTGTTGTTTTTAAACTTTTTTTTTTTTATATATATATATAAAGAGGCTACTTCAGATTCTGCAGAAGTAATAATAAAACCAGACCTAATGGGTCACCATATGTGGAGAGGAGTTCTCTTGGGTCTTAGGATATACACTTAAAGAGTGAAATAAAGAAAAGGAAAAAAGCAGTAATATTGGCAACTGTTGTTAGGTAGTATAAACAATAGCCAGCCATTGGCTTGGAGCAGAGGATCAAGTTCCAATAGCACTCAATAGGGAGCCTTCCTTAAAAAATTAGAAGAAGCTGGGTTGGAGCTGGTCCATGCTGGGAATGGCAGAAGAAGCAAAAACAAGAGTTAAATGAATGGAAATTAAGCAGCAGGAAATGGGGATTTGGCACAAGGTTGGAATTTGAAACTGCAGAGAGGTGTCAGTGATAAAGGTTGGATAGAGTTTCTGGCCAAAAACAGAAAGAAAGAATGCAGATGTGTTCATTGAATAAAGTACAGATGTAGAAAGTGGAAGAGGGGGGCTGGCAGGGGGAGAGAGAAATAAAGAAAAAGGAAAAAAATGGAGGGGAAATAATGCTGAAAGTAGGTGCATTCATGTTTAATGATTTTTTTGAAAACAATTTTGCTGTGTGAGTCTGTAGAGAATAAGAGTTCTCGGCTTAGTTTGGATTGTGGTGTTCTGCAGGCAGCGTGTTTTTGCACAGAACTTGTTGCCCCTCGCGTGCCTTGGCCCCACGTCCCCTTGGAGGGTGCGAGGCGTGAGGTGTGGGTGGGGATTCGCTCATCTATCGTCTGACGTGATCTCTTTGGGAAGAGGAGGTGGTGTCATTTCAGGGGCTACAGGCTTTGTGCCTCTGGACTCTCTCTAAAAAGATTAGGATGTAAAAGTCTTTTTTTACAGTTTTTTCTTGTTATTATCGTTTTGTCAATAGATGTGGTTCCTTCCTACCTCTCTATAGCAGAGCATTTATGCCTAACTCTGGGCATATGGTTGCACCATCAAAATTGATCACGTATTATTCGAATATGCCCACATTGTGGCCATTGACAGTGGGGATGTTCTTCCTAATTACAAAGTAGACTTATTTGCTTAAACTGTTGTGAATATGAACCCATTTTTCCCTGCAGTTGGGCAGGCTAATTACAGTTTTGTTTCCGTTTCTGCAGTTCATCTGATGAGTAATGCTGTTGTATTCTTTCCCTAAAGTCCTTTTATGGCCCACATTACGGTTGCTTCTGAGTACTTCTCTACAGATCTGGCTTCAGATTGCTCCAGTAACAGAGGGAGGTCCTGTCACTCCCGTTGTACTGCTGTACAAACGGTAAATCCAAGCGCTGGGAGCTCTGAAGGCATTTAGCCATTTGTCTCCTATTGATTTGAGCACATAAAAATAAGAAACATGGTCTCAGTGACTCGCCAAATAATCCTGTAGCCCGTAGCAGAGCTCTGAGTAGTATCTGGGCCTTCTCAATCTAGGCTAGGACTTCGCTATCGAAACACGTTCCTTCAATATTGTGCCCAGAGAGCTGTCACTTAGGGAATAAAGAGTCCAGAGATTACGCGGAGTCCTCCTGGCAGTGTAACCTAGAGAGCCTACAAACTTAATTACTTTTAATTGACACCTTGTGTCTTTAACTTAACTTATTTCGATACGTACGTGATAAATTGTCACGTAGGTCTCTGAAGGGTCTGATTCTCTCTTGACCCCTGTCCTGTGTGTGTCATTTGCTGAGTAGGAAGGTTCGTGTCGACTGTTGATAGGAATTAACGAAGAGCGGCGCTGCACGAGAGCGCGACTCTCTGCAGACAGCAGCGAGAATGAATGGCCTTCTTTGAGCTGCGGCTGACCAAATTATTCTGCGGTTTATGGATTCGTGGTGCTAGACCCTCATCTGGTTACTTAATCGGTTCTCTGCCCCGTTGACTTTTTTAAGAGCCTGTCCAGGAAAATCATTTCACTACCTGAGACCTAAGCCAAGGCAGTTGCAAAGAACCCTGCTCGTTCAGCCTTCTGCCCTTGTCGAGGTGAGGAACCCTTTTGGCCTACAAAGGACTTGTTACTTGACTTTAAAGTTCAGTTTAAATTTAGGTGTTGTTGTGTTGGGTCATAGGCTGGACTTGATGATCTCAGAGGTCTATTCCAGCCTCAACAATTCCGTGATTCTGTGATTCTCTCAAACAGAACTTCTTGTGTCGTTATGACACTCGCAGTGCAGATGAGGAGAACGAGATGTGGAGAATTTGAACAACCGTCTTGACCAAGGTGACAGGGAGTTTAATGGACAGCAGAGGGATTTAAGAAGAGAAATACTTGTATGATTTAAATCTGCTTTATCTGTGGCTAGATTGTACTCCTGACACTAAGGACAACTGTGAGAGCTGCTGTTAGCCTCCAAAGCTCGGATCAGCTGAATCAAAGCCAGAGTATGAAGAATTTGACTGTTTCTGAGCTCTTTACTAGGCCGTTCTGCTTTGTGATCTCAGGTTGTGCAAACCATTTGAATAGGTATTTTTTAGCTGAGACTTAGAGAGCTTAGATCTCATGTGATCATGACAAGTAAGCCAGGCTGCTTTTAAATGAAGTAAGACCTTAAGTGATCTAAACCAACAATAATAAATCAAACCTTCATATCATGTATAAGGAATGAAATATTAGCTATTAACTAAGTCAGTGTAGGTTTGTTTGCTATTTTATTTCTTATTGCTACAGTTCAGGACTTGGCCATCTGACATTGGATTTTATTTTTTTTTTCTATTTGGACTGAAATTAAGGGATATTTTGGTGTCTAAGCACCATTTAATCTTTTGCTCAAGTATAAAATATCTTGACTCCAGAAAGTCTTTATGGCCCTTTGAGCTCTAGAAGGAATTTATAGTGCTTTTTCACAGCTGTTGTTTTCCTCTGAATTACAAGTAGTTGTTGCACAACATTTCTTTTATATTTTGGGGTATTGTTATAAAAATTAATCCAAATATTTGTCTCATATTATTCCCTATTATGAATTTTGCCACTCTGCTCTGCCAGAACCATCATTCTCAAACCCTAGAGGACTCTCAGACTGGCAGGTGGGGAAAGCTTCTCTGTCCTGCAATAACAACCCCTTCTCAACCCTTAATGTTCAGAAAGTTTTGATACTTGATTAATGGGTGTTATGGAATTTACCAGGGGGATACCCAGTGACTTTTGTATGCCTGACTCCTGTGCAAATTGGAAGGCTCCAGGATCTAGATGCACAGGTCTAGTATTTCAGCCATTCTTCCAGCTGCTCTTCTTGGAAGTGCTGCCTCTTTTAAGTTTGTAGGATCAGTCTCCGATCATCTCAAACAAATTTCTTAGCGTTAGCAGACTCAAAAATCTCTTTCTACACATTCTTGTATGCAATAATTTTTGCTAAAAGCTGTGTCCTGCAAAATATTACCCTGTAAATTCTCTGACTTTAGAATGAGAGGTTGTATTGATTCGATTCCTTTGCATACAGCCAGTCCTGTGAAATAGTGTGTGTTCTCTACCTTTGCCCCCAGATTTTGACATGACACGCAGGTCATGCCTGGTTCTTGTGGGAGCTGAGTACCCATCGCTGGTATTTGAGCAGCTCTGAAGAGCTGGAGTTACCAAACCTGGCCAACTGACAGAGGTGCCACACAAATCCAAGCAAAAGTGGCTGTCAGTGCCAAGGATTTGCCAGCTGAACTCTGTTCAGCTCCTTTGTGAAATCAGAGAATCATAGAATGTTAGGGGTTGGAAGGGACCTCTAGAGATCATCTAATCATTGTTAGGGGGCCTAACTGTTAGCTGAGGACACTTATCTTTTCCTATGTCAGTTCCTGGATGCTGCTAATAAAAAAGGAAAGAAACCTGTAAAATCAAATGCCTTTCTAAGGGACACAGCTCCTGCTCGTTACAAGGGTTGTTATCCCCGCTTTTAAAGCAGGGTCTGGCCACCTTCCTTTTTCTGTTGCTCCATTTCTGCTTCATCTCTCTTCTCCTTTCCCCCCACCCTTCCCTTTATGGAGTCTTTTAAGTATAGATGCTACTTACATGTCTAAACAGCTGTAAAACTACCAGTGCAAACCCCCTGCAAATGCCGACCAGATGCGCAGCGGAGAGAGCTGCATCTGGCCGGCACTGGCACCACGCTGGGGGCTGGGGCTCTTCACCTCCTTCCCTTGCCGAGAGGGCGGCGTAAAGGGGAGCTCAGCACCAACGCTCAGCTCCTTTTGCTGGAGCAGGAAAGGTCACGCTGAAGCCTTTGCCTGGGTAGCCCGGGAAAGGAGTGGAGTTGTTAGAGTTGTCTTTATTTTTTTTAATTTTTTTTTATTTTTTAAAATAATAGACAAACTTACAAATACCGTGATGGGGCAGGCTGACAAATCAGATCACGTTCTGACATCCCTTCCAACTCTTTCACCTTACACTGAGGGTGCAAACTTGGTTTCAGAAACCCGGGGCTTTCACAGTCCTTTCACCAAATCCTTTAACTCGCCCTTCTCCATTATTTGTTGCCTTACACGGGCTTCCCATTGCCACTGGGAAGTGGCAGGGCTGTAAATTTTGCCTCCCCTGTTTAAAAAGCTATAACGTACCTCTCGAAGTCAGGGGGGCCTCAGTGAGCAGCCTGTTCCGTCGGGAGTTCTGCTGGCATCGAGCACCTGGGAGGTTGGGAATGCTGTAGATAAATACAATGTGCTTCTCTAGCAGAGGGCTTTGTCAAACCGCTGCCCTGTCCGCACTGGAAGCAGAGAGGATTGAATTGGGGAATTTCTGACCATCAGATCAGAGGTTGGCATGTGGGATCTTCTGTCGCGGGCTGGGAAGCGCAACCTGTTGCTATTTAACAGTAAGCCTCTTTCTACACCCAGGAACTGCAGGTGGTTGGCCAGAGCTGTGGGTAATGTTAGTTCCTTAGCGCTTCCCGCGTGCCCGGACATCTGCCTTACCGTGCTCTGGGTTTCAGCCGGCGGTAGCAGGCGCGTCTGGGGCTGCTTCGTAATGCGTTTGGCACAGGGCTGCTCGTTCTGTAGCTCGCCTCTTACTGCTCCTTTCTCCCGTCAACTCTCAAGTTTCTCCTCTTTGCTCTCCCCTCACCCTTTTCCCACAACCTCCTTATTACAGCTAAGGAATGTTTAGACCATTATGAGATGTAGTTTGTTTTCTTCAGTTTGAAAAAAATAAAAGCCCAGCTAAGAACATGCACAGGTGGCAAATAGGACTAGAGTTTTGGATTTGCAGAATGAAGAGCAACAAAAAGGCTGATGAGAAGTCTGGAAACTGTGGTTGCTGATCTGCTCTTTGACCAGAGCAGGATTCAGTGGGCAAACCGGAGCTTTTAATAGACCAGCTGACTGACTGCACTGTAAATATCACCCTTACAAAAAAGCACATCTTCATCAAGATTTTGTGAGTGGATACATTAAAATATCACTCCACAGTTATTAAAAAAAGAAAAGAGAAGTAAGATAGTGCTACAGGGCCTGAAAACAAAAGCAGAGGGTGTTACAGCACAATTAAGAGGTTTCTTTTGGTGACCTGAAGCCAATTGCTTTCTTATTGTTCTACTCCCTCCTTCTTCAAGTAAATACTCGTTTCTAATGATGCTTCTGTCAGTAATTTGCTGATGGTCGGTCACTTGGTGTTTGCTTGCATTGGCTTATGCCTGAATTTAACAGCACTGACTTTTTTTTTTTCCTGCTTGCTCTGTGCAGCAATGAACAGTGACCTTGGCTTGAGGAGTCAAAGAGCTTTGAGCTCCCGCTGCTTCACAGGACCTTTTCCTTAGTACAGAGGTGGTGATAGTCAGAGAGCAGGACTTGAGAGACCTGGTTTTCTATAAGGAACCAACAAAATGGAGAAGAAAACCAGTGCCTCAATCCTGCCTTTCTCTGACAACAACAAGGTCTGGAGGGAAATGGTCCTGTTTACCTTGTGTAGAGGGTTGACGTTTGGTGGCTGTTTATCAGGTGCTTTGAAAGCCTGCATCTGAAGACACATTCCTGTTTCTAATAATATGTAGCATCTAATAATAATGTATAGCTCATAGTACTTGGCATGTGTCATCCCAAAAGCGTTTTGCAAGAGAGACACAAGGCTGTTGAACCGCAGCCAGCTCTAGGGCGGAGGACAGCAACCGGGCAGGCGAGAGCTGTCACGTGGCCTTAGTGCGAGGGCAAAAAGGAGTCCTCAGGAGAGCACCAAACCCTTCCCACCTCCACCTAAAAGTCACCCGCTGAACACCGATGGTATAGTGCTGGGCAGACAGAAAACTGCTTGCAGTGTCCACACCCTGTAGAGAGCACATGAGTGCGGGTTGGAGAGAGAGGATGGAGAACAAAGAGAAGCTGCAATTTATTGAAAAATGAAAGGAAAAGGAAATAGAGGTAGTCTTTGAAAGTAGGATAGCCTCGGAAAGAAAAAAACCTACCTCCATCTTGCTGCCAGTGTGCAAAGGGGTAACTTCAGAGCGCTTGAGGAAGCTGTGGTGGGAACTGAGCTCTGGTGATGGAGAAAGGTGAGAAGCACCGGTGTGAGGCTAGGACTGGGCTGTGTCTCGTCCTTGCTGGCGCTGGCCATGTGTTCCTGCTTGGACAGCTCTGAATGTCTCGCTGTTGGCCGTGGGAAGCTCCTGGGACTAGGTGGGTAATGAGCAGCCTGGGGCTAAGCCCAGGCCCATGCTGGGAGAGGAAGGGTGTAGCCACTGTGGTGTGGCTATGAGCAGTGGTGGAACTGGGGCCGAGGGCTCTGCAGCTGCATACCTTGTGCTCCTGAAGGATTCAGGGTCGAATTTGGACGTGTTGCTTTGGAATTTGCATAATGCGAGGATGAGAATTAACAGTTTGGGGTTTTTTTGTCTCTCACTAATGCTCTGTCCAGATTCTTTTCCTGGTCCTTAAAGCCTAAGACCTGAAAGTTCAGTGTAGGTGTTGTCACTGAAAAAGATAATAGGGATTTTTTTTTTTTTTTTTCTTCCATGCAAATGAATTATCTTGGTACCTTTTTATGAGGAGGGTTGATTTAAACTTCAGCTCATTGAAGTTTAAAAACAATTTGGGATCCTTCAAAGAAAGAGAGGGACGTTAATGATGTTGTTTGCTGCATAGAAGTCGTTTTAATTGCAGAGTCATCTTTCTGTTCCTGTATGTATATCAGTGCTGAAACGCAGCCAGCTCTGTGACGAAGCAGAGCCATTTGATGCCCTTTCCTTTGCACCCATGGAAAGAATTCGAAAATGGCAGCGTAACAGGACTGAGTGCCCGCCTCGAAGATCAAAGCCAGTATGTGCATCCTCTGCATCCTGCCTATGAAAAGCTGTGTGACTGTGAGGGTTTTACCCCAGAGCCCCACGTACCCCCCGCAGCCGTCTCCCAGCGCTTGACGATCCTGTTCTGCCCCGTTACGCCCACTGCCCTGGGATGAGGAAGCTTTGGTTACGTCGCCCATCTGATAGCCAGGCTCTGGGGGAGTCATTCCCGCTTCGTTCTCCCTTTCAGACTGTATTCCTTGCCCAAGATGAGTTAGACACCGTTTCTGAGCCACCCATTTTATAGTGAAGAAGCAGTGGTCTGTCAGAAGCAGTCTTTTAATTTGGGCTGATGTGCTAATGCTGGATGGTATCTAGATCAGCGACTGAAAGGTTATAGCGTTGACCGCAATCAGAAATGTTTCCCCAGCTGAGATCCTGGCTCTGTTATCCAAGACGTCTGCAATTCTCACTGTGACAAAATTAGTCTCGGTTTTAAAATTGCAGATCTTTACCTGAATGCTTAAAATGAATGGATTTCGTTTGGGCCGCTGTCGGTCTGAGAGATCTCTTGTGGAAGGACAGTTACCTGAAATGATTCCCAGTTAGCTATGGATCATTCATGGATTTAGTGGGCCTCTTGTTCCTGGGGATATCCCAGTTGGCTGATTTAAATATATCTGTGAGATTGTTGCCTACAGGAGAAGTGTTGTAACACAGTGGGACTCATCTCTAATTAAGATTCTTGGCAGTTGCGTTCTATGAACAACGGAGGAAGGTCAAAATTCACAACCTTCACATTAAGGTACAAGCAAAAAACTTGAATGCTTGAAGTTTGTGGAAGTTTGGGACGTGGACAGAGGGATGACTGGAGAAGGAAGATGATACGCTTCCAGGCTCAAAAATAGGACCAGCTTTACTAATAAGGTTGAGAGGACTTCCTGACCTGCGGGGGTGGCTAATGTGGCTGTTTTTCTGTCGAAACTATGTGAAAACTGCAGCTGTGAATAAGGATGGGTCTGAGCCACAAGGTTTGGATTCATTTCCAAATTCACAGTCATGGGCGTTGGGATGTGATATTAGAGCCTGAGCTACTCCTTGGTTCAGATCCAGTTTCTATTGTTATGTTTTCTCCTCTGGCTTGTTTTGTTCCCATAAATTTGCAGCGTAAGTTCGCGAAGGTTTGCAGCTCGGGGGTCGGGAGTCTTGTCGGGGAGGGCAGAATCACACCGGAGCGAAGCAGCAAATAACTGGAAGGGTTCTTAGGAGGAGGGGTCTCAAAGTAAAGACATCATGCGCGTGACGAAGGGTCTTGGGTGCGAGGATGCTTTAGCTGGGCACGGCGCTTACGATACGTTTGAAGAATTGTTTCTGGCGTCGTCGGCGCGCGATCCTTGCGCCTTTCCCAAATTTTGGATGGTAACGTGCAAACTGCAATTCCGGTTGCAGGGAACCCCTGCTGAAGCTGAAGTTCTGTGCAAACAACCATTTCTGTTCAAGCAGTGCTTGAAACAGATCTCTGGAAGGGAGTGTGCCTGGAGCAGGAAAGCGGTGTTTTGTTCTTCCCCCAAACTACAATTCCGCCATCCGCCCCCGATTTTAGCAGTTTGGCCAAATGTTTAATTACTGCAATTACAAAAGGGCGCCGTTCCGCACACCAGTCATCTTGCACTGCGAATGTTTGCACATAGCCGAGATGGAGAAGAAAACAAATAGACGGGATGTGCATATGTTCTAATTTCAATGTGAAATAATAATCTTCCAGCCTGTTAATGTGCAGCTAGATTGGGGCAACACTTCCCAGAGAATAGCTCCAAACTTGCTCTCTGGGTTTGCAGAGTGAGAATGAGCCTCCTCTTGGTAGCAACTTTCGTGGTTGGCCCAGTGAGTTTTCCGGAGGAGATCCTTTCTACAAGTTTTTAGACGCTTCCAAATACATATCTTTTAATTTTACATCTATGTGACTTAATTCACTAGTGTAGCTGGGAAAAATATTTATTGCTTCCTTCTTGGAATTTACTGGGGGAAGAATTTTCCTTCTTGGAAGTTACTGGGTGTAACTACCCATAGGATCCTAGATGCTAAATCGTGGTAGAACCATATGGTTTATTCCCAACTGAACATAAGACTTTTGAAAAGGAGGATAGCGGCAGGAATTTTTGTCAGTGTGACCGTCATTGTCTCTTTACATCAGTTGCACAAGTATGGATTGGGGAAATGAAGCTGGTTTGATTTTGTTTGGGTTTTTTTGTTTGTTTTTTTTTGAAAGGACACTGTGGGATGTTTGGAGTCAATTTTGTTTTGAAAAGAGATATTCTGACAGTCAAGCTTGTGAACAAATACGGAAGAAAAATCTAGAAATGTGTGACTTCCTTGTTGGCTGATATTTGATTCTCTGTTGTATCAGTTTATTTTCTTTTAATCAAAAGAGACTTCTTTCTGTTGAAAAATCTTCCCTGGTAGGCGACATACAGTCACACTCCCACTTTTGTGGCTTTTTCCTCTTAAAAAATAGATGATGTCATTAGAGCTTCCTTCCTGATCGTTCCTTTCTTTCAGGTGTTTATTTTCTCTTTCTTTTCAGCTAAAACTTGCTAAGTCTACCAGATTCATCTGTATCTTTAAAATATTGTGCAAGGTTAAGATATTACTCATCTATGTGTATTTTAACCCAGGCAGACTTTTTAACAGCTGTGTAGCTATACTGATTTATTTTTTTTCTTTCTCCTTGATTTCTTTTGACTCTTGGGGGGGCAGGGGAATAAGCAGAGAGGAAAGAGAAAAAAAAAATAACGTTAACACAAAGGAGCACTTCTTATTAAGAGTAGGTGGGTAAAGGCATTGGAAAAATAATACCTCAAGATGCATTGAAACATTTTAGGGAATTAGGGAATTCTGATCTCCTGCAAAAGAAAAAAAAAAAAAAAAAAAAAAAAAAAAAAAGAGGGGGAGGGGGGGGAGAAAATTAATATTAAAGACAAGCTGTGAGTTTCCATCTGGCCTTGCCGCTTTCGACTAACGCTTCCATGACGGAATTCATCTGTCCATCAACTGTCAAAAATTCTCCTGTCAGTAAATCCCTGGGTACTCTTTCTAGCCCACCCCACTCACAAATATTCTGAGCCACAAAGTACTCCGAATTCCGAATCGCCCCCTCTCCCCCCTCCCTTCCCGGCTCCGCTCTCGGTAGTACCAAAGTTGTCGGTCCCCGTTATTTATTTATTTCCCTCCTCCTCCTTCAGAGTTTGGGGTTCCAGGAGGGAGGGGAGCTCTAGTGAAAAGAGACCGGGGAGCGTTCAATCATCTGGAGGTTAAATTCCCACCAAGATCCTCCTAAGTCTTTCTATTAGAGTCTGACAGCAGACAGCCCACATCTGTTTTAAAACACTGAGTGGTTGTGAAGTGTGAACTCCCCACTGTTTAATGTAACTACATGACTATTTAATGTACACAGTGGTAGAGCGACTCGGAGTGCCAAACTGTTGTGACATGCCTGAAGGACATATATAAACATAATATACAGTGGTTTATTGTGACAAAGTGCATCTATACTACAAACAGAGAAAGATCACTTTGCTCTGGAGTCAAGTGAAGTGGGAGCATAACACTATTTACCAGGGGTTTTTTTCATTGCAGACATAAGACAAATATACACGAAACTTATGGTCCTTAAGATTGCACGGAGTCTATTTAAATTCCCCAAAGAAAGATTTATTTATTATTTTGTTTTTTTTTTCAGCTGAGGATTCACCTCACTCTAAGTATTCTGTGCTGTTATTGGGGATAGAAAGAGAAGTGAGGGAAGCAGGTAGGGAATGTAGGCAGCGGGCATTGCTTGCTCGGTCCGACTGCCACCTCACGTTAGACTGCGTTGCTTTAATCCTCTCTGCCAACCAGGGACCTGGCCTCCAGAATTTCTCATTTCATGTTCTCAGAGATTAAAGGGGTAACACTCCCCCCCAAAAAAAATTGTGGGTTCTCCATCTAAGCTTAATTGGTTTGGAGTAGTGAGGTGGTTTTTTTTTCCTTTATTCTGTTGGGTTTTTTTTCCTAACTGTGCTGAAAACTCAAACTGCCTTTGAAACAGCTGCCTTTTCTGTGGTGGGAAGAGGAGTGGGAGAAACATTAAATCTTTAAAAGTACATTTTATTTCAGTGTTTTTTCCTTCAAAAAAGTGTTGGTTACTTGTGGCTTCTGACACCTCATTAATCAAGTGATCAGAATTCAGGATTTTACAGCAGCAAGACCAATTAACCTTTGCTAGCTACATAGCAGCCAAAAATAATTTCTGATTGTCAAACGCGGAAAAAAACCCCTACCCCAAACACTGAACCTCTGAAGCGTGTGAAGATAAAAAAGCGGGCTTTCTTTTTTTGGTTTGCAAGCATTTAATCAGAGGGAAATTCTAAACTCTGAGTGCATGTGCTTCGTGGTTGGTTTGGGGTTTTGGTTTTTGTTTTTTTTTATGTGACTTCAGAAAGTAATGAAGAAATTTGGCGAGAGGAAAGTTCAAAGGTTTGCATGCGCTCAGTTGCCGAGTGCCAGCCTATACCGAGGCTCCAAATCCCTTCGGGTGAAAGATCGGGCTTTCCTTCCCTGTAACTCGAGAGTCTGCTTTTGAAAAAAATCTCCCTTTCACAGCTCGGATATTAGTAGGAGACAAAAGATGATGTGAAAATCTCAGCTCGAACCGTTTCCCTTTAGGTAAAATCCCCAAGTACCCGCCGTTTCCAGAAGTGCCAGATCTCCCTGGCAGTACTGGAGGGAGTCCGGTCGGCTCAGGAGCCGGCCTTCGGGCTTTGTCTGCAGCTTCTGACCTGCCCATTTAAAAGCAAACCCAAATGTGGGAGTTACTTTTCAGCGAAGACTCACTGCACTTCCGAAACCTAATCGGTTTTTACTTAGGAATTGCAATATTGTGAGGAAAATTGTCGTGGTAAAGGTTATCGAAACAGTAAAGGTTGTTTGGGGCAGCTCTTCATTTTTAGCAGAGATTATTTTGAAAGAAGTCTTAGATATTAATTGAGGGGAAGGATAGTACAGTAAGTTCTTCATAAAGGAGAAAAGTTAACCAAATTATCCTTGTTTTGTTATTATTCCTAAAGAGCAAGTACAGAGACATGGTCAGAATTCCATGATGGATATTCAAAGATACACAAATACCCAATTCCAGGGAAAGAGATCCCCCGATGCAAACCGCTTGTCTACCAATCACCAGCCTCCTGGTTTCATATTTAGCACCAGGAAGAGCTCTCCTTATTTACCTGCCCTTTATTTTTTGCTTTTACATTATTGTTTAATTCCCTATTTTTTTTATCTTATGAGCCATCAAGTGATCCGAATACAGAGTCATGCTGAGGTTCAAATCCTGGATAAGCTTTGGTGCAGAGTTTGAAAAGTCTCTATTATTGCAAACCTTTAGTTTAGGTTGTGATGAATTTTGCAGTTAAACTGGAGCTCAGCTCCTTCAGCTGAATATTTCCACTTACTCCGTAAGCTTAGCTTGATTTTTTTTTTTTTTTCTTTCTAGGCTGATAACTTTTATTTTTTTTTATACACTCATTATAAACCAAAATTTGCTTCAAGTATTTGTGTGGACTTATGTTTCAGAAGCGTTTCAAATCCTGGCTTTTCCTGCTAGTTAAGTTTCATCAATCACACTTCTAATTAAAAGAAGGGCACCTCCATCCTCGCTCTGGACCCAAAGTGTGTAATGAAATTGTGTATCAGGGAGGACCTGTGAGGTTGGGCTTTTTTTGTTGTGGTTTTTTGTTTTGTTTTGTTTTTCCCCCTCCCCCTCCTCCCCCTCCCAGGGTTGTTCAATATATTCCAAGCAGAGGAGGTCAAAAACACTGGTGCATATGCAAGAGCCAAACAAATAGCCTTTCTGGTAGGGTTGGGTGACATGTGTCAACCCCTGTCATCCAGGAACAAGGGAGGCAATGTGCCCAGACAAAGGAGAGGGTGGAATCTCAACACACTGGCAAAGCCTGACCCACACGCAAGGGCTTTGTGCAGCAGATGCCGCCTCTTATTGTTTCCTGACTCTCTCCCCACCACCCCTGACAACAGCCACTGCCGCTGGCATTCCACCCTGACATCTGTTCAGCTTTATTGATGCTCTCCTGGAGGAATTCCCAGTGTAAACAGGGAATTCTCTACGGGAACCCCATGTTGTAAAAGGGATGAGCTGCATAATGCAAAGATTTAACCACTATTTAAAGGTGTGACACTTGATTGAAAGTGACTTGATTTTATTTTTTTTTTTTGGTCGTCTCCCTCTCCTCAACCATCCTTAACTGTATTTGGCACAAACTGGCCGGGTTGGGCTTTCTTTTCTTTTTTTTTTTCTTTTCTTTTTTTTTTGTTAAATTTTGGGTAGGATTTCTCCTCCTCCTCCTCTTCCTTTCTCCCCCTCCTCCCTTCTTTTGTTTTCCTGAAGTGGAATTGTCAGGGTGAATGAAGACTAGGAAATGGAGAATGAAGTAAAAAATTGAAAAAAAAAAAAACCAAACCAAACAGGAAAGGTGGGAAAGAAAAACCTGGTTTATGTATAATGGAGTCTAGTTCCTCCTATAAAAGCTGTCAAAGCCCACCTACTCCTAGGACTGACAAGAAGTGTCTTGAAGATCTTTGTTCCTCTCGAACTTGGGGAGAAATTCCTTCTCAGGGGGCTGAAAACTGGGATGATACATTCAACATCCACAAAACCAGGAAGGAAAATAACATGCTGAATCATAATACTTTTTTTTTTTTATTTATTCATGTCCTTTCTTGGTATGTTTTAAAAAGCCATCTTCCCTGCTTCCATTTTGCGTGCTGCTCTGTGTAGGTTTTCAGGCTACCTCCATGAGCACGCAGATCTGCTCCTGTAGAAAAATATCTAGCAGAATTTTGGCACCAAAAGCCCTGCTTCAAAATCCAGAGCAGCTGATGAGAATCAGTCCATTGATTTGAATTGGCTTTGGGGCAGGATATTAGATGCTGAAGTGGCCAAAATAGCGTGAGGAGTGGGAATTGCTGTGTATTCTCGTCATCTAGGGACCACGATGGAGAGACTGGAGCTGGCATTATTTTTACTCCCTGATTTGTTTAAATAAATATGTGAAAATAAACGTGGATACTTGAAATGCAAACAGTAGACTCTGCTAATCAGATCAACCAAAAATGTACAGAAAAAATCAGGCTATGAAAGTCCTGTAGAGTTTTAACAGGACACAAGCTAATACTATTCTGCTGAAATTGCTGTTTAAAGCCATCCTGATGCTGGAGGTTCCCCCATGCCCACAAACACAGATTTGTTTAAATTAACTAAAGATCTGGCCTATAAACCTCAATCTTTCTTCAAGTTCTGTCTGTGTTCTTTATTCTTTCAAGTAAAATCGTATATTAGGTGTAAATGTTTGTTATTGGGTAAGATATCGGTCTAAGAACATTCCTCCAAATATTTAAGTACGATAAAAGAGACACCAAACCTACAATAAAATTTACATAAAAGAAAACGTTGTAAATGTGGAAGTGAGAGGAACAAGCGCTACATTACAGAGAAATCTCCTAAATCTGAGAATGTTATACTTAAAATCAATTCAAGGTTAGGCTTTGTTGGGCACAGAGACTACTATGCAGTTATTTTGGTTCTTAGTGTGATATAATCATCCAGGCTAGAGTTTTTATTAGGTTTATGGCATCGCTGGGATGAATAAAGTAATCTCAGATTCATCGCGAACTTGCGTAGTCTGCATTAGTGCAGACGTAATAAAAATTTCTGCGGTCGCTGTTACGAGGAAAGGTCTTATTGAAACGATAACTTGAAGTTTTATTGGTCTGTCTTATAGGATTTCATAGTCTGTTGTATATTTATTCTATAATTCCATTGGATTGTTTAAAAAAATATCACTAATCTACTGAGATAGCGTCTCATTTCTTCATAAATTTTGCAGGATTTTGGAGGAATTTCTTTTAAGAGTCTTTGGCTAAATTGTATTAGAATCTTTTGGACTTCTCTCTGAGAAGGGGAGTAAATATCTAAAAGCATTTAAGAGGAAAAAAAAAATAAAATAAACCACCATTCTCCCCCCTCAAAGACAATGACCAGCAGAACATCTTTTTGTACTAGAGAAGCTGATAGGAAACGAGAGACCTGAGCGACCAGGCGGAGACCCTTCTGTGTCAAAACAAGTTGTTAGCGTGATGAGAGTTAGAGCTCCCCACAAACTCAGCGCGGTAGGATCAGGCCCTCCGAGATTCTTTTGAGACTAAACAGAGGGTTGCAGGGAAAGAAATGAAAGACTCATAATGAAGTTAGGGAGAGGTGGATTTGATGGTGTTTGTGGAAGTGTCTCTAATTAGAACGTCTTATTTTTCCCCTCACGTCTGCTTTTCCCTCGCTCCTGGTAGCTGAAAAATAACGAATACAAACACCAAGTGTTGATGGGTGGCCAAAGTCGTGGCCAAATCCCGCTTTGCGCTTCCTGTACAGTTGAAACTAAAACACAAAGAGAAGTCGCTCCTAGAATTCTCAGCAGCAGTCCATCAAGAACAAATTTACAGTAGAAACCCCGCTCCCCCTAGGAACAAATCACTTAAAGATTTAAGGATGTAAACAAACATCTTCCAGATTTGTTTGAAGCATAAAGCGAGTACGGTTTCGTTAGAACACGCCTCTTGATGGTCGTCTTCAAGGCAGCTTTGCTCTCCTACTGCGTGTAAATATTTGGGGAAAATACATATTTTTCGGAAAAGTTAGCAAACGTTCGGTGTGTTTGTCTTAATGTGAGAAGAGTGAGAGGGGTAATGTGTGTGTGGATGTGTTTATGCACTTAATATTTATACCTCTGTGTGTGGGTACATGAATGTCACAGCTCTGCACGTGTGTGCGCGCAAATATACTTGCATCCAGGTCAAATAACAGCTGTTATTATTAAGTTCAGCTTTTATTATCAATTTGTTGGTAGATTCAGGCACTATTTAAAAAAAAGAAGTCCACATCTGAGCTTTTTCCTAATCAGTTCCCTCATTTTGCTAATATTCTAACGACTGTCAATTTACTTCAGTGGTGCCATTTGCAGAATTTTCCAATTAGCAGGAAACCTGTTCCACCTTCTCCCATAATTACAGGGGACTCGCTTCAGATCAGCTGTGGCCAGACAGCATATGATGTACTTGCCAAAATCTGTGCACTGTGGGTTTTTTTGTGTGTGCGGAATTTTTTTTTTTTTTAACCTTTGCATGAGCTGGCACAGGCTTTACATCTCTGTTGTAGGCAGGGAGCTCCCTCAGTAGTGGCATGTGTCAAAATATCCAAATAATTTTGAATAAACACACCAGAGTGAAAACACAAATATAAACCTCTCTGTGTGTGTTTTGATGGGTCTGGTGTGCGAGGGATGTTCAGCGCCTTGTACTTCCCCGAATCTCTGTGTAGAGCTATGGAAATCAGGTAAATATTCAGTAGCTACTGCTTCCCACTCGTACGAGATGATTTTATTCAAGAAGCATCCAGTTGGTCACTTTTTATCACCTTTCTCCTTCAGCATCTGTGTCAAGCAGCACGGCAAGGACAAGGTTGTTCAGCTCCTCTCTGATATTAGACCAGCTGATCAAAAAGAAATCAGCCGCCTTCTTTTGGAGCTGCTTAACCGGCTGATATTACAGCTGTAACAATGGAGCAGCAATAACTATTATTGTGACATGAAAAGAAAATATATTTAATAATAAGCTCATTGATTTTTAACAGCATCTCTGTGTTGCCTAATTGATGGGAAGTTGTATGTTTGTGTAGCCAACGGGGGTTATGAATTAAATATGGTCGTCATTCCTTGAGGGATGCATGTCAATGCAAGAAAGATGGAGGATCTACATTTCCCCCAAGCTAAACAATCCCCTTGTAAAAGACCTAGGAAAGCCTGGAATAGGAGGAAGGGGGGAAAGGGAATAAAGAGCATCCATCACTGTTTATTAAGTGCTGCTACTTGAAGGTAAAAGGGGTATTGAACTGTTTTTAAATTGGAAGGAATGTAGCAAGACAAAACATTGATGGTAATATTAGGTCGGTGACAAATTTTATTCTTTTGTCCACATTTATTACAGTAGCAATTTGAAGTGATTTATGCCTCTTGCCCCTCTAAGCCTATCTCTTTGCATACACACACAAGCAGACGCACGCACACAACTTCCGTGTCTTTGAGTAAGAAAGCGAACTCTTCCGGTAACGGCCACAAAAATAGGGGATAAAAGTGTCTGGAAAAGTTGGCTCTTAAATTTAAGACACTGAGGAAGCTGGTGATCAGCACTTGGAAAAAATGAGGCTCTTCTGAAGATGTCTCAATCTGAACACTCACTCTAGAATCACTGGGCACTCTGCAAACCTTGACCAGCCTGTGGTGAGCTCGGAGCTACGTGTGAAATGTCGGCAGATACCAAATACTACAGCAGCTTTTCTTCTTTTTATTTTTATTTTTTGTAATTTTTTTTCTGCTTTTGGTGTGTGTTAATGGCAGTGGGAATACTTTTTGGAAGAAATCCTTACCATTGCTCAGTTTTGACATTTCAAGTATGCTGGGCTCTCCTGCAAGCCCAACATCCTCGGGTCATGAGCTTGAACTGGAAATGAAAGGGGCATTCTCAGCTTATTACACTCATGATAAAGAGTTGGAGGTGGAGTGTGGTTCCGTGCTTCTATGAGCCATCACCATTTTCTTGCTCACATATATATAGTCTTCCATCATATGACCTAAAAAATTAAGCTCTCACATGCGTGTCTTGGTGTTATATAATCGAGAGCATTCTGCAGCCTGGAACCTTTCACCCTTTAGAGAACAACTCTCAATCTCTACCGAATGCGATGGTTCTTACTGGTTTCTTTTCAAATACCTTTTGTCCAAGTTTTATCTCGGACTTCCCCCATTGTAGGATCCTTCTCTGTCCGTGGAGAAGCTCAACTGGGTCAAGCAGGACCAGTAGTAACTACCACTGGGGACACTCATTAAATGGATAGATTCACGTCAAGGCTGCGACGGGCAAAGTTGGCAACGTTCGGCCCCAAGTTTAGACCAAACAGGGAGTTCCCTACAGGATGCTGTAGGAAAATGAAAACCAGCCTCCCACCTGAAAAGGGAACAAAATGCTCGTGGTGAAAGAGTTGGTTCTGGGAAAGCAGTTCATTAAACAAGAGAGTGATGGTTTTGAATAGCACCTTAGAATCACCTTCACTTGCCGCTTCTTGTATGAGCCAAAGGCTCTAATGGCTGAGCTGCAAATGCTCTGAGATGGCAACGTTTACTTGTAAACCAAAACCTTGTGTTGCATCTAAGCAAGGAACCAAATTCCTCTCGTCGTTAGATCCACAGAGGCTCAGGACCCATGCTGTCTGCTGCTCTTTTATAACTGGGGGGGCAGGGAGGCCCCCATCCCTCTGTAAAGGTTTTGGATGGTCTCTTAGTAAAAGTTATTTCTGTTGTTAAGAGAGAAAGATGTTCACGAGTCCCCAGCCATTGGCCAGCTCAGCTTGCCAGTCCAGCCCCCTGCAGGGGCACTGGTGGTCACGGTGAGCCAAACCAAACCGTGGCAGCCAACGGTGGAGGAAAAGCCCTTTAGAAAAACAATTTCCTTTTTTTTCATAGTTTTGTCATTTTCTAAGCTAAAGTAAAAACCTTGCCAAATGTAATAGCTGCACTATTATTTTTGCTCAGGTGCTCAAGAATATGAGTTTACTCAACAAGCAGAAAAATGAGCAGGCCCTTTTTTTATTAGAAAGAAACCTTCTGTTGTGTGTAAAAGACACTTTCCTCCTAATATTTTACTTGCTAATAGATAAGTAATTATGTTGGACAGATTAAATGGTTTCTCATGCCTCACTTTGAGAATTGCAGTGAATGTTTTTCTAAGCTGTCCTCCAAATTGGTAGTCTAATTAAGCAACAAAAAATTATGTTGGCATTTGCTGAATTATTGTAAAACCAGAATTTAGACTGAAACTGTTGACTAATTTTTTTTTTTTGAATGCAGAAAGGAAAACAGGGAATAGAGGAGAGAGGTGTCTATTATGAGAGCAACTAATAATGTCCTAAAAAAAAAAATTCAAAGTGTCCTGGCAGAGATCAGAGTGTCTGCCTTGACATTTATTGGTTTGATGATTCCTTATGAGTGTCATTAGTAGATATAAACCCCAAGAGCTTCGAGCTATGGCACATCCTTTTAACATGTATATTAAGATGTGGAAGGTTTCTAGCTGGTCACAGTCAATGCTGACCTTCTAGGCAGAGATGCAGCATTTCTCTTCTGGGTGCCCAGGAAAACTCTTTTTGATGACATAAGCGTCTGTGAAGCCACTTAGCTTAAAATTCCTGTATTAAACTTAATTTTTGGCTGTAAGACTTGACACAGCCAATGTTACTGTGATTGTCTTGCTGGAGCAATGAAGGGCAGGTTCATACACAGGCCCTTTAAGAAGCATATGCTGCAGTGGCAGCAGAACCCCAGGTCAGAAGGGTTTATCAGATGCTATTCTACTTCAGAGTGTTCATCAGAGGTGTAATTAAACATTTATGCATGAAGAAACTTTGCAGAGTTAATTTTCTTGGTAGAGAAAAAATATCTTTGGAAATCTTCTGGTCTTTTATGGAGCTCTTTCTTCTCTCCTGCTGGCTTCTTATGAAGGATGGATTTGGGGCCTAGTGGACCATAACTCCTGTAAAAAAAGCTGTTCCATAGATACTTCAGTAGATACTTCTTAACTGCTCCAAAGGAGCCTTTACAAGGGATTACATCATGATGTGGAGCTATTAAGATAGTTTTGCTTACTGGGGGAAAACCCAGTTATGCCACGGAGGAGGGAAGGAATATACAGTAGCTGAATTCCACGCAGCAAGTCTTGACCTGGTTCAAACCATGATAACTCTAATAATTTCTGTGTCCATTTACAGAGCTGAGAGATGGCTGCAAGTATTTAAAAACATTTACAAAGTTAAGAAATCCTAGAAAGCTGAGTGATCACGAGACTGGTGGGACCATTCCCAGTTACAGCAGTGTAATCTCAGAAGGGATTTTAAAAAAGCAGTTTGACAAAACTCCTGTAAACCTGCACCTAATCTGATTGCCATTTAAGCCCCCTTGACTTCAGCGAGATTCAGGCTGAATTTTAGGAGATCCAAATTAGAATAGACCAAGGGTTTAACAATGGAGACAAAAATTAGGACAGCTGAAGGGTGAAGCTGCAAGTTCACAGTAGAGCCCAGATCCCCTCAGACTGAAAATTGCACTGTTGGCCTCAATCTGAAATCAAAACACAATAAAGTTGTGCAGCAACTCCAGTGTTTCATCTGGGAGCTTCAGAAACCACCCTTGCTGTTAAATGAGCTTAGTGAATAGGTCTACAGAGTGGAGAAATGAAATAATTCCTTTTAATTTTTTTTTTTTTTTGATTTTTCTTTTGTGTGTGCAACTAAATCAAACCCTATGAAGAAACATAAGCTTTTCGAAAGGGAAAAGCTCCCGATATACTTGCATTACAAGTTCTGAGCAATTTGTGCTGCCCTTGCTCAGCAGTCTCTAAGTGTCGTGGCTGGTCTGGCCTTGATGGGTGATGTTTTTCAGCAAGCTACACGTCTGCCTTCTATAACCTGTCCTGACACTGGAGGGACTGACTCCGTGTCTGATGTCTCATCATACAAGATCTCTCTAATGACAGTGCTACTCCCATTAGCCTCCCTTGATGTCTATTTACCAGAGCAGCTTTTCAATTATTTAAAATGCAAACATCTGGATTAAATAAATGAAGAAAACATTCAGCAAATGTTGCAGGCACTCTAAAAGTTTTCTCTAGGAATTATGGCTGCAGTAGAACTTGGGAAGGGGAAAAATTTAAAATTTCCTGCGCACATCAGCCTGTCGGTGCACCAGGGACTGGGGCAGGGAGTCCTCAAGTTGGGAACTGCCAAGAGACCTTTCTCAGTAGAGAGCACATGATGGCGATGATGCATCTGGAACGATACCTTGTTGTTTAAAGAACCTAAACCTGAATATTTTCAAATCGATAAGGCAACTGCCAGCTTCAAATCGATGCTCTGTATGGATGTGTGGTGCCTGCAGTGGGAGTACACAAAACACGTAAAACACATCCATAGAAATACGTTGTGCACCTCCAAGAGATAGAGAGGAGTGGATTTTCTCCCCGAGAACTCTTTTAAAGGCAGTTTTCATGGGGTTTGTATCCAGCTTTTGGAAGAGCCTCATCTCTGGCTTTTGCAATACCTTCTTCAGCATCAGGTCCAGTCTGCCCCTACGATCTCCACAAATCAGGGAAGAATATTAGAATCTGAAGTGAAGGAAGAAGATCATAGCTGCTGCCTTTGGAAACATCTGGAGCCCGCCTGCGAGCTCATTAGTCTAGTCATAAAGCAGAGCACCGCAGAAGTCTTACCTTAAGGAGATTAAAAAAAAGCACAAACAACCCAGTGCGAGAATAACCACTGTGGGCGGGCAGAGGGAGCTCTTGGTCGCACAAGATATTTATTAATTGTTGGCTTAAGTTTTATGATCAGAAAATAGGGGTGGGGATAGAAGGTTTGGTCAATCAAGACCTGATCCCAGACTGTCCGCATTCTGCAGCCTCCTGCAATTTCCCTCCAGGGCGCAGAGTCTAAAGCCAGGTCTGTATCTGCCACGTAAAGAGGCCCAGCAATCAGATATTTGCCTTTTAAATTTGTTACGTGTCTCAGGCTTCGTTCACTTGCGTTGGGTGGAAGAGCAGGAGCAGAAGTGACCAGGTGTTAACTTCGGATCTCTCACAGAATCCCCAGGAATGTGCTTGGCTCTAGCCGGAGGGTCAGACCCTGTAGCTGAGCACAAAGCTCTACGACAGCTGCATGAATATACCCGTAGATAAGCCGGAGCGATCAAGGGGGAAATCAAACCCGTGGCCTTCACCACAGAAGCATGAGCACCCACGGCTGTGCTCCCCAGGTAGAGGTGTCGTGAAGGAGGCCACCGCTAAACCCGGCCCGGAACCTGTGCACCCATTGAAGTGAATGGCAAATTTTGCGTTGTCGAAAGGCGTGTGGGAATAGGTATTACATATACGCACGAAAATGAAACCAATCTCATGCTTCAGGGTGTGAATTGATCACTGGAAAGGTCAGGAAGCAATTTTCCTCTCCTGTTAACATCGCTGCGCAGTCAACTTGGGGTGCGTGTGAGAGAGAGACGGATGGAGTGAAGAGAAGCAATTTCTCCTGTAGCATAAACTATTTGCCAGAGGCAAAATAACTGGCTGCAGCCATGAGTTTGTAGCAAACCGATTGCCCAAGTGCTGGAATTTTACCTCGTCTTGATTTCTGGGTGCCCAGTCCAAGATGCTTTAAAGGGGCATGGCTTTGGTGATAGATTTCATGGAAATTCTGGCTGCTCTCGAACGCCGAGACTTCAGCTGCGTTCAGTTGCGCTCAGTGTCTCTGCTTGTGTGAAACCTCTGCTTCGAGCTGGGCTGTGAGGTGTGGGTGTGGAGTCACAGCTTTGAATTGTGAGCCCAGAGAAGCTGCATGACGACATTTGGACCCCTTGGTTTCTGGAGAGGTGCGTTTTAGTGCGGTAAATTTAGTATGGTGTGACTTAGCACAGCGGGTTTTTTAAAACTACTGAAAACACATCTTACCTTGCTAGGAATCTTCAAAACCATCATAACTTCATAGGGTAAGACAGTTGCCCTCAAATATCTGAGGAATCAAACCAAACAAAGTCAAGTCCCCTTGAGTGTCAACGCCATCAGAGATCCTCAAGTGAAGAGAGTTAGATCTGCCCTCGTTCTGCCCACCAGCAGCCCCTCACCCTTAGACTGCATCCCTTTATTAAGGTCCTGGAAAAGTGTGTCAAGTATGGGGTGTTTCTTCAAATGAAGCTGCTGTCTCGTTTGAGGCTCACCCATTGCCAATTAACAGAGTTTGTACCCTAAAATGCCGCGTCTTTTTTGGCCTCTGGCACGTATGTGCTACATCAAAGGGTACTGAAAAGGTTAATTAAATTTGGAGGCTACTAAGCTGAGATGAATGAAATGTTTGCAGTGAAAGGTGGAATCGCTTTAAATGTATTAATTTATTTACAGCGCATTAGAAATTCTCATATTCTTCATAAATACAAGAAGGTGCAGAGATGTCTAAAATATTGTCTTCTCCTTTGGAAAACTAGTTGATTTCTGAGGGTAAGTGCTAAAACATAGAAAAAGGTGGGGTTCAGAGTTGAGAATTTTTTTTCTTTAAAGCATAATTATCTCTCTCTACTTGTACATATGTCCAGAAGTTGAAACAACACCAAAGCGCAAATAGTCTCCATAGTAGATTTGGCAAATTCTGTGGTCAAAGATCCGGGAAACGGTAGGAAGCTCTGGACATCAGAAATCTTCTGAAAGCTGTGGATGCTGACATTTGGGTTTGGCCGTAGGTTGTGCCTGCAAAATATCTTATTCTGGTGAAACAAGAATAGCTTTAAAGAATTCCAGTGACTCGCTCGTGTAGCCGGCGCTGTGACTCTGGAGAGACAGATTCTATTTCTGCCTCGGCCACGTGACCTATATATCTTTGGGCCGATTCATCCAGGGTGTAAAATGAGGGACAGGCAGAAAAGAGAAGGGAAAAATACAGACCCGATCCTGTTGGTTGTTTTTTGTTTTTTTTTTTTGGTTGGTTGGTTGGATTGTTTTAAACTCATTACATCTTTTCTGTCTGCTGAGCTGGGGTATAGGAAAATACATGGAGATGTATGAAACAGAAAGATGTTTTCTCTTTATATCACTCCTTTCATTCCTCTTTAGCTTCCCTTGTCATCTGGTGATAGGTTCAGTGGCTGTTAGGAAAACAACGTATATTGAGGCTGGCTGTAAACATATAACCCAGAACTGTTAGAGGAGCTGCGCCGTCTTTGGAGTCCTGTAGTCCCACGGTAATCTGCCCCAAGGAACGGGTCTCACGGTATTGCTGCGCTTTGCGAGTGCTTGGGACTCCAAGTGTGCGATTCTTCTATATTTTCGGTTTTGAGATTGTGTTTCTTATCCTAACGAGAGGCCTTTGTTAAACAGGCACCATCGAGGAGCACACTCGAAGGCTTTAAGTGGGTCAGCAGTCTCCTCGTGTAGGAATTAATTTTTTTTCTTCTTGCTTCCTTTGTCTGGGTTGAATCGTGAGGTCGTGTTTCGGATTTTGCTTACTCACAACCGAAGCAAACGCTCGGTGGTGTTGGCGAGTGCTGCGTTCGAGAAAGATTGAAGTGAGGACTAAAGGAGGTTAGCAGCAGAGCTGAGATACACATCAAAAAGTATATAAAGAAATACAGTAATTAGCAAATGAGATTACAGGCGCGTGTCTGTTGATAAGTATAATAGGCTCGTAGTAACGTTTGCGTTCTCGTTTGCAAAATATCCTGTGATATTTGGGATGCTCTTTCCCTTTTTCTCTGCACGATTCAGTTGCCGGGTGAGATCTTAGGACGTGGCTGGTTCATGTGCAAGGGCTCCCTAGCCTGTGGCCTCTGAGGCTGCCCACGGTAAAAGACCATATTGGCTCGCGTCTTCCTCTGAATCCAAGCTCTCCAACATTAAAGCAGGACCCTTCATTGTAATCATTAGAGACTGAATCCAGTGCTAATAGCACTTAATTGTTTCACTAGAATGATCTCCGTTGGTTTTGGCAGCCGAAATGAAAACAATTCCAAATACCATCAAAGGAGCTTATCCGCACGCAGCGTGTGCGGGGGGAGGGTTTTGATATACAACGGTGGGTTCATATCAGAACATCTCCTAATACCACATACGGTTCTGTAATCCTTCGCCGTCTCAGTCTATGATCTTAGAAGGTCCGATGGGTAAAAGCAAAAGGAATAAAATAGACACGGAAAATCTTGGTCCTCGCCCCTGAAAAGAATGCTCTGACGGTCCCTTTGCTTCCCCCCCCGTGCACCGATATTAATCTTGACTTTCTTGAAGCTTGCCCGCTAGTTTAAATTTGTATGCGACATCAAACATACCTTTTCACATATGTTCTTTCCAGATTTTTTTTAACAGTTACTTAGCAGTTTATAGAAGGAAGTGAATGATCTCATCAAGCTGCTTAGAAATTAAAAAAAAATCTGTGCTTATTAATTATGCAGGATTAGTCTAATTATAATTCAGCAAATTAATTAGCGACAGAAGGTGTTCTGAAACATTGGAGTACATTTGCATGTTAAATGGAGAGGCTAGTCTGTAATATATGTAAATTTATGCATGGCTTCATAGTTTAATTTAAAAATTTGCAGCTGCATATGGTATGGGAGCAGGTGAAAAGTCAGTTTTAGTTTAATGATGCTAACAAACATTGGATGCTGTCCTGTCTCAGGGAAGGAATGCGCTGAACGCACCCCTATCTGCCAATCTATAAATCTGTCATAGGAATATAATGTTACAGCGACGTTCCCATTCAAGGTCATCGGTGACTAGACCCAGAAGTACAATAGGTGCAAATCTACCGACTGAATAGACCTCGGAAAAGGGAGGAGGCAAAACGGGTCTGGACCCAAGTCGCCGGGATGTAAATGTGCCTCTTTAGCAAATGAATGCGTGTTTATTCCGTGCGGAAACGGCTCGGGGACGGGCGACGCTCTCGCCTTCAGGAATGAGTGAGAGCTTTCCGCTGAGCGATATCCGCTCTGGCAGGTGTAAAATAGGTGCCTAACCTTGGTGCCGTCTCCACCGTTCCCATCCGTGCAACTTTCTGATCTCTCGGAGTCACCGGAAAGTTATTACCGAATTCTGCATTAACTGCCGGGTGGAGAGTTTTTCCGTGCCGGCCTCTGCCATCTGGCAGAAATAGTAAAAACCAGCAGACCCAGCAGCAGCAGAGAGGCTGTTGGTGTAATTGGTGCTCACTGTTCAGCCTAGCGTGGCTCAGTAGGCGGATATTTTCGGAGGGCGATGGGGTAAGAGGATAGAAGAGTCAAAAGAAAAAGAAATGGCAGGTTTTTCTGGGTAGGGAAAAAAAGTAGAGCTGGGACCAGACCCTGTGCCCACTGAACGCCAGTGTCAGCCTTTCCTGGGATCCACGGGGTTTGCAAAGTGGGGCCCAAATTAAATTTTCACTGGGGTAGAGCGATAAGGGTACCAAAGAATGACCAGATTTAACCAGTGCTGCAGAGCGTCCTCAGGCCCACGGTTGTGGGATACGGCCCAGCACCCAACTGGGGCTGACAGGAGTGTCACGAAGAAGAATTTGGCCACGCTTTCCAAATCCTGCTGGGTGTTACGTTCTGAGGCAATGAGCTTTATGAAATTTTTGTCGCTATTTAAACGAACCAGTAAAATCACAAAGCTGGACTTGCAGGAACGGTTCTTGGCTGGAAGAGCAACTTGATCTGATGCTGTGGGCTAAGCCACTTCATTTCTAGCTGCCTTGACTTCCCCAGTGTCTTTTAGGTGTCTAAAAGCCTTTCTTTCCTCCCGTCCTTTGTGTATCTTTTCTCCAATAACACTTTCACAACGTGACCGTGCAATGCTTAGCACAGTTGGAGCCCACAGATACTGTAATAAACCAGGGAATATTATCTGAACGTCCCTTTCAACAGCCCGTCAGCCCAATCCTCTACTCTATTACCTCCCTGCCTATTGACTTTTGATTATGCTATGGCATTTGGTCCTGTGCCAAATGGCATGAATAATATGGATCTTACAGTATAAATAAGCTTTTAGCCATTGTCTTGCAAGTTACTGGAAAGTTTTGGTGTGGGAGGAAGGAGGAAAACCCAAAGGGAAAGGGAAACAGCTCAGATTGCAAAGAGTCCTCTGAAGACTTTTTGGAGAACAATTGCAATTACAAACACGCTGTTAGTGTTGTGTTTCATTTTCAATTCGAACCCATAGAGTTCAATTATTATTTTCATTAATGGTTTCGGGTTTTCATCAGAGTGCACAAACAAGGAGCTTTTCCTTGGAGATTTTTTTTTTTTTTTTCCCCCCTAGCAAATGTGGCCGTGCCAAAGAACCCCATTCAGCACCGAGAAATGACTGTCTGTATAACCGGCAGCGCTCTTCCCCCCCCAGCTCTTGTTTCTTGAAAATGGGATCACTTTGCAAGACAGAATAAGCGTTTAGCAACTGAGTGCGATCGCAGTTGTGGGTGTGCGCGCCGGCTGCTGCTCAGAAAGAGCAGGAATGAAAATTGTGCAGAAGGTGGAAAACGTTCTGAGTATAAATATCAAGTTCCCGGACGTGTTTTGGGTTGGGGTGACACATTGCACGTTTACATTCAGCTACTATTAGTTTGGAAACTAAGCTCTTAAAAAACCCCAAACAAAACCACTAGATAGAAGGCAGAGAGAAATATGATGTTGTAGGCTGCAGAGAGATGGGGTATTTGAGGAGGAATTGTTCTGTGGTTAAGGCACAAGACTGGGAGTCAGACAGGAATCCGAGTCCGCCCGTGCCGTGTTCGTGTCAGCGGTTCTGAGCTCAGCCTTGCACCGGGCCGGAGGCTCCACAAATCAGGCACTTTACTATTCAGTTTTCTGCCTTCCCAGGGTGTTTCCAGGTGACGTTTCAGGTCTGGTCCTAGGCACAGAAAGAGAGGCCCTAAATAAGGATCCCACATCAAAACTTAAAGTTTAAACTTAAAATCGAAATCTGAGTGATTGGCCAAGTGTGGGAGAAAGAAAGCAGGATGTTAAACGGTAGATGTTGATAAATGACACTGGACTTTCAGCCTTGGAAAACTGAATTGTTTTGATACTTAAAGTTATCTGATGTTTCCAATTTATTTGAGGGATACAGTGTCTTGTGGCATTTTAAAGTCCTTTTTCAGCTTTTCTCCTTTTTTTTCTTTTTAAAAATAATCGCGCTAATTCCACCTGTTCTCTATTCCGCTTATCTGATCTGCATGTCTTCATAGGCTTTGCATCTTGGAAGGAGCATGTTGTTAGTGACTGATTAAATATTAATTTAATAATAAAGATGGACCTAAACAGAAAACTTCTGATCTAGACTTGCCCCGGCGCAAAGGATCTTTGTGTCTTGTGGGTTTTGGTCCAAACCACCTTGATTTAATAACACAAGTACAAATATGCAAAAGCCTCACATCTTGAAGCCAGCTCCCCTTTGGCCGTTACAATTCCGCGAACATCGGTGCAGTTACTCCTAAGCCGTGCTCTTTAGAGCTCTGCAGAAGCAAACTCGACCTTTGCAAGCATCTGTTTCAAAGCTGGAAAAGAAATGTAGAGCACAGGAAAAAGTTCCTGTAGAAAGGGGTCAGGATTGGTGTCTAAAAGCTGAGAAGCAGAGAGGTGAGGTGAGGAGAAAGGTGTAATGGCGATGTAAGGGGTTGTATGTGGCAGGAAGTATGGATGGAAGTGTAACAATAAGAATCGTGGAAATTTATGAAGAAGGGACCTCAAAGCATCACTTACTCCATCTCCTGTAGGTTTACCTACCCCTAACTCATCTCTCACGCAAGGCTGAGGAGCTCCCTTCTGCAGTCTGGTTGTCCTCTGCATGCAGAAGCGTGGAGCTGGAGAAAAGTCTGACCAGATTGGTGGTCCCATAGCAGGAGAAATTAAGGCAAGAGGGTAGAGAAGTGATTCTCGTTTTTCCCACTGGGAAACGAGGACGTTGTTGGGGGCAGGTGCACGAGTGACAACCAACTTCTCCTGGCCTAGGCCTGGGACCTCCTGTCATCTGACTCCTGCTCCTTTCCCTCACGCTACGTCCCTGACAAACTCGGAAAAGTCTTTTGACCTACATATGTTGGTTTTCACATTTGTTAAACTGGGTTCACACTTTATGCACAGGAGTTTTGTGAGGATTAATTAGCTGCTGTTTGTGGGGTATCATATAAATACTCTGGATTACTGTAATAACCTCACTCATTTCTCACGCAGTCCAAGGTGTGTGTTCATCTGGAATGCCTCTGTGCAATGTCTGATCCCACGTTGACTATAACCGCTGGAAGAGAGGATGAAATTTTCTCATCAGCTCCCTAATAATACACACTGATATAATAGAGCGAAATTACTCCAGAGATAAATATTCAGATTATAAAGAAGTCTTCTACTGTGATACTCATTAAAATCAAGATGGTGATCTCAAATAAATGCAATTAATTGATTTTAAACACTGACCTTCAAATGAACGTGCAGAATCTGACCTAGTCCCTTGGAAAAGAAGAAATCTGAAGAAAAGCCGCCTGCTTTGTCACCTCGTGGCATCGAGTAGGGTTACTTGTCACCCTTCTCTCAGGGCTTGCGATGCCAAGACACACATGGGTGAGTGGAGGGGAGGATGGGAGACCCTGATCTCAGAATTTCCCAGCTTGGATGGAGTTGGAGTCTGGCCTTTGCTGTAGTGATAGCTTGACGGTTCATAGGATATTTAATCTTAATATTGTGTAACTGGAGCAAAGATATTAATGAGAGCAGCTGCTTTGGTCACTTTGTGACTCTTTGGAAGCGCTTCAATAATTTGAAGCAGAATGCCACGGTACCTTTCTGTTTTCATTAGCTTGTGGCATCATAGGATTTGCTGCTAAACGTGCTCCTCCGAGACGGTAGGTGTGTCCTCACGCCGAAAAATGACCTAGGCCGTGAATCCACACAAGACGGGGTTATCTTCGTGTTTGCTTTCCGAGGGATATTGGTGAAGGGTATCCAGAGGCTGCTCACAAGATCAAAACAACCTTCTGTCTCTTGATTTTGTACCTGTGTTTCAGGAAAGCACAGAAGGTGGCTGGGAAGGCTAGTTAAGATGTAGAACCAGGAGTCTGGAGATCTGAGCCCTAGTCCCAGCTCTGGGCCAGCCCTGCCATCTGATGGGGAACAGTTTCCTCCAGTTTCGAGGCCCTGGCAGCTTTGCTTGTAAAATGGTGAGTTACACCACCTGCTGCAGAGGGCTCTTGTGAGGCTGAATTAATTGAAGTGTAAGTCCCCTAGAATGGTGCTAGAAAAGCACAGAGCATATTATCTATTTCTGTGCTTCCATGTGGGGAGACTAATCAGTCCCAGGTCTTGGGGCAGTTTTAAAAAAAAAACCACTAATGGATTTTTTTCTTTTAAAACGACACCTTCTGTTGCATGTGGGACTGCTCTTTAGGGCTTCTGTCTAGTCCTGTTGAAGGCACAAGAAAGACCTTTATTTTTTTTTTCCTGACTCCAACAGGATTTGATTAAGGGTCTTCTCAGTCACCTGAGATGGAGGATAAAAATACTGAGAGGTGTGGAACACGCTTTCTAGGTCTAACCATATTTTTAAGTTGCCTCAGGTAGGTGCAGAAGCTAAAACCATAGGCATTCAGGGCCAAGGTGTATGGAACTGTGGGTCAGCAATTGCTTGGAAAGAGCTTGAGAGACTCAAGACGTTACTTGCTGTGCCCTTACCCTTTCTCACTGCCCGCGGAGTTTGTCGTGCCGTCTCTCAGCTGCGTTACGGGTTGTACGAGAGCTCCCGGGCCGCTTGCCCAGAAATCCAGGCAGGATTGCTCATAGGATTGCTGGAAAATAGTCGAGATAACTCAGCTGTCCTTGCACTGAAATGAAAAAGTGGCATTTAAATGATTCATCAACCCAACTCCTCAGCATGATGGTAACTCCCAGTAGGAGGAGCGGTAACTTTTTAAATAGCTCCCTTCACATCCTGAAAGAGGGAGTTATATTTAAAGTGACATTTTGGAGCCCTCTGCAAGTGTAGGTAGAGAGCTCGATTGTGTCAGAGACACAATAGGAAAAAAAAGATAAGTCTCTAATTGTATCTTAATTTTGTATCTATGCACTAAGTTAATCAGGTTTTCTATAGCAATGCCAGAATTTTTAGTGCTAGTCATTCCAAAGAGTTTAGTTTTCCCCTCGGTGCCCTTCGGTGTTGATCTATGAGATGACTGGGCCGTGCTCTCTCTGCTTGGCTGGAACTGGAGTTATCTGCTAAACTCATCACTAATGCCATCCTTAGTCAGGAACGAAGCCCAGCTGAGAAACATGAAAATGAGCTAATTTTTTTCAGATCTGTTTTTATTTTTTGATGTATGTATAGGTTAAGGCCAAAAACTGCCTCAAGGTTATCATTTGAAAAAATTACTGGAGCTTTTTTGCAATTCTGCTGTTACCCCTAAATCAACTTCATTTAGTGCTAAACCTTCCCTCTTTTTTTGCTCCCCCCTAGTTATTTTTATTCTAATTCAGCAATAAATATTAATGCCTTCCCCAGATGCATCCACTTAAAATATATATATCTGTATGTACTGCCCTACCGAATACTTCACGCAGATGCCCAGTTGCAGTTCAAATTTGACCGGTGAAACTTTGAAAGGAGAAAAAGAGAAGCATGGTTCAGCTAGAGGAAAGATAAAAATTCCTGTCTCTAAATAAAACTCAACCTAAATCTTGTAGGAGGCAGGCAGCTGGGAGAGGAGGAGAGTTTGGGATTTGTGTGTGTTTAACGGACAATACATCCGTTGGTGCGAATCAGCGCAGATCCCGTGGAAATCCACATTAATTTTCACGTCCGTGGCTGATTTACGTTTGCTGGGGATCTGAACCCCAATTTTGTGCAGAAAATAGGAATTTAGTGCATTGCCTTGAGGTGGTGAAGAGCTCGGTGATGGACACTGTGACACAAACATTTAGTATTTTAACCTTTCCGCACCTGCCTTTTTGGGGCTCGTGTAACACACAGCACCGCGGAATCTCGGCTCTTCCCAAAGTCAGTTCAGCTGACACAGCGAGCTCTCTTCCAGACACCTTTCTTTGCTCTGATTTTCTTCAATCTCTAGTTGGTGGTGTTAATTTTTTTTTTTTTCTCATCTGGATGAACAGGGATGCAAGCATTTAAAAATGTTAAAAAGAAAACTGGACAGTTTTCCTGATTAATTTGATGTTTTATATTCCCTTGGAAGTAACAACTTCACGTGGCTTTTTGTTTGCAGTTATCCTCCAGAATAATCAGTTAGTCTGGCTCATTGATTTTCATGTAAAAGTTACTTGCCTTGGTTTCATTAGACACTTTGGTTCTATTCTGCGGTTTCTCCTCCCGTAGGTAGATCTCAGTAGCATAAATTGTTTGTGTATCTGCAAATATTTTTTTTATATCTGCAGGAAGAGGGCAGGATAAAAAAGAGTGTTTGTGAGTAACATTTCTGGCTCAAATTCTCCTGTGAACCTTTGAGTGTGCTGGCGCACACAGTATTTTTCCTTCTAAAAACATTCTTACGGATCACATCCCGCTCACCGAAAGAGTCGAACAAAAAGAGGTGACAGGTTTTACCACGAGGAGTCGGTCAGACCGATTTGATCGAATGGACTCACTCGGTGCTGCTCCTGAGGCACAAAGTTCTGTAGGATTTTTCACTGGGGGTCCGAGGAGGGGGAGCAGGGCTCTGCTCGCAGAAGTTGCCCCCTGACAGCCCAGCCCCGACACATCTCTCCCGTGGAAAACCGAAGGGCAGCGTGAGGAGAGAGCCGGCAGCAGGAGGCTGCGCCCTCGCCCCGAGCCCGGCCAGCCCTTTGAGGCAGAAACGAGAAGCAACGCTGGAGATAAAAATAACAGCCTGCCAAATGCAGAGAGCAGAAATATTGTGGATATTGTTCAGAACGTTTGTGAGAGCTTGCAGGAGGAAAGGACCGTTTTAAGTTAAAAAGCTCACTGGAAGGCTGTGTTTTGTGGCGGTCGTTTTAGATCACGTTCTGTGGGTCGTCTTTGCGGGTTCAATTGTCGTGAGGTTTTCCAAGGGTTTTGTTTGTTCAAGCAACATATAAATGGATCAGATCCTTCGATATTTCTTTCTATGTTTGGGGCAGAGGGAAAAGAAATACCGCGATGTAAGCGGTGCAAAGAAAGTAGCAATAACAAGGGAGAGCGGATTTCTGCTTTATTGTCTCGCGTTAGGACTATTTTGGTGGTTGTTGTTGGTAAACCCTAGAAAATATCCATCTTTCTCCTTTAAAGTTCTAATTCAAGGCATGAATGTGTGAGTTCTGAAGGGACTTAGGGACTGCGGTAAAAAATCGTTGTCATAGTAACAGAAAGGGAAATAGGCCTGGCTCACCTGGGACTTTAACTTACTGCAAAAGCGGANCTCATTTCTGTTTCTGCTCTCTTTTTTCTTCCCCCTCCCATGTCTCCTTTTATAATGAGAGAAGGCAAAGGTTACAGGTATTGCAAGCTTTGTTGTGTAACGTTTCTTTTTTTTTTTTTTTTTTTTTTTAAGGAAAGCACTCAGCAAGAGAAATAAATAAATAAATTGTTCTTTGTATTCTAAATCAATTCTTCAACTATTTATTTTTTCTTATATTCAAGTCTTTTTCCTTCTGAATCTATCTTGAAGTCTTTGATTTATTTTTTTTTAAAATTGTAATTGTTGCAGTATAAACGCATTTTGTCCAACAAATGGAAATGAAAAGAATCACAGAAAATACGTTCACTTGCAACAGAGGATGCCAAAAAAATTTCTTGCTTGTTCTGTCTGAATTTTAGCCCTGCTTGTTTTGTTTCTAATCCAACAGCTACAATTTTTCACGTAGTTTCCTCACAATTTTAATCAGATAACAAAGGGTCGGATCCTCTCCTCCTTGCATTTGACAGCAAAATTTGTGGAAAAGCTTATAGAAAAACGTCTGCCGAATATTTGTGCGCTGTAAAATCTCTGTGCTCTAGTGCCCGGCGTTGGGTGAGCCCATCAAGCCTGCTGAAGATTCAACTTGGGTCCCTGACAAGCTAAACTCCACGGAATAATAACCCATAAAGATAGGCGTAGGTGACAGGGCAAAAATAATTGGCAGGAGAACTTTGTCCAATGTTAATAGGTTTATCTGCTCGGACAGCGTGAGCTGTCATGTATTCCTTCAGGTGGTGGTTTTGTTATCCTCGCTCAAAATCCGTGGAAGATTATAATCTGGGCTCGTGGCAGTTCTGCTGCTCTGCTTGAGTTACCGAAATCTTCATAACTAAGCAGATCGGCGTGATGAAATCTCATCAGCTTCTTCGGGGTGTTGTGTTTGTTTCTGGTTTTTCCATCCGTCCTAAGTAGTTTCCGGGTTTATCTGCTTCGGCGTTGTCCCGTGCCTTTTGGTAGTTTTTACAATAACGTGATCCTTCCACATCGTTTCATGGAAAATCCCTTCAGACAGCGAACGAGAGACTTTGTATGCAAAGGAGAGGTAAAAGAGACACTAAAACCGCGTGGTCAAACATGCGGTGAGGAAAAGGGTGTCAGTTGGAGTAGATCCGTTGTCTTACACCGAGCAGCAGCCCAGCTCGGAGCGCGTTACAGTCTGTACCCGACTTTTGTTAACTTCTCTTGGTTAGGCTTGGTTGGTTGTTTTGTTTCTGGTTTGGAATGTTCTTACACTCCTGGTCTACTGATTCACCCTGATGTAAATCACTGTGCTGTGTTCTCTAAAGCAGAATATAACGACACGTGTTTTGTTACGGTTCAGAGAAGTGACATGGTTCTTTATCTTCCCAGGTTCTTCTTAAAATTTTTTCTCAAGTGCAATCAGAATTGCTTGAAAACAGCAGGAAACCCAAGAGATATGAGGCGGTTCCAGGTAAGTCTTACAAGGCTCAGCATTAACCTGTCTGCTTTTTTTTCCTTCTGTTCCTTCTCCCTCTCCTCTCTGCTATGTTGTCCATAATATATATGATGACAGCGTATGATAAACCCTATCGGATATTGTTAAAATTTTTCTCTGTTTGTTGTATTTAAACATTCCCCCCCCTTTTTTTTCCCTTTTTTTCCACTCTGAATCCCCAAGGGGAAGTGATGTACTGTACCAACCAGCAGTGGATATTTGATTTGACACCCTCGGGCAAAGCACTCGCACATACAGCTGCCCACAGCGGGGATCATCTTTGTGATACTTAGATGCCTCAGAATTTTTCAGAGTAGCTCTGTACGTGGTACACAAACAGTCTCCTCATTTCCCCTCCATTCCCTGTCTCTTTCCATGTCTTTTGCCTTTTAACACTCTCACGCCCTCCCTTCCAGCTTCTTAAAAAAGAGAAGCCCAAATAGCGATGGTCACTTTAAGATTTCATGCAGCAAAGCAACAAGGCCCATGGGACGATGACCCAGCTGCTTTGCAGTGAAATCTGCCACTGGTTTCATCATAGCTGTCGCTGATGTATTGTGAATACCAGCTAATAAAAACACAGAAGGAGGTGAAGTGTGTCACTGGTGAAGAGAAAGGCAGACACGGTCTCCCTCACTTTCATATGCTCACCTTTTAAGCAACTGTGTTTAATAAATAAGCGTTTTACCTGTAAGGCAGCCCTCACAAAGCTGTAAACGGACTGCTCAAGCCTGTCACGTCCTGGATGCGCCGTCACGTCTCCGCGCGGTGTGGAAGGCGGCATGGCAGAGAGCGCTGGAGGAAAGCGGTGCTGGAGGGAGGCAGGATGGTCCAGCGATCGCAAGTCAGATGGTGGGACTGATGTGCTGGGTGACCTTTGCTGAGCCAGTTTTCCTTTCTTTGAGTATTTATTTCCACCTCTCCCAGGGTTGCTCACCTTGGTAAAGCTTTGTGGTCTTGATTCAGGAGAGAGTTTGAGAAAGTGCCTGCGTGCTTTGCCAGCCAGAGCCTTTGAAAGCAACCCACAACAATCAGAATTATCCTTGTAAATGCTGTTACCGCTTGTTATCGTTATTATTGTACCTTCACCGTGTCCCATCGCTGGTACAAAATGATTTTTCCCTTATTGAGGGATGTGAGTTTTTCTTGTAGACCCACAAGACTTGCAGGAGGAAGGTGACATCCGTAGGTTTGGCAATTCATGTTTCATTGGTTGGGCTCTTGCATCAGTTTCCTGGTTTATAAATGAAGTTAAAACTCCACAGAAGTTTACAGAGTTGTTTAAAACTTTCCACCAAAACATGTTGTCACAGACAAGTGCTTTTTTGAAATTATTTCTTTTTAACTTTTACTAGCACTGAAAAATTCACAGGAGGCATATTCTTGCCCACAATTAAAAAAAAGAGTTTGACTTTTAAGAGAAGAACTGCAAATCAAAAGCTTCTGAAAGCTCCACAAATTTTAAAGAGATGTAGGCAAAAAATATAAAAGCATTATTATTTGTTTGGTTTGAGGGCAAATAAATTTAAAGCAAAATTCCTGACCAAGTTCATTTTTTTTCACTGGTGGCTTAAAGAGGCTGCAGTGACTTCTTCATTCTGTGTTTTTAGAGGTGATAAGACATGAGAAAACTAGATGCTCGTTGTTAGGAAACTGGTGCTGATTTTTTTTCTCTTCAAGTGGTGATTTCCACAAAATAAAACCCACCAATTAGATATCAACTGCCAAGAATGTGAAAAAATCTGGGAGTAGAGGATAATTCGGTTTCTGGGATGTAAACAGATCTCGTTAGCTCTTCTTCCAGCCAGCCAGAATAGCTGGTTGGGGAATGGAATGAGACGTAAATACAGTCGCTTTTGGTTTTTTTTATTAGGAGTTTGTAAAAAAATCTTACCCAGAGGTATCCTGATTAGCACCCAGGGATTCTCAACACCACCATATTACAAATAATACTGGTTGTAACAGCCAAAATAGAAATTCTGGAGCCAAACACACCTGAACCCTGAGGAAATTCAGGTCTGATTTCAATCTCCTGTTCGCTGCCCTTCTGCTACGGCGAGTGAAACCGAAATCCTAGATTTTGATCAGGTGCTGAACTGCAGGAGGATTTTGAATCTGATTTTTTTTGGCAGAAATCTCTCCCTAATATCAGCCTTGCTCTGTTTCACATCTGTATCTCCACACCCAAAACGATGATGTTACAGAGCCTAAACAGCTTTGAATTTCCAGTGAAACATTGAACAAGGAAATTGAGATGAGTCTTCCAGCATCCCCATGGTTACTGCTGGAATGCTTCGAGCCTTCAGCCCATCCACCTCCTGTATGGGAGAAAGTGTGGCCTTGCTTTTGATCTTTGTACCAAAAGCAGCAGTTTATTGGAAAAGAGAGAGCTGGGAAAGACTCTTCATCTGGGTTTTCTGCCTCCTGAGATGCCAAGGCAGAAAAAGAGAGCCAAGTGAAACTCTCTGGTTCTGTTTTGCAGGGTTTGTTTAAACTCCTTCGGCACTTGCAGGCCGTGGGAGTTCATACCCTTTCAGTTTCAGTGCGAGATTCAAGTTCAAACCCCTAAATTAATGGAGATCAGATGAAACCACAAGGTTTAGCTGACTTTCTGTCAAACCCCAAAACGTTGACAAGCCTTTTTTTCAGAGTTACAAAAACGAACCCTTTGAGACAAATTGCAAAATGTTTGAGGTTTTGAGCGAAAGCAGGATCTTCATTCAGACTTGTTCAAAACTGGGCCTGCTGGTTGATGAGCATTGTTCTGGGCTACAGAGGTCAGTATGTATAAAAAAAAGATACAAAAAGTAGTTCAATTGCTTAAATTTTTACACATTGGGAGTGAAAAAAACCAGCTCTGCGGTCCAAGGGAAATTAGCTGTGCAAAAGACAACCAGAGTTAAGAGTAGTCCTGAAAGCTCCACTCTTTGTCTTCTGGATCTTCCTTTTTTTTTTTTTTTTTATCTTTTGTTGCTTATTTCGTTTGTTGATTTTGTGTTTTCATTCGGTTTTTGTTTTTAAATTCTACCAAAGGCTTTTCTGCCTGTGTCTTGTTGAGCGTGATCTGTCAGCTACCCTTAAAAAAAATAAAAACTGGGGGGAAAAAAAGATAGATTGCTTCCAATATTAGCGGTGTGTTTGCACACTGTGAACACGTTCATTTTAATTGTTAAGATTTACATCCGGCAAAGTAATTAATGTGCAGAATTGTTTATTAGGTTTGAAAGGACAGTTGTGGGTCCTACCAGGACAGGAACACGCGAGCAGAGTAAAAGCAGGGTCAAAAAGCAGAGTGCAGCAGGGTACATTATTCATTTCATGATTTAATTCATTATGTTTTATTCTTGGGCCACAGCTTAAACCCTTATTGTTTTTCTCCTAGTAAATTATTTGTACAGCTGTTGTTATTAAGGCCCTTCTCTTTCCAACATTTCCACGCATTTTAACTTCCCTTCTACAAACAGACTTTCTGCAGCGATGCTCAGTTGAGTGTCTTTCAATTTGTACTTATGTTTTTCTGCAGAACCAAATATATTCATTTCAGTGGAGGAGTGCTTGTCACATTTCCAGAAGACACGAAGATTTTAATTTTTTTTTAATGTTTATATAAAAAAAGCAAAAAAGGAGACTCCTCCTATCAAAGTTCTTATTTAAATTGCCACTGAAACCTGGAACTGAAAGGGTCTCGTCAAAAAAAAACATTTTTACTCTTTAACGGAGATTGAATGAAAGCCCAAAACTCAGACTTTGTTGTTGAGACACAAATATAAATAAGAGCTGGAAATGGTGCTGTACAATGCGTCTTGTTGAGTTCTTCCAGCACGGAGGGACGGTTACTCATGGCTGGAAAAGTGTCAAGTTAATGCTTCTGATTAGAGATGGGTGTGAAGCGACACGGTTTGGGCTTGAGTTGGCTGATAACCAAAGTTCCAGGGCGTTGGGATCCAGCCTCTGAGCCTGGCCCCAGCCTCACTTCTAGAGATGTGAGAAGATTTAGAGATTTTATAGTGTACTTATGAGATATTTAACTAAATTAAACGTTAGATTTTGCTCGTATCGCACTCATTTTGAAAAGGGGGGTGGGAAGCAAACGAGTGGAAAGGTTACATTAACACCGCATTGTAAATTTAATACAGCTCCAGATGCCTGGAGAGGTGGGGTTTGTAGTGTGAGTCTTTAGTCTGCAGAGCAACACCAGCTGCTTTGCCATCACATTGACTATTTGAAATGTGCTTTGATATTAAGTAGAGCTTCAAAGAGACAGTGAAAAATCTCTTGACTTTCTTTTAGTTTTTTTAATCAAATACAAAGGTTTTCTACTGTTGAAAGAACTGTTGTACCTCAGAAATTAAAGGATGTGTGATCATTATTTTAGTGAGGGTTTTTTCCCCAGTAGTAACATAATTTTGTAGTGAATCACTCACTCTTTCAATGTCTGTCAGTGGCTAAAGCAGGGAAAGGGAAACTTTCAAGGACCAATGGATATTTTCATAGTTACCTGGTAGCTGCCCAAATACACATGCTAATCGAGTAATAGGTCCTTGTGAATTTAACTGAAGCAAATATTGATTAATTATCAATTAAATACTTCTGAATAGAGATTTTCAGTGGAAAACTGCAACAAAGAGTGTGCTGAAATCACCTACTGCTCCCATAGGGCTGACTCCTGGAGTTCAGCTACTCTGCGAAATCTGTGTTCGCATAGGTCCTGTCGCTGCTGTATTCTCAGTGAGTGATTCTCCCAGGAACGGACTGAAAAAAAATAAATACGATGCCCTCCATTTAATGAGGACTTCTCCTAGAGAACTTGATTGAAGCCCGATGATACTTAACGGTAACGACCGGTGTGTAATGGGGGACACTAATTCTGTGGAATTTAGATGAGGCGCTTCAGCTGAGACCCGGTGCTAACACATTAGACTCCTGTTGATTGGGAATTCTGCTTCACCCAGGAATACACTGATTACACAGATCCTACAGTGCCGTAGTCGAGGGAATGGGAGACGGCAACAGAACGTCAATACTAACAATGGTCATCTTTGAACCAACATTCTTTTTTAGAAACAAAAAGAGAAAGGTCAGCAATTGCCCTCTGTTTTCAGCAGAAATCATGACATGGAATGTTTCCTGGCAGGTATCCCCCTCTAGGTGCTCTAGGGAGAAAGAGAAAGGAAAAATAACAAGGTGTATCCCTGGGGAGATTTCCTGCCTGACCTCAGAGCGGTTGGATCAGTTCATCATCGGGCACGTGAGCAAAGCTGGCTGTGTTTGACAATTCACCCAGCCAGCTTCTAATACAGAGCACTGAAGGATCTGTGTCGTTCAGGAAAAAGAAAAATGGATAAGAGAGGTTAGTATTGTGAGTTAGGAATGGAGCCTGTGAGAAACAAAAAGGGATAGGAAGAATCAAACATAACTGGTCTAAATCAAAACCCTTTTCAGACTGATGGTGAAAGAATGTGCCAGACCCCGCCACGGTCAGATGTGGGTACGGAGAGAAATTGCTGAACTGGTGTTAGAGGTGAATGCTACATGGAATAATGTCATTATAGGACGAATTTCCAAGGTATAGATTGTGAAACAAATGCAACTACTGTCAGCAGAGTCTGTAGGTGTTGCTGGGTGGCAGATTCCCTCACCCGATGGTATTGACCCAACAAAAGGTGATGGCAGGTTAGATTCTATATTGGTAAAGGAAGGACTGGCTGAAACTGCAGAAGAAAAAGACTCGAGGGTCTTAATGTGCTCTGATCTGAAGACCCAAGAGCCATTGTGACAGGGAGGTGCCAGAGTCGAGTATTGTCCCTTAAAAACAAGCCACGGGCGAGGTGCTGTGTCTCAGGTGAGCTTTGCCGGTCAAAAGAAGGATGTGTTTGTGCCGCTGTGCCCCCCTGATTTCTTGTTTGGAATACAATGTACTGCTTTAGCTGCGTTCGGAAGAGAATGAAAGTGAAATTGGAGCAGGTGCAGGAATGGGTCATGAAGGTGACTGGGGACTGGACAAGACCTTGGCTCAAATACTTCAGTGACAGGCACTGAGAATGTCTAAAAATGTCTTAAGGTAGATCAGAATGGGAGATAATAATTTTAGAGCAAGTGTTAAGTGTAAACTGAGTAGGAATAAATTCGGTTGGTAAACTCTAAATTTCCTAACCTTTGGGACAAGTAGTTTTAAAGCAAGAGGGACAGTAAAGGCAAAAGCTTGAAATGGTTGAAGATGACTCTGTAGAAGTAGCTCCATGTTTTGGTGGTGTATAATAGCAGGAGACGAGATGTCAGTGAGCCAGGAGTTATCTCCTCGCCCTGTGCCCCGATAATCTGAGGGGGCCCCGTTGCTGAAATGAAGGCCATGAGCACAGTTTGTGAGCCTAGAGCCTGCAGCAGCCTCCAGGGCTCGGGGAGGATTTCCCAACGAATTCAATGGAAGTTTTGAACAGAGAGAGGCTGCTGGCATTTTTCACATTGTTTATCTTCTTCCTAATCCAACTATGAAGCAAACACATTCTCTTCCAGCATCTACTCCTGTATTACTCGCTCAACCCAAACGCCTATTGACATCAATGGGAGCCCGATCCAAGTGAAGACAGCAGGATGAGGCCTGACATCTTTCCTTCCACCCAGCTGGAAAATAATAATAATACCAATGATAATTTTTTAAATCCTCATAGTAGTTATTCTTTTGAAAAGTTAAAATAACATAGCGCTGTGACTAGAGAGTTATAAGGGAAAGTGCATCGGGAATGTAATATTGTTTCCAGATGTACAATGTCATAAAGAATTTTTTCCACACTTGGAATGGTAACAGGAATTTTTTGAGAGAGATCATTTACACAGTGATGAGATATGTTACATGTAAGTAAATGCCTGTATGCCTGGAATGTTTGTACCATATGTCTAAGTAGGTGTCTCTGAGTGATACAGCTTTTGGATATAGGATCCTGTGTACTTGTTGCATGTATGTGATTTGAAGAGGAGCGTACTTTAGAATATAGACATACTGGTCTAATGTATAGAGGGAGGAGGAGAAGTTGTCATACCCAGGTAAAGATTTGTAAAGAAATACAAGACTTTAACCGTGCAGGGGAGTGAAAAGGGGCAGCGCAGCTCAGAGAGCCTGACCGCAATGTGCTAAAGACAGTTTGTCTGCGTGTCAGGGTAGGTGAACCCTCAGTGTGGTTTTGGAGTGGGGATTATGTTACAGAAATCCACTTGGGAAACAAAAATAATGTGGAGATACAGCACATGCATTTCCTCAGCACTGCTGGGCAGTCATTGCTTTATGGCTGCAGCTCCATAGCTAGTAAGAAGACAGGTTTGCAGAGAGAATCTTAAGAAGTGCTGAAAAAACTGCTTAGAATCCCATAAATCCCTCGGCGTTGCTAGAGATGGGAACGTGTTTGGGTGGATGAAGGGATGACACGTTGCCCTGTCTACTTGCTTGGTTAGTTGTCCCCTGAAACTCCAACAGAGATGATGGGTCGATCCAGCTGTTGGGCAGCACAAAATCTTTAGTCTTTACACTGTCTGTGTCAACTTTGGCCCTCAGCTACAACGACCGGAATTCTTGGCCTACCTGAGGTATTTTGATGTTCTCCGATCGTTCCCTTAGAATTACATTTTGCATTAACTACTGATTTTAGGTAAAAGACCATCAACTGAATAGACATGGAAGTCAAATTATCAGACAGAAGAAGAAGAAGTGCCATCGGGTCAGGAAAAGACAAACGCACCAAAACCGTTTCCCAGTAATTTGCCAATGCCGTGAACAAACCTGAGAACTTAAATCTCCAGGGAAGTTTGCAACATCACCTTTCATCAGCACTAAGTGCAGGGTTTTAAAACCAACAAAAGGCTTGGGATGTTTTACGGCGTTAGGAGAACAAGTGTTATTGATAAATACGTGTTCAGAAGGGTATTGGCAAAAATGCATAGAAATGGTTAACAAGGTAATGGTAAGAAATGTTGACCTTGATTTGTTTAGCTAAGATGTAAAGATTTTTGAAGGTCAAAGGTGTTCTTGTGTAGTGTTTTGGAGTCTAACTGTGTCTGACCCTCTAACATTAAGCTGCTGTGGCCTGCAGTTTTGAAGAGTGAAGCAAACCAGGGGGAAAGAGAGAAGGGGGAGAGAACAGGAAATGGAGTGAGGTGTTTCAGGAAGTTGTCAGGAGTTGACTGATTGATTCCAGATGGAAAGGGTCACCCTTCATGACCCAGGAAATACTCACTGGGGGAAAGCAGTTGGCTTGTGAAAGGGAAGGGCCTGGGAGTTAGAGACCATAGTGGAATGCACATTCCTCTTCCTTTTGTCCGTAAAACATTGTTTTTTAATCTTCGGTATAAAACAATTGGATTGTCATCTTCGTAGAACCACAGAATCATAGAATGGTTTGGGTTGGAGGGGACCTTTAAAGGTCACCTGCCGCACCCCTGCTGCTCTGGGCAGGCAAGAGGGGATGACTGAAGCAAAGGGAAGAAGTTCAGTGATTTTTATGTCCATAATCTCCCAGGTTCTTACTCCACATCGTTGATAACGAGTTGGGTGGCAGCGGTGCGGCAAAGACAACAAAGGTCTCTGTGGAATTTCTGCAGTACCTTAGACATTGCCGCAAATAAGGTCCAAAACTTTGAGAATGTTCTGGTCCAGATCTGAACTTTGCATTTCATTCTGCCCCTGAGAACACGGTATTTATTTGCCCTGGGTCCCGGCCTGTGAAGTGCCGAGTGGCTTTGACCCTCCTGCGATGAATGGGAGAGGTGAATAAAAATGGAACCGCTCGTGGAGAGAGGTCTGAAAGCGCACCTTCCATTCCTGCCGGCTCAGGGAGCAGAGGATGCTCAGCACTCGTCCTCTAAACGGAGGACTGCCGGTTGCTATTGCTCGTGCTACTGGGATGTCTCCAGCTCTTACTGGAATGCGACTCTTGCGTTGCGCGCAGCGTTTCCACCCAAATGGTTGTTGAAGCAGGGGATGTGTGTATGCTTGGAGTCCACACAGATTATAAAGATCTCATACTGAGAGCATGTGGGCGTGTGTTTACCGCGTACGTACCTCGTGTATGTGAGTTCAGATACGTATATATAATAGAGTGTAACTGTATAGCTATGATATACTTTTTATTTACATTTGGTTGCAATTTGAACACTTGTCGTAAATATTTCAGACACTGGAATAATTCAGGTCTATTCCCCTGTTGCCACAGTGTGCTCTGTGCCGGCCAGTGAGAGATTAAAATTTATTTCCATTGTTTAACGGAAAATAATGAAGTGCATCTGAGCGGGTTCAGCGATGTCATGCGGGAAATGTTCACTTTGGACAGGAGTCCCACTCCACCCAAATGTGCAATGATGAAATCAGTTGGCAGAGAAAGGCAACACATTTTGGGACAAGAATGCTTGAGAAGTATGAGTACAGGATGACAAGAGCCTTTTGGAATGAATTAAACTTGTCTCAAGAAAGAAAGTATTCTTTAAGAGAGCAGAATCCTGCAGGAGGGCGACGTTCCTCTTGCTATACGCTGAATACGATTTTATCAACAATTAGAGCTTGACATTTTCTTACCTAGAAGTTGGCAACTGGATCTGTGAAAATTCATGAACACAATGAGGGTCAGATTCTCCATAGCTGTGAATTCGCTGTCGCTGTAACGGGGTTAAGCTGATTTACACCAAGTAATGGTGAAAACCTGAAAGTTTCCATGAGGTGCATCTTCTTTCAGTAGTTAAAATGCAGTTTGTTCTTTTTTTTTTTTTCCCCCTAAAAGTTTGTGGTTTAAAGGCATATATATTTCTCGATTTGTAGGATTTACAGCTTTGGATATTGTATTGTAAGGGGAAAACTACGTGGGATTAATTAGCATACAGTTACTTCCTCTAAGAATTCATATGCTCCGGGAGCCCAGCAACACAAGCGATGGAGGCTAAGGTTTAAAAACTGCTGCTCGATTTGGGGTCCTCGGGCTCAGATAATTTTCCAGAGGCACTAAGCACACATATGTCAAAAGCCAGACATGATATTAGGTCCTGTTTTCCCGCAGTAGGAGTTTCCATTTAGCTCGGTCAATGGAGACCTGTATTTCCAAAGCAGATGCAGATCCATTTGCAAGCGTGCGGAGCGCGGCAGATGGCTCAGAATCTGCATCTCTGTATCGGAGGGCAAATTGCTGTGGTGCTCTGCAGCCTGCCCTCCTGGTTGCTCTATAAAGACCCCTTTTGCCATCATCTAGGCTACGATGCGTCTTAGGAAATGAAATGTAGGGCCATCTGCAGGAGCTGGTTCATTATACAGTAAGGACTTTATACGGCCCTTAGGATGCAACGTGAAATGGAATTAATGCATAGAAGGAAGGCTGAAAATATTTTCTCCCCTTCTTATTAGGGAGTAAACCCTTCAGGACATGATGCCGTTTTAGAAACAGAACGAGGCTTTTTAACTGAACTGCATAATTAATGCTTAAGAAGTTGAATTTCAAAGACAATCGTTTACCTGCCTCTTTTTCCTTCCCTTTCTAAATACGCAGGTTGTGCTATCAACTACGGTGAACGTGGACGGGCACGTACTGGCCGTGTCGGACAACATGTTTGTTCACAACAACTCCAAGCACGGACGGAGGGCGAGGAGACTTGACCCCTCGGAAGGTGGGATATTTGTAGCGAGAGCCGTACGCAAATGAATGCAAAAGCACATTACCCGTTCTTCAATTTCTGTTTGTTTTCAGGAGGGAAGGAGAGCTGAGGGGGAACTACAGAACCTCAGGGGGTTTCGAGAAGGAAGAGGCAGGAAAACAGTGTCTACTGCATGCAAAATATGATCCTCTTCACATCTAAGAGCCTGGCTCCCCCTTCCCCCCTCCCCGGTTTATTAATTAGTATGTAGTGCAGAGATGAAACCCACAGAAACACACTAAGCATGATCTAAATTTCAGGCTTCTCGCTCAGCTGGGATAGATTTGATTTCAGGCAAATTAGGCAACATGACATCTTAGTTAAACAGGACTGTGAGAGCCCAAGATGTGTATGAAAAAGTGTCACCGGTTCCCTTAAACAAACTGCGCGCAAAGCCTGGCAACGCGCAGAAGGGAGCCGACACTAATTGATTGGAGTTTGGCTAAGCAAGCCTCGTGGCCAGCCACAGGATGGCTTTTGGACTGTAGGACAGCAATTACAAATCGTTGTATCTGTTAAGCTTCAAAACGGTTGGCCCCTCCTCTCCCTCTTGCCGTAGGTTCGTTACGGAGGCATTTCCACCTCTCTCACGCAGACGGTGCTCCGAGCGACCGGCAAACGCTATCTGTGGCTGCTTTTCCCTCCCCTGCAGCTAGTGAAAGTGAGAGGAGCTGGTGATGTTAGTAGAAAAGACAAGCAAGGATATTATTTCATTATAATGTTTTGCTCCCCCACTTCTTAACTGTGCCCTATATCAACCTAAAAGAAGAATTAATGAACTGGAAGAAAATGATTGAATCAGTAAAGAATTCAGAGTGGTGTTAATTCTCCCCCAGCGGGCAGTGAAATGGTAGAAGGAAAATCCCAGGATTCCTAGCCTAGGAAGCCATCCAGTTTTTCCTTGACTGATTGGATGTGATTGACTGGCTGTTCAAAGGAGTCTCATGTTTTTGGAGCACTGCCAAAGTTCCCCTCCACCTCTGACCCTGTCAACATTGGGAATGGAGTGATGGATTGACTTTGGTTATGGCCTGGAAACCATATTGGGTTCCTGATGGGATGTATAGTCCAGAGGCCTTGAACATATGGAAGAGAGAAGTAAAAAAAAAAAAATAAAAATCTACCCTATAAAATCAAGAAAATTATTAGAAAGTGTCTCCGGATAGGAATTGGAGGAAACGTTTGATATTCTCATTCTTTTTTACCCATTGATAAACTAATAAATCTTAATCTACCTCTCTTGCACAGGCTTTAGCTTTTCTGTGATCATATGCTAATGAGTGTTTGGTTTTTTTAAAAAAAAACAGCCTCTGCACGATCTTTTAAGCGTTTGATTTTTACACCCGCTACAGTTGGCCTGTTAGGCTTTAATGACACAATGTTAAGTGCCACTAATGAACAGGCAAGTAATTAACACTAGCAAGGCAGAAAACATGCTTTTTATTTATTTATTTGCCTCTTTCTTTCTTTACTGGGCTTCGTGGAATGGCAAAAGCAGCCTTCACGGGTGAACGGCTGGAGGGGATTTGTCCTAGGCCTTTGTTGGTGCCGGGGAACCCCCCGGAGCGGGCAGGTGAAGCCGCTCGAAGCTACACTTTGCATCAGCATGATTTAGGATGCGCACAGAAGGTGCTCGCACCCATCTGTTGCGAGGATTTACAACATCTCAAAGCTGCATGGGGAAAAAAAAAAAAAAATCCCATCAGTTGACGCTGTTGATGTGCTTTTTGCTTTGTTCAGCCACACCGTGCATCAAAGCCATCAGCCCCAGCGAAGGCTGGACTACAGGGGGAGCGATGGTCATCATCATTGGAGACAACTTCTTTGACGGGCTGCAAGTTGTGTTTGGAACCATGCTTGTCTGGAGTGAGGTACGTAGAGGTCGCTCAACTGAAGGAACAGCCCTTTGCCGAGGAAAGTGAGGGGGGAAAGGTGGCAATTCCTGTTTAATTAGCAGTGTTAATTACCCTTCCAATAATGGTACCAAAATCACGGTGTGTAAGGGCAGGCAACGTCAACCTGTGTGAAGGAAGTTCCTGGAATGTGTTTTCTCTGTGGAACTCCTTGCTAATTCATATTAATTGAGGCCAAATAATACCCAGGATGGACTTGAACATTTCTAGGCACCTGAAGACAGGTAAAGGTAAAGAAAATAAAGGGTTAGAGTGTGGGAAGGAGAAAGAATTTGTTCTGGGTTCAGAAATAAGCCAGCAGCCAGCCAATGGGAATAAGCAGTATGATTTTCCTGTTGATGATTTACCCCAAAATGTGTCTTCCTCTCCTGAAGGCAAGAAACTAGACGGGATGTGATCTGTAGCGACTCCTAGATAGGAATAAGCAATGTATTTACTCACAGCATACGTTTGGAGAGGGTGCAAAGCAAAAGCAGGGGGAATAACACAGCCAGGCCATAATCCTGCCTCTCCTGTTGTTGTTTCCTAGCTCATCACACCTCATGCCATTCGAGTTCAGACACCTCCACGTCACATTCCCGGAGTGGTGGAAGTGACATTATCCTACAAATCCAAACAGTTCTGCAAAGGCGCACCGGGCAGGTTTATTTACACAGGTAGGTGCCGCGGGACGAGCTGGAGCTCGAGCTCAGGGCTGCTTTTATTTTGCTAAAATCACTGTTGATGACTCTCCTCTTGCTCGCTGTATTTATTTAGCCTCTTGCTGTTTGAAGGCCGCTCTGCCAGTTGTGACACTTGGACATGTAAGGAGATGTTGGGAGAGGTGTTGAGGAGCTGCTTGTTACTCCACATGTTAATATTTTTTTGGGATTAGAGCCCGTGCTGGTATGATATGGATCTGCCCGGAGATACACCGAGTGTACAGTGGTGTTCTGCAGGCTGAAGATGTTTTATTTATAGCAGTATTTACTTTACATTTCCTTCTCGCTGGGGGTAACCTTTCATTTTCAAGATAATCCCAGAGGGCAAGGAGAGCGTCTTGTATCGAGAGAAGCCAAGGAGCTGAGTAGAAAAGAAATCTATTGGGTTTTTTTTATTCTTAAATGAATTATCAGCTTCTTTAGTGTCCTATATTCACCTCTTCTAGCAGGAGAGCGTTATCTATAGATCTGAAAGAGAAAGCTCAGGTGGGACCAGGTGCCCATCTGATTGAACTGTCCGCACCGCGATGGCAAACAATGCGAAAGTTGCTGAAGCCTGTTAAGCGTGGCTGGAGAATAACGGTGTGTCGAGTTCGAAAGGATGGATTTGTATTTAACTTGCAATACTTGCTCCCACCAAATCGTATTCAGATTTTTCAAAAGGGAAGGATTTATTTAATTTTTTTAAGCCTCTTACTATCGACAAGCTTCTTTGTGTATTATAATTGTCAAATTTTAAATCATAACTTAACTCAAAAACAATAACAAAGGGGCGAGAAATTTTTTATTGAAAATTTTCAGGTGAAAACTTTGCCACCTGTTGAATGAATTAGGATTTTTCCAAAGATGGAAAAGTTTGAATAAAAATCTGACACTTCAGGACTTTAGGAAGAACCAATGATTTGTGTTACTGTCTTAGGCTGTTTTATTTACCCTCTATTAGTACACACACTAAATTATTAGTGTTTAGTTATTGGAAAGGTGTTTATTCACAAAACTGCCACCCCTAGAAACCTGCACCAAGAATTCAGTCTTCCATTCTACTAGATCCTCTAATAAAATCTAAGCTTAACTGACAAAGGATTATTTTTATTATGCTAGAGATTTGAGCCACAGTTAATTGCAGATACCGCACAGGGCTGGCAGGGGCCGCACTGGGCCTGCTGCGTTTACCTTTCAAGAAAGAGAGAGTGTGAGTTCTTCAGTTACTGCAGATTTAAGGGTGAAGTTCTGCTGTGCCACTTTCTACTTCTGGAGGCCTTGCTCTCACAGTGTCTCCAGCTTCTGAGGGCCACCATCCGCTTGCTGTTGGTACCAGCGCTGAAGGAGGTGTAGGGATGTGGTGGTGCAGAGATGTGTAACAGAAATGTCCTTTCCTCTGTGAAGAAAAACCATCTTCTTACGGGAAAGCTGTTTTAAGGGCAAAGACTTCCTTATACCATCTAGGGGGGACTTGAGTCTGACTGCAGCATGGTTCTTTGACGTGTTAATTAGAGCCCTTCCCCCAAAAAAGGACATGAAGATGTCTGTAGGAGCCAGCAGAAGAAAAGAAAGTTAACTATCCCCTCCCTGGTTTAGCGCTGCTGTTGGCACAGGGCTCTCTGTCAGCATCCTCTGAGGAGTGAGTGGGTGCTCGCCGCCATATGCTCCAAGCCAGCCCTTCGCAGAGGATGCCGAGCTGTTCCAGCGAGGGTAGGACAGGCAACTTTGCAATCTGTCTCTTCCAGAACCTGCAGCTCTCCCACCATGGCAGGCAAAATGATAAACACAGTTATTAGGTAGAGGCTCACCTGTGGAATCAATTCCCCCAGGTTGCTGCTGCTAATAGCAGTAAAAACAACTTCTAAGCTATCAAAATAACATGGTGGCATTTTTTATTTTCTTTCCGCGGCTTTGCTATCAGAAAACTGCTGTGATCCCGCTGTGAGCAAATGCAGTGATTTTTGACCTCGGCAGCCAAGGTCCTCCTGCCTATGAGTCTTCCTCAGAACTTCCACAGCTTTTGAACCTCTTGACCAATTTCTATCAGATTTTATCAGAAAGGTAAAAGCATCAGAAGTGCCCGGTTCCAGCACGGTTTTTTCAGAATGGAAAATGGCAAGAGAGATTTGAATTATTTGAATTTATAATTATTTGTAAGGTAGTCCTGTGCAGCAGAATGAAAATCTGTTGGGGTTTTTTGTTGTTTCTTTCTTTTTCTTTTTTTTTTTTGTGTTAGTTCAAGGTTATTCTTTCCTTGATACTTCTAGTACTTTATGTTGCAGTATATTCTCTGAGCTGCCAGCAAGTTTGTAGATAATGTGTCAGGGAACACAGTAGGCTTGGAGACACAGGGAAGGCCACTTCCCTCTTGAGTTGTAGTTGCTCCTATAAACGAGAGTTTCTCCTCTAAGTACCTTCCCTTTGTATTCAGCTTGCACTTGGCAAAAAAACGAAGGAATGCAGAGACATTAACATCAAGCCCTGGAGATGGAAAATTGTGAAGTGCTGCAAACTGAAAGCATGGGAAGGTGATGTTCTGTCAGAACGGGTGACGGGGCACCGACTGGTAGCCCCGGTACTAGTGGGGTCGTGTTGTACAAAGTCCGTCATAATTATGAAGTGCTGAGATATGAAAAGCACAGAGGGTCGAGTCATGTGAAAAGTAGGTACCTCACAGGTATGACAAGAATAATTATTCATATAAAACCAGGCCTCAGAGGGTTCATCAAGGCCTCACTGCCTCAGACATGGGCAATCAGTTATAAAAAGACATCTTCTTCCATTTTATACACGAGGTGTTGCCTCAGAAGGACGACGAGCGATTAACTGCTTGCCTCAGGAAAGCTGAAGGTAGGCAGAAAAATACATCTCTCGGGTTCTAGTAGTTTCCTTTGACCACCAGAACACCAATACTCTTCTAAAACACACAAACAGACAAACAATGGTCTTAGTTTTGTATGTTTCTTCCTCAGTGTTTAATATACAATCAAATACTAATATTTGGCCTGATTGAGTGTTTTTCTTTTTGGTTTGTTTTTTTTTTTTGAAGAGTCACAATGAGGAGACAGGTTGGTTGAAGAAGAAAATAATAAACTGTCGAAAAGACAAACGTAAAGATTAGATCTAAATTTCAAGGGTAGATGTAAACGCCGCAGCGGAGCTGTTACGGGAGCTGCTGCGCGTCCCGTAATGTGTGTTTGTAACGGGCTCCTCGCCAACTGTGCTGTGCTGGCATCGCCTGGGGCTGTCAGCGTTTCCACTCGTTGAGTGCCATCATTCAGGGTGCTGCAACTCAGCCATCACATTCCTCTCATCGCCAAAATGGGATGTGTGGACTTTTCCACAAGGTTCCCAGATGGAGAACTTTTTATGAGAGTGAAGCCAGGAGGATTCTCCGGGCATCTAACGACGTATCGAGTGTAGAGTAGAGCAAAACAGGAGAGAAATGGCTTGTGATATCTTGATGGCAGTGGCTGAGCCGACTTAATAGGTTAGTAGTTAAGTATTTACTTAGAGAGATAAAAAAACTATTTCGAAATCACCAGAACTAAACTTTTAGTCCCCGTGCGTACCTTAGTCCGATGAGAATGCAGGTTACACGCACATCTCCACATCCTGAATTACTTCTCTTTCATCATCTGTTCCCAGCATATTCTGCTGTTAATACGACACAAATTCAAGGTCTTTGCCACGGTGAGTAGTTCCACTGTAGTCCCCTTGACGCTGACAGCACTTACACCAGTTTACACCAGCTGAGGATAAGCCTCGTTGGCTTTCCTAGCTCCAGTTTATCACAGCTCTGCAGTTACTTTGTCCTAGGGATGCTAACCTGGAAATGTGTATATCAGGGAGATTTCGAACATAATTTTCCTTGCTGAGCAGAAATCCTCCAGGGGTTAACTTGTCAGAGCAATGCAATATAAAATAATCTGTCGGATCTGTTGGACTCCCGGTTTGTACGGTGTCAGTCGGTGTGCCAGGCGCCGCGCAGAGGAGGGTGCTGGTTTCCTAAAGCCTGTAAGTAGATTTGAGAAAGTCTTGTTAGCTGCTGCTGGGAAACAACCCTTACAAAGAGGCAGTGAGCTCTGCAAATTGGAAGAGCGAGTTCACTTGGCCAGGAGACACCTGATGCGACAGGAAACATCGGCAGGGAACAGCTCCTACCACTCCTTTAGCCTCTGACAGACACGTGCAGTAGGAGGCAACGCTGCGTTTGGCACAGCAGCTGGGCTCTGGGTGCACTGGGCCAGCTCATGTCCAGCTTTTCACCCCCAAGTCCTTCTCCACAAGGCTGCTCTTAGCAGTCAAATACCAGTCACCTCTTCACTGCTGGCTGAGTGCAGGGAGTCACTGGTGCAAACTGGAATTCCAGCCTCGGAGGCCCCTGGCGCCTTTTTCCTCTGTGTTCACATCTCACGGAGGTCAGGCACCGCTCTGCCCACGCTGCGCTCCCTCTGGCTGGGCTTTCTGGGTTCAGGATGTTTCTAGAGGTGCGCACAATTTGTTTCTTCTCGTTCGCCCTTTGCAAGCAGAGGACTTGCTGCCCGACGATGAGCTGCAGAACGTTGCTCGGGTCCCTAACGTAGCTCAGTTTCGAATGGCGGAGAGGGAGAGCGCGCGTCTGCCGGGGCCTACGCTGGCAATCTCAGAGTGAGCTGTCGCTCGTGGTGAATTGTGCAGATCTTTGTAACATCATCTTCCTTCAGCAGTCTTACCTGCTTTGAGCTGAGGCGAAATAATGAATACTTTATCGGTCAGCGCCGTTATCCTCGGGTACCCGAGTTAGTCCCCGCTGGGATGATCGGGACCGAGCGGTCGATTCAGGTTTGGCAAACGCAGGCACACGGCGTGGCACCCGCTGCCCAAGTGTGAGAAATACTCTTTTTATTCCTATTCCAGGGAGTCATAAGAGCTGGAGATTTGTGTTCAAAATGAAGAGATGGATTTGGGGGAGTAAGGACCGATACAAAAGAGGATGCACTGCGCCAAACTACCTGAGCCTTGTCGTAATTATTTATGACGTTATTGTCAGGCAGACTGGGGGGCATTTAGAGCTCACCCTGCTGCTGATTGTACCAGTGGTGGTGGTAAAACAGTCGGGCTGGAGTGTGGCTTGTAGACTAACTGACAGTTTAGTTTATTCACTAGATGGTTGCTCTCTTTTTGCTTACATTATGTCATGCACAAATCTTTAAATGATGCTCTGGGAAACTCAAGAGACCCCTTGTGCCTGAAACCCTGGATTTGAGGGTTGCCAAAGGGATTTTCTCTACCTGAATCAGTTTTCTTGGGGGTTCCAGTTCAGAGCTCTGATCTGTAGGAAATAATGAGCAGCCTGCTTCTGCATCAGCCCCCCTTACGGTGTCTCAGTCCACGAACCCCAAAGCATTTGGATATGCCGTTGGCCTATTTCTAGGTAACAAGTAGGTAAATCACTGCTGGTCCAGTAGCTCTTTTCTCAGTGGAACTGGAGTTGTGGTGAAGCTGGTTAAACTTGCTGGGGGATTCTACATCCTGCCCTTCGGCTGAAAAGGAACCATTTACTTCTACAAACGCGGGATGTTGGTTTTTAGCAGGATTTCATGACAGAGATATTTTTGTTTCATTAATGAGTAAAACTAGTAGTAGGTAATTTTGTTGCAAGCAGTACAGAAAACCTTTTGTGCTGAAAGACACAATATAGACATTGATTCAGAACGGCTGAGGAGTTCTCAGAACAATTCTACGTCGTTGAGAAACAATCTGCCACTATTTATCAGAACGAAAACGTCTGTGTCAATCCATTGGAAAAATGTTTGTTGAATAATAGCCAAATTTGTCTTCCTGAATTAGCATTTTGTATATTCCCAGTAGCTATTTTTAGTGAACTATATATACGTATATTTTTGAATTCCTATATATTTTGCATTGCTTTTGCTTAGCTTAGGATATATATATCTTAACTGATTAGACTTGTAATCAGGAAGAGACACGGCACATAATGATGTATAGGCTCTTGAGAGAACTGGCCTATAATTCTCAGGATTATTGGCAAAATATCCCACCCCCCCAAAAGAACCCCTCTTCCCAAATGGGATGTAGATTCTGTGGCAGTTGAAATGTGTATTATTAAACTCCTTAAGCAAACCAGAATGGCTCCCAGTGGAGAGCAAAGACATTCTAAGTATAGCCAAGACTAAATTCTCAGGTCTGGGTTTTCTCTACTCAATTCCCACTTGATTATCTCCTGTAATATTTAAACGTCGTGCCATGCCATAATTATTTAATAAAAAGTAAATATAAAATGTATCTCAGTGGGGAATATGACCTTTTACCTTCGTGTGGTTGCACCAAAGACACAGATAAAGAGAGACTCTGGATCCCTGGAACGGTCTGTCTCACTCGACAGTTTCATTCTTCTGGGGTCTGAGATGGTTACCCTGGAAGGTACGGAGTGTATTTTGGAAGGTTCAGTAAGTGCCAGCGGCGTCTCAGGTGGTTTTGGCTCTGCTGATGTCACCAGATAGTTAAAAAAAAAAATAAAAAATTCAAAAGAACCACAAATAGTACAAGAGGATAGAAGCAGCTCAGCCTGAAAGAGGACAGTGCTTAAGTGTGTTATTTATTGAGGGTGGCAAGGAATTTGTACCGGAATTCTCAGCATGAAGGTGTTGTTTGAATTATCACGTGCAGTCTGAAGTATAAGGAAAATCTAAAAATCCATACCTGTGAGCACTGATAACCCTGATGGAGTAGAGGCAAGCGCAGCCTGTGAGCATGCAGAATGCTCCAGAACTGAGCGTTGGGCTGGGTATTAGTTTGGAGTTTAATTTTGAATAATCGGAAATTCGATTATTATTCCTACAATTTCATAGTAGAGAGTATGAAAGCGATGAAGTTTTATGAAATCCTCAGCGGCGTCAGTGGAGCTCTACCAGCTGTTACTAACTGAGGATCTGGGTCAAAATCTCTTGGTTTATCCACTGGAGATTCCGACGATTCCAGGCAAGTGGCTGCGTGTGCACAACAGCCGTACGCCCCCGACAAAGTTAATGTGGCTAATGAAGAGCCGTGCCCTAGTTTGTGACGGCGGAATGTCGGGGGCGCGTGTGTCAGGTGTTTCTTCGGTGAGCAAATCCGGGTCTCTGATTTCTGACTGGCTAACGAACGCAGGGGGCTGACCTGAGCTAATTTGCATTTGTACCGTAACTCACTGTGTTACTGCCGTGTCACTTTTGTCCAGAATAAAGACCTTCATCCCTAAAGGAGTGTTTTGTGACAGTGCTTCCTGGCTCGCTCGCTCTAATTAGTCACTCGGCCTTCCAGGAACCCAGGCAAGGAGAGGCTTTTTTTTTTGGTGGAGAAACTGAAATCCATCTTGTTTAAGTAATGAAACCTAAGACTCCTGGTAAAGGCTAAATATGTGATATCCTCATGTAATATGGTGGGCTTTTCTCTTTCCCTTTCAGCTTTAAACGAACCAACCATAGATTATGGTTTCCAAAGACTGCAGAAGGTCATCCCAAGACATCCCGGTGACCCTGAAAGACTAGCTAAGGTAAAATATATTGTAAGCATTTCACTGCGCTCGCTAAATATGTTCTTTCACTTCTAACTCCTAAAAGATAACTGTAAGGCCACCAATTAGTTGCGGGTGACCATGTAGCACTTAAAGCTCAACTTTTTCTGCAGCAAGAGCTGCAGCATCGCATGTGTTGAGACAGGCTGGGGTTGTCCGTAGGGGTGACGCTGCACACTGGGGTGCTGCAGCTCCTTGCACAATGAGAGTGGCATTAATGACTCTACTCCTAGATATTAGCCTCTTTGCACGACAAAAAGACTGTTGTATTCAGATAGGATACGGTGTTGGTTTTTTTTCCTACAAGCAGATTAACATAGTGGTTGATTTGCTCGGTTACTGTTATTGAGGAAAACAATTAACGGACGTGGAGATCACTCAGATTTTTATGTGTCTGTGCAAAAGGCTATATTGAAATTCAGGAGGGAGCGGAGCTCCTCTTTAAATTGGGTCTGTCTAGGAATGGTCTCCTTTCTGGAGCTGGTGTCCTCCAGACAGCTTCAGGACTCTGGAGAGCTCCGGAGACCAGCGGGGCCGGGCGCACCCCACCGGCTGACGTCACTACTGTGACTGATGGTCTTGGGTGTCCAGTCTGAGACACTGTGAGGAGTTCTGTTTTCCAGCTAAGACACGGCAAATAAATAAATCACAGCTCTCTAAGGGACTCGATTTCCAGAATGACCGCGCGCAAACACCAGTCTAAAGGACTAGCCCAGGGTTTTATTTGCGCTGGACTCCTGTTCCGTTAAAAACACCGGTTTTGTGCATCTGCTCGTCCTCCAGGAGATGCTGTTGAAACGAGCTGCTGACCTGGTGGAAGCGCTGTACGGGACGCCGCACAACAACCAGGTCAGAACCCCTCCTCTCAGCAGGGGAGCGCAGAATTCAGGGTCAGTCACTGACACCAGAACCTCTCCCCAAGCCCCTCGCTGAACTCGCCCCTCTCCTCCGCAGGACATCATTCTGAAACGCGCTGCAGACATCGCGGAAGCTCTCTACAGCGTGCCCCGGAACCCTGCCCAGATCCCAGCCCTGTCCAGCTCTCCTGCTCACAGCAGCATGATGGGAATTAATTCCTACGGCAGCCAGTTAGGGGTCAGCATTTCAGAGTCAACACAGGGCAACAACCAAGGTAAGCACCGTGCGGAGGACCACGAAAATTGGCCTTGCGGGCGCTTCTGGGGTACCTTCTCCACTTTCTGCCCGCTCAGCTTATGAGCAGACAGACGGTTTTCAACTGTCGGCAGCAGAAATGGGCGTGCGCTGCATTTTGGGTGATCCTGCGTCTGCAGCGGATTCCACTCACCATGGCTGAAAAAATTTTGGAGTATTTTTTGATCCCAACTTAACCCTGAATTCTCTCCCCGCTCCCCTCGATATCTCTAGCTCTGTGTGTACATTTAAGGCCGTTTCTTCAGCGTTAATGTTACCAACATGCATATGTTGTTGCATTTACTCCAGGTAGATTATTGATTGTTAGGAAAACATGCCATAAAATGATGTATTATCCGTAATACATCATGGGAGCAATAGCAACTCTGGGCATTTTCTGCCTCTGGAGTATTTTGATTTTTAGCACCTGATCCCAGTAAGCCCCAGTCTGCGGTGACTGCACAAAGAGCTGTGATTAACCCTCTGAGGCAGTAAAACCGCGTCACGGGAAGTGGCTGTTACATGTTAAAAGTCATCATGTAGATAATTTTCTACTTTTTACAGTAAGATTTTACAAGAACTTCATAATATAAATGGGCAATAATAACTCGATATCTAAATGAAACTACTTTTGAAGTAGCTCTTGGATCAGTTCTTTCTAATGAAAGCTTCCGAGTGGGAAAAACCCTTTTGCAGCTGTAATAACAGCCCTGTACTTCAATGCTGAGAGCGATGGTGGTCTTCCAGTCTCTTTCTGGAGAAAAAGGAGGCTACATTTTGGTCCTGACATATCTGTGTTTAATTAATCTGGGTTTAAATAAGTAATTTATTTGAACAGGGAATAGCCAGAAGAAAGTTTTAAGCCAAGTCCATTGCCACGCTTTGAAATGGGGTGGTTTGTTTCTTTTTTTTTTTCTTTAGGTTACATTCGTAACACAAGCAGCATCTCCCCCCGAGGCTACTCCTCCAGTTCCACACCTCAACAGTCCAATTACAGCACTTCCAGCAACAGCATGAACGGCTACAGCAACGTCCCCATGTCCAACCTGGGCGTTCCGGGCTCTCCTGGATTCATTAACGGCTCTCCGACGGGATCCCCCTATGGCTGTACGTGCTCCGCTGCTTTTACATTCCGTTCTTCCTCCTGCGTAATTTAATTTACCGCATCGGTTCGAGGTACAACTGGCAACTTCGGGTGATTAAACAAGTAACCATCGCTTTTAGCGTCCAGACTACTCTGAAGCCTGTGCAAAGCCACTCTACAATAATAGTTACGGGTTTATCAGTAACTGAGAGATGAAATGCGGGGTAATTTTCTGTGAAACTCCATTATCTTGATAATTCCATCACTGTTCTATTTCTAGTTGAGTTCTGGAAGTTGGTTTTCTAGTTACTAGTGTTACCATGAGCAAGTCGCTCTTCCTCTCACGCCTTAATTTTCCCCTGGCAGGAGCGTGTGTACGTGATGTGTAACAGAACAAACAGTTAAACAGCTACTTATTTATTGATGGATTATTTAACTATTGACCTATTTGTCTATTTATTTATTTGCTGGTATTTTTCTGGAAGGTAAGTGAACAGCTGCTTAACAAGCTATTGGACACGCATAATAGGACTTTTTTCTTGCAAAATACTTCTTTAAAAAGAAGCCAATTTAGATTAAAATCTAAGCGACAGCTTGAAACATCCCCCTTCAACTCCAGCCAAGGAAATCTTCAGTTTTAAAAAGCTGGAGAGGGCACAGGAATTAGAGGCCTTCCCAGTTCCCAAAGCACAAAGTGGAAGTGGACGGGCCATTTCCATCTACTGTCTGTTCCCATCCATCGACTGTCTCTCTCTCTCCCATTTTCTGGTTCCCTCCCCTTTTATTTTCAAAAACCTGAGCGCTCTCTTTTCTGAACTCGTCACTATCACCACCTCGCTGCTTGAGGCTGACTGGGAACAGCCCGGTCCGACTGAGAATGTGACCTTCGTTAAGAAGTAAAACGAGTCATCGGAAGGTGAACGTTTCAAATAGTTTTTAATTGCATTTCTGATGAGAATTCCCTCTTTTCTTTTTACAGTAATGTCTTCAAGTCCAACAGTTGGCTCCTCCAGCACTTCTTCCATCCTTCCATTCTCCTCTTCCGTCTTCCCTGCTGTCAAACAGAAGAGTGCCTTTGCTCCCGTCATCAGACCCCAAGGGTCTCCCTCTCCTGCCTGCTCCAGTGGCAACGGAAATGGGTTTAGAGGTAAGAACTGTCCCACGAACGCTCCTCCCGCACACGTAAAGCCGAGCGCGTTAGTGCAGGGAAACCCGGGAAGCACCTGAACACCCTCACACTGACACTCCAGGGCTCAGCAGTGAAAAACCGACCCAATCCAAGCAGATTAAAGCTCCGAGCTTTGGCTGCTTGGATTGAAAACAACAGGGGACAGCTACTCACCACTACCCTGAAGGATTTGACCCGCTCTGCGTTTCCACACCTCTTGCGAGGAACGATTTCTCCTCAGGCTTCGGAGACTTGTAAAGCAAACGTCTGCCCGGCAGAGTCAATTCACAGCCCTCTCTTGAAACCTGCTGCAAGGTTTAGGCTCATACTGGGACTTGAGCCCTGGTAGTACATTTACAGCCTTTTTAAAGGTGATCTGCAAAACAAATGTGAGTATTAAGATAAGAATGGAAATCTGTACTAAATTCTTTCTTTTAACAGGCTGGGGGTGGGGCATGCGGCACATAAATACGCTCCCAAGTCTCCATGAAAAAAAAGCTTTATAGGGCCTGAGAAGTGATCTGGCTCCTTCAGACTTCACTCACCATGACATAGAAAGCACAACTCTGGGAATTCAGCCCTGCCCAGAGCCGGTGGTAATTCCAAAACGAGCCCCACAAACCGCACCTGCTGGTTTGGGTGCATTATAAATCCTTAGCTAGGCCACAGGGACTGACAGGAACTGTGATTATTTTATGTAATAAGGAAATTCTAACTGTGTTGAACAAAAACAATTACAGCTTTAAAAGCTACGTTACAGAATTCTGAAACAGCTTCGTCCCCTGTCCCAATTATGTGAAACTCTGCTTCTCTAAGATCATCTTCTCCCCATGAAAGGGTGAAAGACATCCATCTGCTCCCATAAATGCACAGATAGCACAGTGACACGGAAGGAAAACATAAAATCTCAAAGCTCAAACCCCAGTCCTCACCTCCCTGCATCTCCAGTACCCGAGTTATTAACCATATCCCTTCCTTTGTGGGGTATCTCCTTGTACATCAACACCCTGATACAGAAGTGGAGCGATATGCCACAGCTGTTATTTAAGGAAGTTTTCAGCAGGTACAGGACTTAGTACAACGAGACTTGTCAGTCAGCCTGCAGCAACAACAGCTGTGACCCACAGCAAGGCGGTAGCTGTTGCGCAGAATCGAACACGCCTACCCAAGATTTTTATGCCAGGTCTTGGTAACTATCGAACTATTTCAGCCGTAGATGCAAAGTCTTCTGTCTGACTGCATTATTTAAATTGATGCAAGCTGGGGAGCACATGCTCTGGAAAAGATCCAGGTCCCCCCACCCCGCTATCCACGTTAACGTTCCCACAGTGCTGACGGACAGATGTGGCCAGAAAGTCAACAGGAGGGTCCCAAAGAGGCTTCTTGAATGGATTTACCACGCTGCAGCAAGGGGAGATTGTTCATCTCCTCTGCTAGCCCATCGCCCTGTGCTGCAGACTCGTTTCACATCAGCATTCCCATTATTCCAGACACTTTACCACGCTGCTGGAAATTTTTTTTCCAAAACTATTTTAGAAGGAAAGTCTTGATGATGTTTAAAAGCGCTGGAGACAGCAGGAGAGCTGGTAGAAAATATTACATAACTCAGAAGTTATTAGGTAGTTATGAAACCTGCCCAGCTCCTGACTTCCAGCTTTGGGCTGCGCTGCACAGCCAGGACACGCGGGATCCCCTCCGCTAACCCCTGTGCCGTGCGTTCCCGCTCTCCTCGCTCACCTGCTGCGCATTCTTCCCGTGTAGCGGGACACGGGAGGTAGAGACCATGCAACCATCCATACCGGCCACCCTTCGCTTCCGTCCGCTCCCCAGCTTGCGAGCGGGCGATCCCGATGGCAGCGGCTGTGCCGCTCCGCACGCGTCGCACACGTCAGGGCGGGTTAACAAAGGTGCCGGGAAGATAGAACGTGACGTGACGCGGCACGGGAAGTACACCCAGGCCTCAGCAACTCGTCCCGGGTGGGAGGCAGCTGCTGGGGAAAAGCAGGCAAATTGGAAACTGCTGGAACGGCCTGGGCTGCTGACTGCCCAGATTCCCTTTGGCCAGCTCAGCACATCTCGACCTAAAAATGCAAGCTCAGTTACAAGGAGTAGCAGGCGAGCCCCGCAAGGTCAGACGTCCATTAACCATCAGGATCCTGGCCAATCCAAAAGGTATTGATGTCTGATACCCTCAGGAACAGCAACAGTAGCAAAGGGGCCATCTGCACTACTCCCTAAAGAAAGAGCCACAGATACTTCAGTTGAAGACCCTAATTATTAGTAGCTTCTTTTGACAAAGTTTGGGGTGTCAACAGCACCGGGGATTCCGGTCTCCTCACCGTAAAAGGCGGTGAAACAGGTCTTGAGAAAATAAAGTTGCTCGGAGAAGTTGGTAAGGGGTGGGCTTAGGCTGAGAGGGCTGGCTCCCAGCTCGAGCTGTGCTCCTGATTGTTTCCAGCCCGGTGTCTGACCTGCTGGTCCACACCGAAGCCCAGTTCCAGTCAGCACTTACATTTTAACATAACTCTTCACAGGGATTCTAACCAGGGAACCAGAACAGGGCCATTTCCACCCTAGGAATGTTCAGCAGTATGCTCTTGCCTGAATCAGAAGGATTCCAGAGCCTGGGTAGCGAGTTCAAGTAAGTCAGTCTGCCAAAGGCTGCAAATGATACATACATCATGTAAATATACAGGAAAAAGATGTATCTGTCATCTGATGAAATGTGAAGGATCAAGTACATTTGCTCCCCACTCCAGCTTACTGGCAGAGATGTAAGCGGCACAGATTGCTTCAAAATTAAGGAAAAGTTAGATATCTAGAACTTCCTGTCAACACTTCACAAAACTATCTCCTGTTACTGTTAATTATTTATATTTTATTATCAAAATAGTTGTTCAGGCAGCCTTTTGTGGATGTACAGCTTAGCACCGAGGGGAGAGCGTAACTACAGCAACGCAACTCCACAGATGAGGCCGAGTGACCTTCTCCCTCTCCTAGCTATCAAGTTTTGTCTAGATGTTTTGGAAAACCTGCTACATAAAGCATAGTTTAACTTACTTGCTTATCAAAGAAACTATTCAGGAAAAACTTGAAGCTTTTGGCTACTTTGTAGTGTGTGAGTTGGAACCATCCTTCAGAGAAGCTTTCATTTAGTTGACTTACATTCCAGCAGTGAGGATGATGGTGCCCCCTCAGCCAAGGCACTGGTGGTTTCCACCAAACGCAAGTCACTTGTGTTATCCTCCAAAAATCCTTCTTTTCTCCATTCTTTTCAGTTGATTAGTTACAGAATAATAAATGATAGATAGATAACCGTGCGTGTTGCTTCACAAACATCTCCGTGGTCTCAATAGTGAAAGTAAAAGTAAAATGCCACCCTTTCTATTGGCAGCCATACTGGCAGCCGGGCAGAGCAAGCAGGTAGAAGTTGCACCTCTTATTAGCCCCTGACTACGGAGACACCAGCTCTGGTACCGCTTGCACGGCGCTAACTCACCTCTCCGAAGAGGCCAGCTCATGTGCGGAGATGGTTCTGGGATGGCGGGGCAGGGACAGTCCCTGAGGCAGTGCAGGGCAGCGCCGCCGCAGCACGTCGTCTGCCTCTTCAGAGAGCCGTAGAACCGTAAGATTGGAGTTTGCTGGGATCTTAGAGGGAAACCAAATGAGAGAGCAAGACTTTTAAATGGCAGTGATTGATTGAAAAATGCTCAAGGCCCATCTTGTCTAGAAAGCACAGTTCTTAACCCAGGTCATCTTGCAGACACCGCCTGCGGCCGCAGCACAAGTGGCTCCGTGGGTGTCGCGTTCCTACCGCGCTGAGCCCCGGTCCGGCCCTTGCTGTTGGAATTGCAAGATTCTTTTTCACTACAAAGCAAGACGACATTTTCAGGGCCCACTAGTACACACTAGGCTTATGATCATTATTAATTACACCCATTAAAGGTGCCTATCACCACAGCATCTGGGTACTATCCATGTTTGATTATTTATTTATAAAAAAATTCTCCAACCTTGTGACAATTTTAATCAAGTGTTTCAGTTGATAATTGCAAGCTGTCAAGGTTAATACAATAAGGCTCATCTCTAATTCTTTTTCCATTTCCCTCCAAGAAAAAGAAAAGACCCTCTGGGATAATGACTGTGGTTTCTATATTCCCAACTCATCAGGGAGTGTCCTGCATTGAACCACCTTTATTGAAAAGTTACATCGATTCAATATATAGTAATACAGGCAAAAATAATTACAGCTTTGCTAGCAGTGTAAGACCTTAATCCAAACCTCACAAACATTCAATAAAAAGCGATACAGGCTGGGAATAGGCTTTTGACAGTGTAGCCCCAAAGGGGAGTGGAGGTGGGGTGGAAATGGACAGCCCAGGGTATGTAAAAAGAGAGAGAACCAGAGAGCAAAGCCCTGCAGATGAGCTGGGGAAAACCAGGTGAGAATTCCAGCCCATTTTCCTCAACCTCCTCCTCCTCCTTTGTTGCAGAAGGAGGTGAAATTGCAGCATTAGGATGAAATGCCGGTGAAACAACTTGGCTTTGCTTGTCCTTTCTGTGTCATATTACAGTTTTACCTGAATTTGTCCACTGGCAGGTTCCGTCCTGACAACTCGTGCGGAGTGCCTCTGCTCTGGAGCACTTACAACCTGGAATAACAAAGCAGGCTGGGGCTGGGGGGGGTGAAAGTGAGGACAGAAAAGCAGGGACTTGCTCTGGAGGAAAGGAAGGGAGGCAAAAGAGGGGTCACCAGAACCCCGGGGGTAATTACATCCTTCTGCTGATTGGAGACGGCAGTTTTGCTGCTGCCATCGCTAGTTTGAGTCCAGGACTGCTGGATAAAACAGTACCTCTAATTATACAGTAAATATATACTTCACTCTAAGGAACTTTCCAAAATGCTGTGTTATCTACAAGTATTCTTTAAAATACTTTTGAAGAGACATAGAAGCAACTCAGGCTTGGTCTTTGCTCTGAGTTGCTGGAAATAGTTTTCCTGGATTAAAGAAAAAATTAAAATAGTATTGTAGAACAATAGTATCAGAAGGAGCCTTTACAGGAGCATGGCCTGTCCCCCTTGGGAACAGACTTCAACGCCTCAAATTAAATTCAGGCTGTACGAGGGTCTGAGTCTGGCCGGGCCGGGTGCGGCCGCAGCGGGTTCCACCGGCCGTGGGACTGCTTCTCTCTTTGCTTCAGGCGAAAGCCGCAGCCGGGTTACCTGGGACAACCAGGTTAAATTCTTGGAGCTAACCTGGCTGGTTGTGCCCAAAGCAGACTAGGAAGCGCTCCCGCCCGCTGCTCCGCTGGGATAGCTGGGGGACGGTGCTGGCAGCCAGGGGCACGCCCTCACCTCTGCGGCAGCCCAGCAGGGCATCTGTCCAAGGCTTCCACTGGATTTTCTTTTCCAGAGGGCAGAAAGGTTCATGCTTTCCAGGGTCAGGCTGGGGCACCAACAGAATCAGGTTTTTGGTTCTGGGGGTGAGGAGAAGGAAAGGAGCAGCCTCCTTAGTGTTAGCGGAAAATCATCTTCTAATGCAACCCCCTTCCTCCTGAAAACAGGCATACAAATAGTTACCCACTTGATTTACGGTTATGGAAATTCCTTGTTTGAAAAATAATAGCAAATTCCTAAGCAATTAAAAAAAAAAAGTAGATATTTGACTTCTTCAGACTGTTTGGTTTCACTTTCTCTTTCAGCTGTCTGCCAAAATTGGCAGGGACTTCTAGCCCCAGCCAGTTACAAAATACGAAAATATTTATTTTCCTATTATATTAAATCGCAGCCCATACCCACAGTTGTTGAAACTCAACGCAGCACCAATAAAAGAGTCACATTAGCTGAGGATCTTGCCCTAAGCATTTTTTTTAACCACTTACGAACACAAGGGTGAAATTAATTCTCAGAGGACAGGGCTTTAAACACATGAATAATCCCCCAAATTTCAGTGACCATCAATCTTTGCAGGATTAGGACCCTGCACTGCACTGAGGCCCCTCTGGAAACGTGACTCACTCTTTTGTGATATAAATACTCACAAACTCCACTTACCCCTCCAAAACCTTTGAGATCGGCACCGGTTCCAGGCAGCTTCAGATGCTGCTGTTGTCAGTGATGAAGACTAGAGCTGCAATTAAAGGCAGGGAGAATGACTAATAAATAATTGACATAAGTCCGGTGTTCTGGGAGCGTGCCAGGTAAGACTGCAGCGCTTCAGCCATATGGGGTAAACCAAGCGAGACCCGGCCGGGGCTGCTATTTCCACCGAAACTAAAGGAGCAAAGCCTGGCTCTGGACACTGGCCGTTGAACTGGGACCTGTCCTGCTGTGCCCGTCCCGCACAGCGCCACGGGAAGCTCTTGCTCGACTGGGGTTGCCAAGCGTGCTAGGGAGCGTTCAGCTTGAGAAAGCAGAAGGCTGAATTTTCTGGGACAGTTCTGAACAATGTCCATTTCCAGGGACATCTCTCAGGAGAAAGTAGCAAGTAGGTGTTTGGAACCTGTTTCAAAAGGGATGAGTTTAAACTTCATACTGGATGGCTCTCTCACTGCCTTTCAGTGGTGGAATGCTAAAAATAGGAACCAAAGGGAAAAAAATACAAGCTGAAAGCCAACTTAGGCGTCATGCTTGAGTTTTTTTTTCACTATCAATCATCTTCCATCTTAAGTAAGACTTCCTATCAATCAGTTCAGTGTAGGATGACCATGGAAAGCCCATACAGCACACACTTGGCTATCATCTGAGGCATACTTACTTAAATACTCAGGTCTCTGACCAAGACACTCTGTAGTAATCCAGATAAGCACACAGAGGGGGACATACTAGGAGCATGGGGGAGAAAACTTCATGCAGAATGGAAGACGTAAAACACATCATTGAATTACTAAAAAAAGAATAATCTGAGACCAGGATGAATGTTAAAGCCTTGGAACAGGCTGCCCAGGGAGCTGGTTGAGTCGCCATCCCCGGCTGTGTTCAACGGGGGTGTAGATGTGGTGTTGGGGGAGCTGGTTTAGGGGGGAGCTTTGGGGAGTAGGGTGAGCGGTTGGACGCGATGATTCCAAGGGGCTTTTCCAACCTGAATGATTCTGTGATTCTATGAGATAGGCACCCAAAAATGGTTATGCATCGCTGAAAAGTCTTGTGCTGAAACCTGAATTAATCCTTTCTCTCCTTTATCCATTTAAGAGCCACAATGGGCCTTGGTTTTGGTGACTTTAGCACATTGCCCATTGGCCACGGTCGTTGCCCATTGGCCACGGTCGTTGCCCGCCCCGCCATCTTTGTTCTCACTAAAGTATAAAAACACGAAAAGAACCCAAAGGTTGAGTTTAACCTGTAAATAAGGCCCTTGTGGCTGCACACGGAGGGGGAAGGGCTCAAATATACTTTGTTCCATAAAAACTTGCCAGAATTTCATCTTTGTCAATTTTCTTTTTCAGCCATGACTGGTCTTGTCGTTCCCCCGATGTAAGGAAGAGGCAGCTTTGCTCCTCTCCTTCTTCCCTTTTTTCCTCTTTTTTTTTCATTTTTCTTTTACAGCACAAAACTACTTATTGTGATGGACCACTAAAAAGAAAAAAAATAGCACTACGAGCTCTTTTTTTGGGGGAAGGCCAGGCCAAGAAAAAAAAAAAAAAAAAAAAAGGAACATTTTGTATGGATTGGACAAGCTAGAAGTCTGCATCTTTTACCTGTTTCATATTTGACACAACCACGTCAACTCCTAAAACATTGTGAGTGAAGAATCAGCCGAGAGCCAGGAGGAACAACAGTTGGCAGAACGGAATCAGAAACGCAAAGTCTTTCTCGAAAGACGTGAAATCTTCCTGAGATTTGTAAAATATTCAGAGGAGAAAGAAATTGGCAAAATGATTCAAGCTTGATATTTTGGATACAATTTGTTTTACTTTGTAGGGGAAAAAAGTTGAAGTTTCTATTTTCTATGGAGCCTTTCAGATACGATTTAGTTTATGCAGAAAAAAAAAATTCAACAAAACAGGGTACCAGCATGAAAGAATTTCTAGGACAAACTGCCATGAATGATGGAACTTTGGTGTATGTGTGTATTTGCTTATAGTTTAACCTCTTTAAAAAATGTAAGATGTTTTACAATTATTTAAATAAATAAACTTGTAACTTATTGTATGTAGAGGTAGAAATTACACCCTTTTTTGGATTTTTTCCTCCAATTGTACAATGAAGAAAAAATGATGCAAAAATGTAGTGATAAGTTTGAGATATATTATTACTGCTGCAATTGCTCCTCACTTTCTTCCCTCTTTCCTGAATTCACGTGCAAGGATGTACAGGATTCGTTCTGATTAACTAAATCAGCAGAGACTTTTCCATACGTTGTGGTACACAGGTCACTAGTTCACCTATGAATTTTCATCCTCCTCATCTTTCCTCCTTCTTTTTTTTTTTGTTTCAATTAAAATATTCAGGTACTGAGATTAACTGGTAAGCTTCAAAGACCCTACTGGCAAATGAGTGGCACTTAGGGATTTGAACAAATCGGATTTTTCATGAGGTACTGAGCTTGTTTTACAGATTCAATGTATGAATTAGGAGGGAAAGGGTTCTCAAACGTATTATTTTTCCATGTAGTTAGAACACCTTAAGTTCAGTTATACTTCATATTAAGGGTGCATTTATAAAGGGTAAATATGTATTTGAATAATTTATGCACTTTTATCCTGAGTCATTAAGAATGGTAAGTATTTTCCATTTATATATTGAAGTTCATAGAAGTAATCGATTGCTTTGAATTTTTCTGCATTTTAGCGTAAAAAAAAGTTTAGTTCTCCTTTGCATCTCCTCTCCTGAAAATTGGAAGGTGACAAGTCCAATAAAAAAAAAAAAATCACAGGTTATCTGACTAAACCAGAGACCACTCAAAAAGGGTTTGATCGTCGAAAAGCCATTTTTAGAGAAAAAAACCAGCACAACAATCAATCAGCTACACTACTTACACCCCACTAAAATCCACACCACTGGCAGCTGCGTGAATAGTTGTTCCTATGGTAACATCTTTCTGGGGATAAATAAACCCTTAATATCTGGCCCCTGAAACTGCACTTGTCCATTTGGTGTGATGGGTGGGTGAGATTCTTGGTAGATGATGTTCAGTCTGGCGCTGGACTCGGGATGGTGAACACCAGTGATCATCTCATCCAACCCCCCTGCCAGGGGCGGGGACGCTTCTCAACTAGAGCAGGCTGCTCGAGGCCTCATCCAACCTGGCCTTGGACAGCTCCAGGGAGGGGGCACCCACAGCTTCCCTGGGCAGCCTAAAACCATTTCCCCTTGTCCTGTTGCTTGACACCCTTGTGAAAAGCCCCTCTCCAGCCTTCCTAGAGGTTCCCTTCAGCTATTGGAAGGCAGTTAGAAGGTTCCCCAGGAGTCTTCTCTTCCCCAGGCTGAACAATCCCGGCTCCCTCAGCCTGTCCTCGGAGCAGAGGTGCTCCAGCCCCTGGATCACCTTTGTGGCCTCCTCTGGACTCATTCCAACAGATCTATGTCCCACTTCTTACGGTGGGGACACCAGAACTGAGCCGAGCCGGATTAGTAATGGACCAGAAAGGCCCTATCTCAATCCCTGGTTCAATTCCAGCTGCAATGACCGGTGACCACGAGGCCCCGTGCCGCCTGTGGGCTGTGGCTTGACAGACCCTCGCCTCACGGACGGGCTTTCGGCACACGACTCGATTTGCAAACGGGCCAAATCCCTCCCTTCGTAAACGTGAGGCAGAAGAGCTGCCGGCTGCGAGCTGCCCCCGGTGCCGGCTGCGCAGGAGCAGCTCCTGCCCGGAGCGTCGTGTTCACAGAGCAGGGTTCAGCTTCCCAGAGAAATGCCTTTAATATAGCTGGAGATTTACAGGGTGCGCAGCTTTAACCAGAAGGCAGCGCAGCAGGGAGGCCAGGGGACCGGAGAGACACTGAAACTGGGCTACCCCCGTCACGCTCCGGAGGGTGACACGTGTGTTGGGAAGCGCCTCGGAACTACTCCGGGCTCTGCGGCGAGGGGTTCGTAGGGGCTTCCTGAGGTGCCTTTTCAATGCTGTTGAATTCAGCTTTTAAAAGGTGGAGGTGTTTACTGTCTTCTAAAACTTTATCATCTCGGCAAAAATGGCAAGGAGAAGCAAATTTAAAGAGAGATTTGGTGGGAATAAGGTGTTTTTAAGAAGCATGAGTATATTTAGTCAGGGTCTTACAGTCAGGCTACTACAAGTGTCTACGCTCCAGAAAAGATGAAATAAAATAACTCACCATTAATTGCAGTTCCAAGTCCATTGATGCTGCAGGTTCTTTGGGTGCCCTTCGTGCCATCCAGGAGGTAGCGATCGCTGGAGGTCAGCGAGGCAGCCAACTCCGAAGCCGAGTGGTCTCTGAAATAGGAAAGAATCAGAGGAGTTGGGAAGGCTGGGGGGGCTTCTATCCAGATCGTTGCTGCTCAGGACAACAAAAGAACAACAAAAGCAGCATTTCATACATTCCTGGGTACTGATAACCCAGCAGCCTAAGAGTGGGAGCTCCAAATTCACGCTTGAAATTCTGCAGGCGCACAGGGAAAAAAATAGATTGACGATTAGTGGTAGAGTTGGGATTAAAACTTCCATAAATTTCAGTCAATTGAATTCTAGATTTCAAAAAAATACCTTGATGGACCAGGCTCATTTCTGAGATTTCACCTCCCGCCCCCCATTTTGACCTATTGAAATACCCCAAACAGCTCCAAAGCGTAAAGATGGTGGATTTTTTTCCCTTGCCCTTCTCTGTACAGGCTGCTTTTAAAATTTTATCAGCTCTGCTTAGTCTCAAAAATTCTATGCCCAGCAAATATTCCAGATAGATAGATAGGATTTCTAGACCGTGTGCTGAAGAGCAGCAGACGGCTTCCTTAACTCTTCTCGCATTTTTTAACAAATCAGATTTTTCGTTACAGGATCTCAGTCAGGAAAGTTTCAAATTTCACAAATTGAGACTAATCTGTTAATTATCTCCCCTTCTCTTTTATTATGGCTTAGTCAGCATAGGCGCATGATAAAGATCACTGAAGTCTTGGGAAGATTCAGGGAAAAAAAATGACAGGCTGGCTAAAAAAGGAAAGGTTCTGAAACACTCCACATTCCTTTCACACTTCAGTGCTTTTTATGAGCTCCTCCCAGTTGCTCGAGTGGGAGATCCAAGAATCCAAACGAAAAAGAAAACCTCCCGAAAAAGCTACTTCAGTTACTACCTTTGTTGATGTAAACATGGAAATTTACTTCTTCCGGTTCGATCCGAGCCAAACAAACGACGCAAATTAAACGCAGGAATGATTTAGACCATGGGTTTTGCTCATGCATGGAAATCGTCGTCCTGGAGATGAGTGTAGAACTTACTTATTGGTAGATTCACAAAGAAAAATGTCTGTAAATAAATACAACTGGAAATCCTTGACCATGAAAGGAGGACTTGGGCAGTGGCAAAGCACCCAGTGGAAAGGAAAAGCAATGTAAAATTTTATGTGTAAGGATTTTTTTCAGCGTAATAAGCAAATCTGTCCTCTTTTAGTTCTCGCTGTTTGATATTCCCTACCAGCTCTCCTTCTTGCCACTAGAGAGATGAAAGAGTTGCGATAGGTAACGGCAAATTTTCTCCTCATTTCGAAAGGGTACGTTTTATTTCATTCTTTCTCTCGGTATAGCATCTTACTCTCCTTTCTTTGCACACTTCCAATATGCATGGTTCTTAAAGACCGTTTTTCTCCCTTCTGTAAATTAAGGCCTCATTTCTCCCTCCTGTATAGTTTTGGGGTTTGTTTGGGGTTGGCTGGTCGTTTTTGGGTTTTTTTTATTATTATTATTTTTTTTTGCTTTGTTGGTTATATACGGTATGAAGTTGCTATGCACAGAGCTTTTGTAAAGATAGCTTTTTTTGGTTTACTGTTTCTAATGGTCCTACTTATGGAAGAATATCTTGTTTGTAAAATGAATATGTCTACTTCAGTTTTAAACTTTAAATTATCCTAACAAAAAAATAAAATTTTTGTACTGTAAACAAGGGGGGGAGTGATCTTAATTTCAGAACATTCAATATGCTTTATTTTTCATCACCTTTATGGGTCACTCAAGGTCCGGTTACAGCACTAACACTTTAGAAAGGGGTAATTCTGTGCTGTGTGGCAGTTTCCCAAGCAAGCTTTCAGGCTCGGCTGGCCACCGGCAATTTGGTAGAGCCAGCTCTAGACCACGTCACAGACTAGGACAGCAACGGCCTGTTCTGAACAGAGGGGACACCACCTCTGTGAGAGCTCAGGCCTTTTAGGGGAGGCAGGAGGCAGGCCAGCTGGAGCGGCCTCTTTGGCAACATCCCCTTTTTGTCAGTAGCACGCAAGTGGTCAGAGCACAAAACCAAACCCCCAAGCTCGGACTCACCAATACCGGCCTTTGCTCGGACTCTGCCGAGTCGAGTCTGGGGTTGTTCCTTGGTCCTGTCCTTGTGCACAGCTCTGAGCAAACTCCGACACTGCTGCTGCAGAGATGAGTCACATCAGCTCCTAAGGAAAAAAGTCTGAAGTAGATGCAGTCTCTCTTGCACAGGGTGCCTACTTTAATCACTGGGACGTAAAAACGCACTTTTGTGCGCTGACCAGTGACTGAGTCCCAGTGGCAGAGGCCCCGCCCCACGGACACTCTTCTACCTGCACTTCAGGACGGGTACGACAAGGGGGCTGCCAAGGCCCGGCTCAGGCATGTGTAAGATGGGGAACTCCTGACCAAAAAGGTAAATTAGCTTTATTTTATCGAAAAAAATAAACCAGAGCGCTGAGAAGGGCCTCGGAAAATGGTTATTGACTCTCTAAACCACGAAAATTCCCTTTTCTTGTGTGATAATCACTGGAAAGGTTCAAACCAATGAAAATTCTCATTGATGATGAAAGCCACTTTTACTGGAATTTTTTGACTAACAGAATATGAGTCAGTGTTTAACTCCTGCCAGATGTCAGTGGAAGCATCTGAAAACATTAGGCACCATCAACCAAAAGCAGTGAAGAAACGAGGGGTTTTTTGGTAATCTGCATCAATTACTCATTTTGGGATAACATGCAATTAGTAGATGACCTTCTTCCCAACAGTGAAAGCCAAGCTGTCCACTGTCCTAGTGAAATATCCCTCGTCACGTCTCGAACAGAGGCCCATTCTATTTAAAATCTGATTCAGCTTCCCCCCCTGCCCAAGAAATCCCAGCAGTGTATTAAGTGACGATTTGAGTGATAAAACAAACAGTTACTTTGAAGGAGATTCTTGGTCTCTAACAGTGCCCTACTGTTACAGTCAAGTGAGGAAGTTTATTACGCAGATGAAAGCCTGGAGATCTACTGTGCTCCGCTACTGACTCCTTACCTCTTCCAAGGACTTGCTGATGTACAAATGCAGCGTGCGAAGCGGTACCGCTCTCGCCTCCAGCGCTCTCCCGTAGCCTCAGCAACTTCCCAATAAAGTGCTGAGTGAGGGGAGGCCGTGCGTCAAGTACCCCTGCAAGAGAGTTAAAAAAAAATTAAAAAAATAGAAATCTTAACTTCTAAATTCAAACAAAGCATCAAAGCAACGCCCTCCAGCCCCGGGTAGCTTAGATGGTATCAGCAAAGACTATCTGTGCCGAAAGAGAATCTATTAATAAAAACCCAACCCCCTCCCGGATCAGTTACTTCGGCCTCCTGAACCGATCTCATCATCAGTCTTGCTCAATTCTTACAAGTCAGAGTGAAAAGATTTTTCTTAGCCGACATTACGACCAATAAAGGCTAGAAAACTGCCAACCACCTTAGTGCTTTAACACACCGAGTTTTACCCCAGGCTTATATCGTTCAGCCTTCCTTCGGAAGATTGTTGCCATCTCTGCAAAGAATTCAGTGACGTTTGTCACCTCGAGCACTGACAGCGGTCCTGGTCCACAGGACGGCACCAAGAACACCAAAGGAACGCTTCTCCCAGTAACAGAGAGAAAGAGGAACCTCTCCTGGAAGCGGAGGCCCGCTTAGTCTTCTCCTAGGGAAGCGATGACTGCAGTCGGGCACGGCCGCCTTGCCACCTGCACGATGCCCTGGTTAAGAGAGGCCTTCTAGAAAAGCAGAATCTCTCCCACCCACTTTCCTTCCCCCTTAACAGGTCTTTTCTAGATATCTGTCTGGTAAGAACTTGAATTTCACTTTAATAAACGGTGAAACGATAGCCACTCGCTCAGCCACTTACCCAGGGCAGCCAGGGAATTGCCAGACCAGTTAAAATATTTATCTCGGTGACAACACACAGCTGTTGAGGTGCAAAGATCTGAAGCTTTAATGGCACCAGGTTATTGAAGTCGGAATGTCTCATTAACTCCGCTTGCAGGACTGGATTAAACAGACAGCTGGTGGCCATAGCAGAGGGTGCAGACAGAGCAGCCACCACAGAGGCGGCGTTGAGCAAACACCGGGGCAGACGAGGGGAAGCAGGAAACCCAACACTTCCCTCTCCCGAAGTGGAAGGCACCAAAATACTGTTCCAGGGAGGCAACATAAGAAGGTTGGGGGAAGCGCCACAACGGGGAGGGGGGCGGGGGAAACGGGATCTGCTGCCCCGCTTCCTTTGCGCGACGATAACGGAACGACGCGGGAAGGACAAAGCGCAAGGCGGTCCAGCGCCAGTTCCTTTCGCTGGCGGGGGGAGGCGGCCGGAACACGCTGTGCTCTTGGTAGTCTTCAGTGAGGCTGATGGCACGAGCACTTGGGGAAACTCATCCTGGTTCGTTGTCTTCTCAAACCCTCTCCAGTGGGCACAGAGAGGCCGTCGTTACCCAGGTGCGAGTACAAGTCAGGAGCCGTCTCTGCAGCGAGGAGGCGTGAGCTGCGATCCCGCCACCGTTAATACCAGTGGCGGCTTCCAACCCACCCTACTTAATGCCGGATGGTCAAGGTTTTGACGGGTGGAATGGATCAGAAATTGCACAAGGCAACAGCACTTGAGGAACGGCGAAGAGGGAGGGGAGGGCGGAAGGGGGGAAGGAAGAGCACAAGCAGGAGAGCTCGTCCAGCGGCAATAACACCGGCTCGCCCTGTTTACAAGCTCCAAACCTGACAAGACACAGGCTGGATCCTCAGCTGTTGTAAACCTGAGTCAGTGGAGATGTACCAATTTATGCCATCTATTGATCTGGCCAGATAATTACTTTTCCCTCTGGCCTGCAAACCAGAAGCAGAGCTACAAAATGAGAAGGGGCGGGGGGGGAACCCCCCCACCCAAGCACTGGATTTCTCTTCTGACCCCAGCGTAGCACCAAAGGCGCACACATCACTTCACCTACGCTACAGCGGCATCAGGGCCTCAAAATCCGTACCCGTCACGGAAGACGACGCATAAACAAGTAATGGAGGCACCTCCCAACCCAAAGAAGTTACAATCCCTGCCCAAGTTCCGGTTGTAGCCGCAGGGGAAGGCAGAAAGCCCGGAGGTGGGGCAGGGAGCGGCAGCAGTAGCTGAAGCCCGTCCTCCCAGACGTTATTTGCAGACGTGGGGGTAGCTGCTGATTCCAACCAAGGGCTTTTACAGCTCTTTGTGGGAATAAAGCAGCGTCCAAACTGCAGTGGCTTTACAAATGTGCTCTATCGCCCCTGCTCTTGCTTAAAAGTTATTCTGATTTTCAAGGTCTTTTGCAAATCTCCAGCTGCTGGAGGCACAGGAATTTTAGCCTCTTCAGTAACTTTCTGGCCTGTTCGTTTTCAAAGGAAGATCCTCAACAATCCAGTGCGTCTGCTCAGCAAGGCACGGACAAGTATAGTTACAACCGCGGTTATTTTTAATCTAAGTCACGATTTTTTGAAGATATGACTCAATTATTTCTAGGATGAAGAGAGCTGAAATATTTCCAACAGCAAGTAGGCATTTGAGAACCCTTCAGAGGAAGTTTGAGAACGTAACTAACCTTGATGAGAGGTTCAGGCACCCCCTCCCACTCCCCCCCTTTTCTCGAGGCTGTTCGGTGCTCGCGGCTGCAGCGATCCGGCGGTTCTGCCGGATTCGGACGGAGCGGGACTGATCTCAACGCTGCACCGAGACTGCAGGAACTCGATTGAAATTTAGCAGCAGGGTCCCTCTGACACTGCAATTGCTGCAGTCATTTCTTTGTCTCTAAAATGCCATATAATTGCTAATGTAATTAGTGATGTATACAGAGGGGGCCCGTGCAATTACCAAGTCCTAAGATCAAGTAATTAATGTTCTGTCAACAAAACAGCAACTGTTTCATTAACGACTGCCTGGGTCTGAAAAAACAGATCAACTCGGAGCGTTACCCACTCGGCCCAGTTTCGCAACAGCAACGAATTCAAACCCAAAACGTACCAGCCCGGATCGGCGGCCCGCAGACGATGGGCTTGTGGCATCTTCCGCCCACTGCCACCAGTCACTTCTCCTTCCAGTACGAGGAGGAGTCATCGATGCTGCTCAGGGCTCACATCTGTGCGCTCCGCTTCCCTACTGGAAATTGATGCTCCCGGTTTTATGAATAATCTCAAGTATTAAAAACTTGCAGAGGGTTTCAAGGACCTGGAAAATTTTATTAAAGTTTGTGGGACTGTTTTGTGTGGGTTTTTTTGTGAGGCCTCTGACTTTCAATTTGCTTCGCATTTCCAAGCTTTTCTCTGGCACCACGACGCCAACACCCATCTGCTAACGGAAAAAGAGGAGCTGGGTGTTCCCCCTGCCTTTAATTTTCATTCTCCTTCCTTTACAAATCTGATAGTTTCATCAAGAGGATTTTACCAAAGATTTACCTCGTCTTTGTCCTTGTAGTTATTTTGTTCTGACAACTCACGTGCCTTAAAGTGTTCACCAAACCCCCTTCTGTGCCTCTCGCTATCTCCTTGTTTCAAGGCTTCTATCAAGAGGCCATTTCCAAGGGTGCCTCCCAGCCATGTGAAGACTGGGAGGAGCTTTCCTTGTCCTACGGGACTGCGCCGTGTTATCTCCAGCACCATCTACTGGTTCTTTAGCCCCCAGTTTGCGATTCAGAGAGGGATTCAAGGTCTTCTTCTCCCAGGACACATCACAGGCTCACAGCCCCGACGCGCCACGGCGCACATCAAACGTACGGTATGGGAAGGGTCCCTGTAGCCCAGAGACGGCCCTCGCTGAGCAAAGGGTTTAGGCGCCGCCGCTGCCTCCAAGCCCCAGAGAAGCTCCACGCTCCGCAGCCTCCTCGAGCTCTCAGGAGGTAACGTTTCCATCGTTATCATGTCCTTCAGAAACCAGCTTAGAAACCAGGCCTGTTCTCCCGACGCGCTTTTTCCCTGCCCCCGAGTTGCAGGCTGTGCGGTTAACGCAGCTAAACGATGAACGACGGCTGCGGTAGAACAGAATTAAGCAGCAGAAGCAAAGAGGGATCAACAAGGATTTCCGGTGAGATTTGAAACACAAACAAGCACGAGGAACTCCACAAGTGTACAAGTTTTCCTCCCGCTCTGCGCGTGTCGTTTTATTACGGGGTAATTAAAGAACGCTTTAAAATTGTGATTAATAGGCTTTTTAGCTTCAGAGAAATCAAATCTTTGATGTCAGTTGCTTAAACAGGCAGTTTACTTTGCCATTGAGGAATGCAAATAAATAAAGAATGGCAAGTATGGGGCTGGTTTTTTTTCCTCCTTTCATTTTCCTTCCGACAGAAAAGCTGTAGAACAGTAAGAGGGATAAAAACGAGATTCCTGCCCTCTCAGACTAGCTGAGCGACCCCCCGCGTCAGCTCCGCGGCGTCTCAAGAACGCCGGCGCGTCCACACACGCGCAGCCCCGCGGAACAGGGTTCCAACGGCTGCTGGAATCCGCCCGCAGCTCGCGCACGAGGCCAAGTTTGGCACTCGGTGACTCCGGGATATTTGGCCGTTTGGTTTAGAGGTTCCCTTTTCTAGAAAGGTCCATTCAGCAGCAAGATTTCCGTTTGGGTTTTTTAATGATTATTTTTTAAAGGGGAAAAGAGAAGCAAATGTTGATAACCCAGATCCGAAACCAACACCCCAGGAACACGCAGCTCCCATGGACTGGGGGAATGAGCTGCTCCCTCTCTCTTTCGCAAAACCAGCAACTCTCCGGTGCACAAAGCCTGGTTTTCTGCTTAGTTTGAGCCACTGATTGAAGTAATGCCTCTCAAGGGTGCCTCTTTTTATTTTATGTAACTATTTTTAACCGTGGGTGAATTTACACATGATGGAGAGCTCAGAAAGAATTCAGTTCTAACGGCCTTTATCCTCCCTTTCACTTCAGCTCTGGACTCCACGAGCAGACGGCACAAGCCCTCGGTCGCTGCCATGACACATCTTTTGCCATCACGGTTACAGAGGAGCCTATTCCCACACCAGTATTTTCAGCCCACTGCCAGCCTGCATGGCCAATATTTTTACTTAAAGAATAGTTGTTACCTTTTCTTTTCTCCATTTCTCCCTTCTCAGCCTTTCCCATAATTATGGATCCGCCTGAAGAACTTACATGACCAAAGTCAGTGAGTAGCTCACAGATGCACCCGAAAATCGGTGACGCTTGAGCACCTGAACGCCCTGAAGCATCACTGCCCGAAGTGACTTGGCCAAAGCCCGGTGGAAATCTGTGAGATCACCAGACACTCAAACCTATACCCTAAAAGTGACAAAGGTATTGCAGAAAAGGAGTAAAAAGTTAAAAGGCAGGTTTTAGAGTCTCAGTGGGTATATTAATTAGCCTGTATATAAACAACAGTTTCTTAAAATATTTTGGAAGCGTTCTTGGCAGTGCTTTTCTTCATGGTTCTGTTCTGTCCTTTGCATGAATCCTGCCTGACACACTCCCTTCCAAAGACTTGTACCGTCTCACACCTCTATGCAGATTAAAATTATGGATGCTTTTCATTCAAGTGCTCTTGGAAGAAAAAGGGAGGGGAGGAAGGTGGGAGGAAGAGCCCAGTTTAATACTCTACAGTAGCACAAACCTCTTGGGCATAAAACATCGTTCAGGTAGACACATCTGGTGAAATGCATCACATCAAATTAGTATCAGGGGTATTGAGATTCGAAGACGACTGGCAGACAATTCCCCTTCTAATGTACTGCTTTTGAGATTGTTGAAGAAACTCGAATCCCAAATCTCCTGTGAAATGAGTGATACTAAACATGCCTGCTCAAATACCGAAAGTGAAGATCAAAGGCACAGTGTCCAAATTGGCTTTGCAAACAAAGCAAGCCCAGAGATCCCCAAGAGAACGTGGTGCTAATTTTATCAGATCTCCTTGACTTCTTCCCAACAGTTTGTCATTTAAGAAAAATAATAATAATGAGAATGCATTTCCCTCTGACTGTCAGAAGCCTTGCTGCAAGACAAACAAATTAATTCCCTTTTAAGTATATGCTTTGCAGGTCACCTAATGGTCTTAATCTAGTTTAAATGAAAAATGAGAATGTTTCTCTCTCTGAAAGCTACCTACATCTCAGTCCCCGAACCACACGTACACCAGCGCACACACTGCCATGAATATTTCAATACGACTCAGCCTTTCAGATCAATACAGGCAACTCTCAAGTTCTATTGATTTTTCAGAGGTTTGGCTCACCAGGGTGATAAAATATTTCTCAGGTTATGAAACCTGAGTTAAGGAGCTTTTGCTGACACTTCAGCATTTATCAGACACGTCTCTCTCTCCCTCCATCTCGATTTATGACTAAGCAATAAGTCTTGGTGAGGTGGCCAATATCATCCCATAGGGCCCACTTAAGGTCAAAAAAAGAAGTCGGGATAATAGGACAGCCCTTAAGGTCCCTAAACTTCTGTTTTCTGAGGCAATCACTTATTCTTTTCCACATGCCCTCCAAGTCCTTATTCCAACGTTCATTAGCCAGTGAGTGAAACTCCCTTTCAGTGTTACCTCTGTAAGCTGTCAAAAAGAAAGGGACACCAAAGCAGACACCAAATAAAGCGGCTCCCTGCTGAGGCAAGGAAGCTAATCCTCTCCATATGGGAAGGAAATATACTTAATTATGTATTTATGCATGTCATTGTAGGCTCGTATCTTGTTTCACTTTCCTCCATAACCATCCAAACCTATTTAAATATAATGAGTAAACATTTCTGGGTTTACCATAACATGAGCACGCGGTCGCTCAACATTTCCCAACCGTTTCCTTGCAGAACACGGTAATTTAGTGTAGTCGTTATTTGTACCGAAGCAGCACCCGGGGAAGGCAGTCGTGGACCACGACTCCATCCTGTCTGGGTGTTTATAGTCACAAAAAAAAGAAGACAATCGCTGGCCTCAAAGAGTTTACAGCGGAGCTGAAGTCTTTTGAGTTAGAAGACGGAATCTGTGGATTCTAGATCCAATATTCCGACGAATTCCTCCCCGAGTGGGTATGTCTGCATTACAAAGAATTACATTGCCGACCCAGCGGACAGCACGTAGTCTAACACACTGTCTGCTGGCCCCCTCCAAGAGACCTGTTGCATGTGACAGGCTAATAACGCTCCCCGCTCCGTGTTTCCCACTGTCCTCTTCTAACTGTCCCATCTGTTCCTATCACAAATTCCTTGGGTGTAGGAATCAGCTAAACCACGGTCACACAAAGACCTTCCCTTCAGGAGAGTAGCACATTCACAAGCAGAAATCTGGCATTAGAACCTACCCAGGCGACCTTAAGAGACTTAAAAATAATAAACACATTTCAAATATTAGAATCCCATTTCTGAAACCAAAAGCACCACTGACCACTGGAGGTACCTAAGGGCAGGCTGAGTAGCTGTGGAGGAAAAATCCCTTTGCACACACAAGGCTTAATTCCATTTCCCTGTTTGTTCTGAACCTTGTTAAGAGTTCCACACCTAACGTGGCATCTCTCGCTGAAGCACCGTAAGGTGTTTTTGTAAAAAGATGACTACTTATTATTCCTCGTGAACAGGTAACGGCAGAAAGAAGAAAAAACGAAGTTAACTGACTTGACCCACAGAAGCGATCGAGTCCACGGCGGTTGTATTGATTCCCCGTTGCCTTCTCTAGCTTTCCCTCCATTTTGCGTGAGCTCTTTTGTTTTCAGGAATTAGGATTCATCTTTCATCACTGGAAATTTCAAGACCTTTCTCTTGGAATAACCTCATGAAGTGGGACAAGCGCTGCCGACTCTGATTACACACCCGTGCCACCCCTTTCCTAAGATGTTTACCGCACACAACAGGCAGGGCCTCGCAGGCCTGGCAGGAAACACCTTCCTTACACTTCAACGGGAAACCTGAAATTGCTGAGTTGCCCATTAACAGAGATTAACAGGACGTTAATTACTGCCTAGTAGACACAGGAGCCATGTTCCTTTGTCTCTATAACCCATTTTAGAGCGGTTGAAAGTCTCTGCGCACCACGACGTTCCTGCGGCACGGGGCTGTCTCTGGCTGCCGGATTCGGGGCCTGCCCTTGGTGGCTCCGTGTCAGCCGCCTCCAGCTGAGCCCCGACCCTCAAGCCTTCGGTTCCACTTTCCTTATTACCTCCAACTTTTCAGGCCCTCGAGTCATTCTGAACACTCCCATTTGTCCCCAGAAGGCCTTTGGCCTCTGTTTCCTGAGGGGAAATAATTTCATCTGCACCAGATTGTCATAGAATCATAGAATCTGAGAATGGTTGGGGTTGGAGGGGACCTCTGGAGATCATCGAGTCCAACCCCCCTGCCAGAGCAGGAGCACCCAGAGCAGGCCACACAGCAACAGATCCAGGGGGCTGGGAAAGTCTCTAGAAAAGGAGATTCCTGGGTCACAAATACCAGGAAAGGCCAAGGAATCTGCAGTTCCCCAGACAGAGCAAACGCTTCGCTCCCTAAGAGGAAGCAAGTAGGTTTTTGAAACCTCACCAAAAAAAAAAAGAACAATGAAATGATCATCCATTTAACTTGGTTTTCTCTCCTTCCTGCTGATGCTTGATGCTATTTTTTTTTTCATCTGCAGCAATATGATGGCATGCTGGCTCGAAGGACTGTTCTACCACCGCCCCAAAATCCCCTCCCTGCTCAGTATGCTGCAGCCATTTTGCTCGTACTCTCACTTTTGGTGCATTGCCCCCAAGACATAGCGTTTTATATTTGTCTGCACTAAAAGTCTGTGTTCCATTTATTGGCTTCGAGCAGACTCGAGCCCTTCCAGAGGGGGTAGGAAACGCTGCTACCCCCTTGCTCAGTACGTCCTCTGCTTCCCGAAAAAAATAAGGTCAAAATGCACTTCGTTTCACTCCTTCGCACCAAATCTGACTTTCACCCCCCCGGCCTGGTTAGGAAGATTCATCGTTCCCCTCATTTAAACACATTTCAAACAGGTTCAGCAGCACAGCTCAATGAAACCGAGAGCAGTTGCCTCCCAGTTTGCCACTTCAAAACCGTAGCGCAAGTATACGCCATCCAATTGAGATCCGTTACCTCCCATGGCAGCAATACCTTTGAAGAATCCTAAGTTAGTTAAAACCCACATCAAAAACCCACGTTGGCCATCTCTAATCAAATTACATTTTCCAAGCTGTTCGCTCCCCAGCCCCCCTAAAAAGGTTTCTAATATTTTTCCCACAACTGGTGTTAAGGCGTAATTGTTCGCTGTATCTTTTTGCCCCTCTTGAATAATTGGTGTTAGATTTGCCACTTTATAGTCCTTGGGAATGTGACCTGTCATTATAAAGCTTCTAAAAATATCAGTTAACACTTCACAATTTTCTCTCCTTGATTTCCTTCTGCAGCGCTGGATGTACCCTCCCCGGACCAAGACACCTGATCTGCCTTTGAGCAGAAAACCTTTCAGCAATAATTTTTGCAGTCATTTGCACAGTAACACCTTCAGCATGCCTGGGAATAGAAAGTTGGATCTGTAACTGATGTAAACTGGCATAGCTCCACCGATTCGAAGAGTTACCTCAGTTTACACCAGTGGGAGAGTTCACTGAGGATTTCTATCCATTTACTACATGCAAAAGCCCAAACAAAGGCATTTCTCGTTATTTAAAAGACTTCAGGTGAATCTTTCACAGAAAATCAAACTCGTGCCATAAGCACGTCTGTTAGTAAACCGCAGATTTTCAGTCTCACTTGAGAAGGTATTTCAGGGCATCTCTAATGGGAGGTCTGGTTGAAACTATCAATGTGCTTAATTATCTCCCCGAGCTGGACCCTCGGTTTATAAGCTCAGTGCCTCATCTTCTGACGTGCCAAGAAACCACCCTCCCAGTGGGCAGCTCCGCGGAGCCAGGCGTGCAGAAGGTGGGGTTTGACAGCAATAGCCGTGAGACTTCTCACAGAGGAGAGGTTATACCCCAAGTCCCTTTTGGAGACAAGGGATTTAAATACCAAAAATTTTCTGAAAGCCCCAATGTTTCCTAGTGCCATCATAAACTTTTTTAGCCTCTTTCCTCAGTAGATTTGTACAGATTTTCAGCAGCAGCTGGCACTCTCACTCCTGTCTCCTAAATGCCTGAACCACAGCCACTGTTATTTATGGTGCTATAACAGCTATAACCCTGTTGCTCAGCTCACAGTCTCTTTGCAGACTCATTCTCTGCCATCCAGAGCTACAGCCTTCAACTGGAATATTTAGAAGCGCGTTTCTTCAGCGAGGATCCCCCAAGCTCATTTTTATAAAGAGAAGGATGAGATGCCACCGCCTTCGTACATCCTTCGTTCCCAGCTCAGCCCCGAGTGGTTCCAGCAGAGCCTCCTCTCTTAGTTTAAGCGCAGGAATCGCTCACACGCTCCTACAATAAGGTCTCAGGAGGCAGGGAGGAAGGAGAGAGAGTCGGCTGTAATCAGCATTGTTGCTAAAGCTCCACAGTAGGTTGACCCCATGGCCTTTTCCAACAATCTTTAATACCCAGTGTTACATGATTCCTAACGGCACTTTTTTGGCGCTGGACAGGGCAGAGGTCAAGGTCTGGAATGTCACCAGGGCTGCTACTTACTGAGTAAAGACAATTAGAGGATTGTCTAGACAACTGAGCTTTGTGCCGTGTGTGATAAGCACGCAATCAACTCTTGGAGGTGATATAAACAAGCTGCCTCACCACTGCGCTTTCCTTCTCGGCCTCCTCCTTCCTTTCTTTGGGGATCTCTTGGATTCCTCCTCTCTGCCTGTGCTCTTCTCTGCAGCTCTCCTGCTCTGCATCTGGCAGCTCTGGTGTTAGAAATGAGCCAGCTGTGGACATCACAGAAAACACTTTAGCCACTGAGAGAATGAGGTAGACTAGTGCAATTCCCTAAGCTCAGGGTTTGGCCATTTACAGGTATTATTTACATTATAACATTATTTACGCAAAATACAGATAGATTAAGAACTCCTAATCCTCATCTAACAGCCATTCCCTGACAGACACACATATCTAAGAACCGCGGATTCAATCCCTTGGAGAAAGGAATGGACACTGCATTCCCAAAGTCCAGAAAAGCTCATTAGGTCACCAGGTTATTGCATTTTAACCAACCAAGCACACCCATCAGCCAGCCCATTATTCCCTACTGTCTCAGGAGATTTGTCAACTCTAAAAATACTTGTTTAAGATGACCCAAACTTCATCTATTACTCGTTAGAGGTAGGAAAAAACATATCACCGTGGTTTATTTTACTGTCAAATACTGGTAAGGGCATCTTACAGTTCTGTAACACCACTAATTCCAAGTACTTTATTGTGGCCCTCGCTCACCAAACAATGTAATCACAGAATTAAAATCCCATTTACTCCAGCAGAATGTGCTCAAGTGCTTTGCAGAACTGGGGACTAAACTATTACAATTTACATGCCTGCAAGGCAGAAATTATCTACCCTGTTTCACAGATGAGAAGAAAATGAGGCTTGCAGAGAAACTCACTTAGACTTACTCTTTGTGATTCGAGGTGTGTCCAAATCAAACAGAGGGATGCACAAGGATCCAAAAACAACAGACTAGAGGCAGACCCCGTTTTAAAGAGGTTTATATTTTCATCCCTGTGCCACAGAGACCAGACTTGTGTGCAGGAGAAGAAGAAATGAGAGCCTATGGGAGAGATGAGTGCGGCAGCACTGAATAAATAATCCAGAAAAATGATCTTAATTGTTCTTTTCCCTCAAAACAGGCACCCAGTTCTAGAGCTAGACCTGGCAAACCGGCACAAATTCAACGTGTTAAATCCAAATCTCATCTCTGGGTTCCCCAAAGGATTTCTGGAAATATGAGCCTTTTCCAGCTCTAGGGCCTGCAGGAAAACCCTTGTGGGTGTCTGTCTTACCCAGAGCTGGTTTATAGAACCTTGTCAAGCAGAACTTGCAACACTCCATGTCCTGGGAATCCTTCCCCCAGATTTCTAAGTGGGATTTTGGAAGTAATGTGCCTCAGGAGAATCCTCCTTGTGTTTTACACTGAACCCACCCACGTGTAAAAGGAGGTGTTTTTCAGCCCCACGCTGTGTGGATACAATCAATAAACCTCACAGTTCCCCCTCTCGCTGTCCATTCTCACTGCCTTGATTTAAAGAGCTCCCAATAACTCGGGACGTAACGGCAAACTTCACACAGAGCGAACATTAAGTGAGGGCAAACTCCCCCTTACATCACCCAAAGGCTGACTATAGCCCAGTTAAGAAAATATCCAGGACGTGGTTTATTTACATTCCTCAAATAAGGCACTTGGGCTTTGGGGGTTTTGCGGTGGGTTGGTTTTGTTTTGTTTTTTTTTTTTTTTTAAACCGACTTTTGTCAGATGAGTTTGTCTGAAAATTTCTTGTAAAGCTTTGAACAAGTTGTGCTGAGCAAAGCCAGGTCTGCATTTACTATTCTCCAAGCTTCCAAGGCACCTTCTTGCGCTATAATCGCACCGCGACAGAGCAACGACATAAAATCGAGGGAAATTAATCAAGGCTGTTAGTATCCAAACTATTAAATGTAAAACTTCTGTTTGTGAGCCTCAGAGGCTCCTTAAAGCGTAAGAAACGTCATCAGTCTAACCATGCAAGGAACTGTGAGCTGTTTAAAGCTTGGTTTAGCAGTTTCTTTTAGGTCCAGAGCCACTTAAGAGAAAGTCCTGCCTCGCACATTCTATTAAAACTGAGAAAAAATGGCTCGCTTGAAAACATCTGTTCAAATATTCTTTGTTATCTGCACCATTGATAGATTCAGATCCAGAGGAGTCCAACCACTATTAATTAAAAGCTTGCTAAAGACAGGGAGGAATGCAGGAGAAGTTATTTTATCCACTTTTGTGAAAAAAAAGCTAAATAGGCCCATTCCAAGTTCTGGTCCCGTGCTCTCAGTGCCACACTAGCCAGCAGTTGCTTCCAAGATTTCAGTGAAGCAGTAACATGGAAGGGTTACCAGTAAAGTTTCAAGATGTGGTGTTCAGCGGGATTAAAATATTTTGCAGCTTCTTCTAGGAGCCTGTCCACAGAATTCTGTGCCCAACTAAGCTTTGTTCTTTTGGTCCTGGTTAATAAGAACTAGAAATAAAATTATTGCTACCGTGGGGGCTGTGATTTTTTTGTTTCTTAAAAATTAAGACTGGAAAATTTACACATGCTCAATTTGAGTCTTATTAGTCTGCGAGAAGTAATTTATCTATAGAAATCACTGTCAGGAGATAAAAAAGAGGGGGAAAAGAACGTTTAAAGAGAAGAAAACTGAAATCTACTCCGTGAGTAATTTCTACCGCATTCTAAACAAACAATAGAAGATGAATGTTTGTACAGCCTGCGCAGACTTTGTAGTGAAAACCCTGCCACTTCTGTCGTATGTGTTAAATCAACTTCCACTGGTAGCAATTCTCCTGCAGAAAGCGGGCCCTTCCTCCTTCCTTCATATAATTTGACCCCCAGGGCTTAGGAACCGTCTCCTCTGCAGCTCTTACCCATCAGTGCATCTTCTTTGCATCTCTTTTCCCCTTCTGCTCATTCACACTCTCTTCTAAACTCAGCTGGAAGCATCTCTTTTCCCCCTTGCCCGTGACTCTTAATTTCTCTCTCCCTTGGCAGTTATTTAACTCATTAACTGAATTAATTTTAACCCTAAAGCACTTTGAGTGAATAGATTTTATGAAAGATCTGATACAAAATAAAGTCTTGGGGGCCTTCAATGCCACCGTAGGTGCACAAAGGAGCCTTAGTGTAACTGAGAATCAGACCCTGATTTCACGGATTCTACATGGAGTTTAATCTCAGGGCGACTCTCAGATGCCATTTAATGACAAAGTGGCTCTTTGATTGATAAAGGTCCCAAGCCTCTGATGCAGACTAAATAGCCAAGCATCCTGAACAGTGGGAAAATTATTTTTGGATCTGTATGAAACAAGACTCTCCGTCATTTGCCCACAGCCACTTCTTAGAAAAAATTTCTGTTCATTTTCGAATGCTGTTTCACCAGGAGATATTAAGAGCAGACTGCAACACCGTCAGTCTGCTTTCTGCTCTAAGAGGTGGTTGTTTGGCAGGGGAAAAAAACCAGAAAGTCAACACAAAAATAACATGGCAGTTGCCCTACAGAATGTTTATTTTGCTCGGTGCACCGATGGCTTTGAAACCCAGTTAAGTTTCTCTTTTGGGTCAATTAAACTTTTGTTCGGCAAAACTGCACTGGAGACAAGAGTCTAAGGACCCGAGGTACTGAATGTAACCTGCCTAGCACTCAAAAAGTGGCATTTTCAGCTGGCTGGGCCTAAGTGGTTTCTGAGGCGACAATTTTCCACACAAATGCTTGGAAAAGGTGGAGGGAAGCCTGCAGAGGTGCCAGAAGTATGTTCAGAACAAGCAAAGGGAATCGTGGCCCTTCAGCACAGCCACACTCCACAGACTATTGCTCAATTCCTGACTCACATCTTCACACATTATCTAAACTCAGGTATATCTCTCAAACTCTAAACCGATGCTAACTGCCCACCACTGCTCTTTAGCACTGGGAAACTCACTGTAACAGGACCATCCTTTATAGAAGCAGACAATTTTCAACAGAGCACCGATTCCTGCGGCGTACTGACCACAGCTCAACTTTAAAGAGCGTTTCTTCCCCAATAAACCTCCCATCAAACAGCAGGTGCTGGAGAACAGGAGAACAAAAAGCGTCCCCACAGAATCATGTTCTGTTTCCCATCACAGCCACCAACTTGCTAAATAACCTTGAGCAAGTCACTTGCCAAATCTTTTTGTTCCCAAGGCGTCCTTGCTCAGACCATCAGCTCCTTGGGACAGAGACGCTGGATGTGAGAGGTACCCAAGCTTCACCTTCCGGTGTCTCCGCAGCTCAATAATGTATTGTTGCCATAAACATACGTGCAAGCACACAAGGAGATCGGAGTGGGCTTTCAGCCATAAATAACAGGGAAAGGAGTCCTGGTTGGCTACTGTCCTGTTCACTGAAAGGAAAAGCAGCATCTGTTTGAAGAGCCGATCTGGCACAGGAAGGCCTCGGCTCTTCTTTATGACAATATACTTCTTTCGGTGTATTTGAAAGTTTCATGGACTGCTGTAGCAGGACAACTTTGCTGACGGGCTGAGCAAAAAGGGGAAAAAGAGGCAAAGAGAGGGGGGAAAAAAAAAGGAAACTTGTCTGAGACCGCAGGTACTTTCTCCATTACAGATACTCAGACGCTGTAATCACGGGCGCTAAAGAACTTGCTCTGATCTTCTCAGAACAGATGACCTCGTGGCTCTTTCCTCACCTGTAATTTCTAGATTTCAGCTGATTTAAAAGACTGCTAGGGAACAAAACACCGTTGGTAGATGAGCGCCAAAGAGAAGCCCTCGTATCGGGAACACGTCTGCCCGCTTCTGATACCTGGAGTAAATTGACCCCAACTACAGCCCTGGACTCGTTGGTCGCTTTCCTTCGAAGCAGTAAATAAGGAGCAGGGCTGAGAAGCTAAGCCAAACTAATTTGGCCAGTTATTATTTGACTGAAAGGTGATACTGAACGTTTAAATGGTTTATCCCCTTCTTGTTAGTGGCATCATTCAATCAGGAGTACTCAGCCTCCAAGTGAACGGATTGCAACTACCGAGGGAATTACTCACTCCAACCAGGAAATGGGGGGTTTGTTAGTTCAAACAGCATCTGTAGGAAGCTGGTAAACAACAGCTGAGATGATGAAAGATCACATCAACTCCTTGCTTTGAAGTAAAAGATATTAAAACCACGAGTGTACGAGTTCTTATTATAGCTTAGCCCCCCCTCCATCCCCACACTCCGACCTCCAAGAACCTGGCAGGGTTGTTCTTGCTGCATAATAGAAATCCATAAAAATATCAACAAGGCACTTGGAAGCGACATGAAAAAGCGACGAGGCCTATTTCTGGTGATGCTGCCATTAAAGGCAATTTGTTCCTTTAGGCCTGGAACGAAATCAAACGTTCTTCCAGGCTCAGAGTGACAGCTTTACCCTCAGAAACTTCAGATACCTCGTCACCTGGGTGGGCACACTATCAATACTCAGAAGCAGAACCATCAGCATCCTTCGTGCGCGGGGTCGTGTTTTAACAGCAGACTCACAAGGCATTCAGGTCTGAATTCTCCCATTTGCAAAGCTCGTTGAGATATTTGCTGTTAATTACAAAAGTACGAGCCCAAGTTAGGTGCCTCTGCCCATATTAAAGGGCTGCAGGTTAAATGTCTTATCCTGCTTTGGAAAAAGCAATGGACACAGATGTTTCTGGAAGTTCTGTCCAGCTCTCCGAGCACCACCTGATAGTACCAAGAATCAGAGCACACGCAGCTTATCTTCCTGTCAGCCCACTCTAACCACAGAGAAAAATCTCCCCACTTATTCCTTACCCAGCATCTGCTTTCTCTGTCTCTTCTATCCCCCTCAAAGTTTGATTTTGTGTCTCCCTGTCCTTTCCTTGCCCTCTCCACTTTGCTTCATCCTCTGACCTAATTAATCCCATCATGTTTTTCACCCTTAACAAAAGTAGCACCTACAGAATCCGTTGGATTCTAAGGCACTGGGCTGGGACAGGAGATACCCAGGCTTTAGTTCCAGATCTCTGCTGGTCCTACAGTGCAGTCCTTTCTCTCTCTAAGCCATTCCTGTAGAAAATAAGGATAACAATTTACATCTTCATTTGCAAAATGCTTCGAGATCTCTACATGAAAAGAGCCGAACAGCACACATGAATAATATATGAGAGCTACAGGACAAGAGATGGGTTTTATTCCTGGTCCTAAGATGCCAAGTGAAATGTTTTTATCTATGTAAATATTTTTCCGCAATAAATTATTGTTATTAACAGCCTTTCTCCTGATTTTTTTAAAGCCTTGAGCCTTAAAAGAATTAAAAATTGCCTGGTCAGGAAGATCTCGAAAAACCGTGACCCTGCCAATGTGGACTCTCTTTCTGGAGCTACTGCAGAGCCTCACTGCTCCCCACCATTTCCTCTCCCTGCCTCCTCCTCCTCCCCCAAAAGGCTCCCCGGATTGTGTACTTTTCCAACAATGCCCTTTATATAGATTAGAGGGAAATAAGCACACAGAGTTGAACTTGAACTAGTCGTGTCCAGATGTCAGACGGTGCCTGGAAGTTGAACTACTCGGAGGTATTTTGCCATCTCATTTGTTTGATTAGGTGCCTTTCAGCACATTTAAATACATTTTAGGATGTCACACAGCTCAGAGAGACTAACAAGGCGCTTTAGGGTGCAGCACATCCAGCTTCTGCAGAAAATAAACAAACATCTTTGGCCTTGACCCTGCAATAAACCCCACACCAGCAGCTTTATATCTTCAGTACCACAGTGTTTCATCTTTAAAAATCTTATAAACAACTGCTGTCTCCAGATGAAGGAATGTTAAAGGATGTGGATCCAAGTATGAAACTACCTCTCAGAGATACCATGTCAAATCAGTGTCTTTCAGGAGATGGAACCTTCACAGAGTTCTCCAAGCTGTTAGAAACGATGGTCAAACAACGGCAACCCATCCTCAGGGCTGGTCCCATCCACTCCTGAAACCCTCGGGCAGCCCCCTGACAGAAACAGAGCAGGGAGTCAATAAAAGCAGATGCTCCAGGGACTCTACGCAGCCACTTATGGATTCTCATTCCTCCTGCTTTTTTCCTGCACAACTGTGATGACAGGCCATAGAACCTCAAGTGTAAGGCCCCAGCGCAGCTGGGAGGTGTAGCCAGACATCCCTGCTCACCTTCAGCCCTGCCCCCTCCCTTTCTGGAAGCTATAAACTGTCATACTCCCGGGCCACATGCCTGGGCATGAATACCGGCCAGAGCCTGGCAGCAGGCAATGGGTGATTAGTTACTGGTGATAGATGCACTCTATGGCTTTCCCCCAGCTTCCACTTCTGGGTGGAAAACTGCGCTTTTCCCTTGAGCAAATCCAATGGCTGTGGCACAACCTGCCTTTTGCTACAGGCAAAGCTGAGCACAAACAGGTCCAGATTTTGCTTGTCAGTACAGAGAGCGTGTTCCAGGAGATGGCTGGAAAAGCGAGGCCTGAGAAGTGCTTGGCTCTGGATAGTCCTGACCTAAGCGCTCTTGTTAGTCTACAAGATGATCTCTCTTTTTTTTCCAGCACAGAGCTGCTGGGTCTGATTCAATCAGCTTTGAAATGTAGAATACGAAAACAAATCTGTTCAGGTTCTTTCTCTTCGCTTACGAGACTTAGCACCTTTGCAGAACGAGCAGGGAGAGAAACACACACTTTGCAAATGAATTTAATTAGACCTCATGAAAGAACATGTAGGCTCGGAGGAATGTCTTACTGAGCAGTTTCCAAAGTAACAATTGGCGAAAAAAATTACATCGCATTCCCCAGTGCCCTAAAGATGACAGATTACAACACCCAGGGTAGAGACAAACACAGGGGTGTTCGGACTGATACGCTGGTCCCCATGAAGGCCCATCGATCGGAAAGGATTGTACACTCAGCTGTTAGAACGTGCAGCTCTTGCACTCACCCCCTTCCCTAATCGAAAGGTATCTGCCTGCGTTATGGGCCTACAAGTAATGCAATAAAAAAATAAAGAAATTTGAGTTTCATTTGACTCTTGTTGCGCTGTACACCAGAGCTGCGTGCTTTACAAGTCTACCAGAGTGAAATAAAAAGTAAGACTTCCTGCAGGTCTGCTCCACTTCTCAGGTTATGAGGCAGAGAAAAAAAAAATTTAAAAAAAATATCAGTAATTGCTTTATATATAAATGGGAAAACCATTTTAGAACTCCCTGGTCCTGTATCAACCTGCATACATCTTTTACCAGCTCTGAACTGCACAGAAGAGCAACAATAAAGGAAAAGGTTATTTATACTCCACCATTCTATGTCAACCTGCTTATATCCAAGAATCCCTCTTTTTCCCTTGAGGTGTATCTGGGGATGCTGAGGGCTCCACAACTTGTCTTCTTTTGCAGGGCATAAAAATCTAAGACCATCTTCCTAAGCCCCTCTCCCCTTGAACGCCACGGAGCGCGACAAGGAGGGGGAAGCCAACGCGTAAACTAAACGTAGACGTCACGTCAGTGCACAGATCCTGCTGGCTGTGTTCTGCTGCTATCGTGGTACCTTAATGCAGGAAGTATGGCAGAGAAAGGGGGGAACGCTCAGTTACGTGCATTTCATAAGGAAAGTCAAATTCGGGGCGGCTGACGTACGGACAGACTCGCACCAAAATAACTGAAGGGCTTTAAACCCCGTTGAAATAACAATTGTGTCGTTCTCTCAGTGCTAATCCATCCCCATAAACCAGGCCCGTCTTCTCCTACGTCCATCAACAACAGAACATACGCTCCACCAAGAAAAAAAAGAAAATCAATACTACGCAATTAAAAATATTTCTTTTAAGTAGCAGCGACCTGTCTTTTCCTTCAGCAACGACAGCCAAAAGCTTGTACGGTGCACAGAGAACAAAAATAAACCCGAGCGGACGTTCTCCTCAAGCGTTCGTAAGGAAACCCCAGGGAGCCGAGTGCCACTTGAGGGAGAAACAAAGCACTTACCTCGGTGTAATGCATTGCCAGAAACCATTAAAAAAACCCCACACAACCCACAACGCAACCAGCAAGCCAGAGCACTCCGACGACTCGCCCTTGCCTGCCGCGGACAGTTCTCTCTCTAGTTAGAGCTCTTTGGAAAGGGGTTGGAATTCAACGGTCGTATTAATTACGGCGTCGAAGAGCGAGTAGGTGCACTCCAACGGACTCAGGGTATTAAGTCAGGAAGTCCTTGTAGCCAGACCTTGTGCAAACCCACTGTGATTAGTGGGGATCTGCAAAAGTCCTTGTGTGGGCCCAGGAGCCTGTAGGATTATTTCTCGGATTTGAGGGTCAGCAAGTACCATCAGATTATTTAGCCCAAACCGCCGTAGAGCACAGGCTGGAGAATCTTCCCAGCTGCCCTGGCACTGAGCTCACCAACTCTGCTGCTTTAAAGCATGTTTTCCATAAAGGCACTTGGTCAGACCGCGGGGAAGATGAAAGCCAGAGATTCCATCATACTCTTTGTCCCAGTGGTCAAAGGCTACGTGTAAACAGCAGACAACCTAAGCTTCAGCCAAAATAAGTGTGTAAAAGAGTGGAATTGTCTTGCAATCTGCTCTTTCTGCCCCTCAAACATCACAGGGAAAAGCTTTGCTGAGCCAACTATAGTTTTTCAGGTTGAAAGAAGTGAAGCATCAGAAAGCAGAACAACAAAACCATGTGTGATATTTGTAATAAGCTGCAGTTTGATATTCTCCTGTCCTTTTACACTGTGCTTTCATTCCTGACCTCAGTTCATCTCAGATCCTACCACGTGAGAACTGCAGATTGAATAATCTGCTCTCCTGTCTCTGGATGTGGCTCACTACAGGTACCGAGAAGGAATTTCCAATGCAACTGCTAATATTTACACACACTCTAGAATGATTTTCTTCCCCAAATCCTTATCCCTTCTCAGCTCCCTCTCATTCGGTAACGCTCCTACTCATCACGTCACACGTGAAGTTAAACCCCTCCCCGGTGACAAATTTAAGTATCTGATCCAAAGTGAAAGAAGGTGCAGTTTCCTACGCTCTGGATTTAACACAATTGTTTTCCATAAAGATCTGAACAGGCATATACTAAAAGCCCAAGTCCCGAGGAGCTCAGAAACCACACAAAAGAAAGATTTGAGTATTTTTTCCTAAGGAAAGAGGGAAAGATCAAGAAGTAAACTAAGCTGGACTTGAACTGGAAGCCTCATAGACTGCTTGGGTGCCAAAGGAGCGGGTCTAAACCCTGTCCAGAATCCTTAAGGCTCTGATTCAGTGCCCAAAGAAATCAATTATTGATTTCAGCAGGAGTTGGAAGATGTCTTCTGTGAGTTGCTCAAAGGGACACAGGAAGTTTACGGCAGAGCCGAGAACCAAGCCAGATCTCCAGCTTTTCCATTTAACCAGACGTCCATCTGTCCTTTTACATTTTTCTGTATTCTTTTTAAAAGTGATTCCCCCCACCTCCGCCCCCCTGCTCTGCTAGGAAGAAGTAGATGGCACTTTAACTCTCCTAGCTGCGCTCTGTCAGCTCTCACTGCCACTTGGGATGTGCTGTCGCTTCCATGGAAACAGAATCATGAATCTTTTTCCCAGGAAATGCCTCCAAACCGCCTTCATTTTGTTTTGTTGTTGTTTCTAGGCAGGTCTGCGTGCGCGTGCTGAGGCTCGAGGACTTTTGCTGCTATTTAATGCAGAAACCCCCTTTTGGAAACCAAATTTAGTGCAACATTAATGTAAGTGTAAAATATTCCCTCTTTTTTTTTTTAAAGGATTTCCCCTCATCTGCCTGGGACTTCTTTGCCAACGGTGGTCTTGCAGTTTGGATGGCACGCGGGTATTAAAATATTCATCGATTTATCTGCATCTGTCACGGTCAAGGGAAGACAGTTCTGTTGCAAGGAAAGAGCAGGGGAATCTCCACCCCAGCAGGTCTGGCTCCAATCCTGCAGCTGGCTCTGCACTCTCCCGGTAACCTGGCACGTGCTTCCCACCACCTCGGCCAACGCCGGGGATCGGACTGGAACAGAACACTTGACAGTCCACAGCCCGGGCTGCCAACCCAGATCCTACTGCTTGAAGTTGGGAAAGATGGGCATCACGGGCCGAACCCAGCCCAGAAGCAGCAAAATAACGCACCCCGACAGTGACTGACAGCCAGGCAGGTCCTCTTCTACCCGAGGAGATGTTTAAGAGGGAAGAAGAGCAGAGGAAAGACTGCCGAGCGTATCGAGTCACACAGGGACACAGACAACCATCGGCTTCACCCACCCAACAGAGGTTTCTCTCCGGCAAAACCACCACGCAGAGCTGCCAGCCCTGAGCTGCCATTTACCCGCCGCGTTCACAGGACAGCAGCCTGGAAGAGAGGATGGGACCGTGGAGATCGTGACCTCTGCCCCTCAGGAGTTCGTTGCAGGATAAGCAGAACTCCACAGCGCTGCTGCTGCTTCTAGATGGTGATGGACGAGGGGCAATGGTTTGAAACCAGAGCAGGGGAGATTCAGATTTGACATCAGGAAGAAGTTCTTCCCTCTGAGGGTGGTGAGACCCTGGAAGGGGTTGCCCAGAGAAGCTGTGGAGCCTCATCCCTGGAAGTGTTGAAGCCCAGGCTGGATGAGGCTCTGAGCAACCTGCTCTGGTGGGAGGTGTCCCTGCCCGTGGCAAGGGGTTGGAACTGGATGAGCTTTAAAGTCCCTTCCAACTCCAGCCATTCTAGGATTCTATGATCTTAAATTCTTCTTTATCTATTCTCCACTGCTTCTCTCATGATTCACTCTGCACCAGAGAAATAACCATATTTCACTATATACCCATAGATATCACTCTAACTGACAATTTTTTTGTCTGTAAAAAATGCAGGTTTAACTAAAATTTGTCCAAAATGTCTCACAAATAGGTTTCAGACAACATATGTTAGAATATTTCTTAGAAGTGAATATAGTTTGAGTTTTCATATTGAAATTATATTTTATTACTGTATTTGCTTCACTTTAACTTCTAAAAGATGTAAAATGAAAACGATTTCATTTTAGCCAAAGAGCTTAAAATAGAAATTGCTATTTTTTAAATTTTTTTTTCCCAGAAAACGAAGCCTCCTCTCTAAGTCAAAAGCTTTTTTTCTTTTGTTTGGCATTTCAGCCAGGCCTCTGGAATCCTTCACTTTCTCCCTAGAAGATCATGTATTCAAAACCTTGTACCCAGGACAAAGTCATAACAAACAACTATAATTCAAGTGCTTTGGCTTCGTTTCCCTCTGCTATTCAACACAAGAGAGGAAATTATAAAACCTTTTCATTTACCGCTGAGGTACAGCAAAAATAAGCTGGTTTGAAGGGGCTGAAGAATTCAAGTAGGAGACACGAAGCCCCGTTATGGGCATCGACCAGAACTTCCAAGCGAATCCCGAAAACAGGCCTTAGCAGACGAATTTAGCAGAATTTCAAAATTAGCAAGACCCAAGCGCTCCTGAGAGAGGAGTCCTGATCTTAACCAGTTCCGCAGCGTTTCCAGCCAGTCCTCGGAGGAACCAGCAGTGACCGAGGGAACACACCTTCCTGCTGAGAGTGGTTTGTGAGGCCAACTCCACCACCACGAGGGTTAAGCTGCTCGAAATAATAGAGAGAGGCAGCGAAACTTTGGTCTGTCACGTCCTTGTCCCAACTCGTGCCATACAACAAATGATTGTGGCTGCAAAGGAGAATTCTCCCACTGTTGTAGCTGCACTCCCAGCGCAAGCCACACAAACCGTGGTTTCATGTATCATAACAGCCGCAGGGAAACTTTACTTTTTTTTTTTATTATTATTATTTCATTCCAAGCTCTTCCTATTTTTCCTCCATCCCGCAAACAATTAATTATAAAGCTACACCTAAATTATAAATTACCAACTTTAGGGGAAAGAAAAAAAAAAAAAAAGATTACTTAAAATTCTGAAGGGCTGATATGTCAAGATCGGAGAGAAGCAGCTGTTTTGGAAACGCTGCCTTTTTCTTTGTTCCGAATGCTATTTAAACATTGGCAGGGGGCCTCATTAAAGATGAATCGATGAATTAGTAAGTAGTGTTGTAGCCAGAAGAGACAGCATGTGCTCCTGTGGTGAAAACAGATTTACACAAAAGAAAGGAGGGGGGAGGCAGAAAATACCCCATCTCAACGTGTAACAAAGTCAGTGTTTTACAATATTCTATTAGAGCTGCACCAATCCCAGGCAGGATCCATCAGAATTTCCAATATAAATTCATATTTGGGGATAGAAGTTGGAACTGGATGCAAAGTTTCCTCTGGGCTAAAATGTAATAGATAAGTTTTGAACCCTCGAGCGTTTTAGTTACCAAAATGTTATGAAGTGTGAAATAAAAATAATTAGGACTATAACATGGGAATCACAAAACGCAAAGATACAATCCAGCTGAAAAAGCAAAGAGAGATATCAGCTCAACTCTCACAACTGATGTATGCAGCCATTAATATGGTAATAGCACCTTACTTTTGGCACCAGGCTTCAATGGAAGCCTCAGGAAAAAAAAAAAAAAAAGGATCAGCTTTAGCCACGGAGCTGCAGGGGGGTTTCGCACGGTCCGAGATGCCGAGGGTATGAAAATCCAGGGACAGACCAAAAGTGGAACTGCTTATCTGACGCTCACATGGAAACTCGTCAGTGAAGACAAAAAAACCTCTCACTTCTCCCACTCTCAACACCATCCTGGCTTTTTTTGGCCTTTCTCTCTTGCTCCAGCACCAGGAGACGCAAAGTAGGAGCAAGGTTCCACACTGTAGTAACGGGAACGGCGGTTCCCACCACGTGACCGAACGTACCTTTCGCGTAACCTACTCACAGGCACGTGCCCACCGCCCCATCCTGAGCGTGCCATCAAGCAACCGGCCATCAACCTTCTCAGGTGCCACCAGATGCCCGGTTATCAGCCGAACAGAAAGCTGAGGGCAGGACCACGGCTCTTGCCCCGATAACAGAAACCAGATCCCTGGTTCTGAATTTTTTTTTGCAGAACTCCCAAGACAACTTCTGAGGAACACTGGAAAGGAAAATACTTGCTACTCTTTCCCATGCAGATCTCCTCCTGAGAGGGTTCTCAAGTATTTTGCCGATCAAAACCAAAACACAACAATTCAAAAGCTACTAAAAGTCGCATTTGTATTTTAACCAAGTGGAAAAGGCGCCACTCGTGCTGACCCACACCCATAACCCGATCCCGTGTTATTCCGTCATACATTATCGTGGCTTCTGCCTCACGAACAGAAGCATCAATATTTAGCTGGTATTTTTAGAAGACTATAGAAGGATGAGGGAAAAATAATCCATTACTACTATTATTACCTGTGAGCTGCTACTAATTAATCCCTCTTTGTAGCAGGCCCTACACAGGCACGGGGTAAATTAAACGTGTACACAGCCCAGAGAATAGTTTCAATAACACAGATCAAAGAATGAGAGTAAATATAATTACTAAGTTCTGCAAATGGAGACTTGAGGCACAAAGAGGGTTTGTGATTTGCTCAAGGTGACCCTGGGAATCTCAAGCAAAGCCACCAGCTGAACCCAGACCTCTCACCTTCATTACCTTTTCTGCTACGACCTGTCCTGCAAATCACAAAATGAAGGAACATAAGCAACTACCAAGTAAATATAAGATTTCTGAGTGACTCGAGTGGGTTTTTAACTCATAGATAAAAACATATATATCTATTGCTCCAGCTTCCAAGACTCCAGTTCATTTTGGATCTATCACTATTAATAAACCTCAAGAGCAGCCCTAAAAACTTGCAAGGCATTAGTTGCCCTTTTGCAGTTACCAGAGGACCATTTATTCTACTTTGTTAAGTGTAAAGTGTCAAAATTTTCAACTATTTTAAGTTTTTACCCACATCAAGGATTTGGAGCAAATAATTCTAGTGGCATTTGTGTCTTGATTACTACAGGGCTGGGCTTCCTCTTTTGGTTTATTTTAAATCATTTACTACTTCAGATCTGGTTCAAGACACTTTAAATCTGATATAGCTGATATATATTTCTTAGAAGAAAAAAATTAACCCCTTCCTGCCGAACACTGCCTAAATTCCTGACCTTTGCCCAGAGAACCTGAGGCACGGAGCAGGTACGTGACTTCCCACTGGTACACGAGCATCCTGAGCTGCAACTAGGGCTGGAACAACTGAGACCTTTCCGCTGCCTCCTCAGAATCCCAAAGCAGAGGAACACGCACCTGAATTCTTCCTCCCTCCTACACAGAGCCACTATTAGAGAAATATAGAGGATAAAAGCAAGTTCCTTACAAAACTCAGCCCCTCTCTCACATGCTCAGGTGATAACAGCTCCTCGTTCAACTCCCCTTTTAAACCAACTTCTGAGATCTTTATATCATTTTAAGTTTGTTATCAGGGATATTAAGAGGAGATTTTTTTTTTTTTTAATTAACTTTATGTCCCCTGACTCCTCCCCCACTGCACCACGTACGTTACTATTCACGTTGACTCCCTGTGACCGTGACCCAGATTCTCACCAACGCCGAGATTTGCTCAGGCAGGACTGAGACCGTCGAGAAGCAAGGCAGGGCTCCCAGGTTCACATCGGGCAGCCACACCAGACCTAACTTGATGGCTTAAGTTAGAGCAACCCAGAGGATACTCCAAGCACAGACATTCCCTCTGATTGGATCCAACAGCACATGAAAATTAGGGGCTACTGGATTTTCTGTCTGTCTTTTAGCGTACCCCTCTTTAAGGACACGTTAATTTACACCCTCCTTCCATGAATAATTGTCATTGACAGGTAAAGCCCCATCACTTTGCACCATCTGGGCAAAGTAAAGTGGTAAAACATGGGAAAGTTCTGCTCTGTTTGCTTCCATAGTAAATAGAATTTCATTCCTTAAAAATCAGATTAATTACTTGCAAAATAAACCACCATTTAGCGTAAATAAGGGGAATGATATTTGGCCCATAAATCACATTCTGATTTAAATGAACCACTAAAAAAATTGGGGAGGGGGGAAATTCTCCATCAGATTGTTTTCTAGCTCAGCCTAAGAGAAATGCCAAAGGTAAGCTGAAATCTGAACTACTGTAATTATTTAAATCAAGGGGACAAAAATGCTGGGAAAAAATATCCGAGCAAGAACATCAAACAACAAAAAAAATGGGTGGCAAAATAATTAGGTATTTAACGTCAAAGAAATTTTAGGGTTATGGCCCAGAAATGGTTAACACATTCTTGGTAGTAGAACAAGTCTTAAAAATAAATGAATGAATGAATAAATCTTAGCTCACTGGTCCTCTAAACCGACACGGCTTCCACTCAAAACGTTTGTTTCGTGCCATCGCTGTAGCTCTGCCTTTGCTGTACTTTCTTTAGGTAGGATGGTAAAAAAAATAAAAATATTGTACCTGGAAAAAAAAAAAAATAAATGTACTTGGATCTATTGATTTCTGCTGTACTAAAGCCCCTGACATTCTGGCGCGATGAAGATATTGCTCTGGACCCTGTGTGCCTCCTCATACTTCTCCTCTGCTTATGAGGGTCTCTAAGGATGGTATTAAAGATATTGTAGTTCCCACTTTCCGACTCTGGGATATCAGCGAGATTCTCCTGTGTAAAGAATAATTATCAGCACTGCTGTTACCTCTAGTAAGTGTGTAATTACATGCTCTGTTTTGTGGGCTGTAGGCTGTGCAATTTTAAATTATACAGCAATGACAAATTCTCTCTTTTTTCACCACCTTCTTCCAAATAATAATAATCATCATCATCAACATCATAATGAAAGAAAGAAAACCTTCTTCTCAGGTTAGGATTACCAGTTTGCATTGGGTTATGGAATTATTTTTTTTCTTTAAGACGGAAAGGAGCTTTGAAATCTAAAATTTCTGTGGAAAAATAGGGGGAGGAAGCTAACAGAGGGAGAAAGGGAATGAATAAAAGGACAGAGGGAGTGAATACAGAAGAAGCCTTAACACAGAGAGCGAGCCAGAGCACAGGGATGGAATATATTTGATTTCATTCATCCAACAGAATTTGCCCTGCTTTTATTGGAAAGTCAGGTCAATAACAGGAGCCCAATGCACCCTGGAAGCCTTTCCCCAAACTGGAAAGCCCCAAATTGAGATTTCTCCCCAGAATGAAATCAGCACCGGGCGAAGGAAATTAGCCTGACCATGATAAACAACATGTAGAGCAAAGTGCGTGTAATCAGTTCAGGAGATCAGATGTCAGAGTGCTCCCTCGTCTGTCCCTTGATCATCACACCAATTAGCCATTAAATATTAAAACAAGACCACTGTATGTGCGCAGAGATTGCCAGGAGCTATCCTAAGGATGCTTCGATGCCCACACAGACAAAGGCAGGAGACACGTTCATTGGCACACGGAGCCTGCTCAGAAAACAAGGACTAAAACCAGAATCCATTTGCAGAGATGCAAAAGCAACATTTAGCTGGGCAAGAGGGAGAACTCTATTTTTTTTTTTTTTTTAATCAGTTGAGAAGCAGATCTTCAGCTGGTTTATTTGTCTTCAAGAGAGTTAAACCAGTTTATATTTGCTGAAGATTTGCTTCACGACTCTATTTTTATTTTTCTGCTCCTATTAAGGTTTATAGATATTCACGTCCCCTTTAGGGAAAGCTTTATAGTGAGTACTGGGGAGAAACTCAAAAGAGACCTATGTAAATACACCTCTAAAACCTACAGGATTCGAATTAGACCGCTTCCATGGGTTATTTCAAGTATGGGGCTTGCAGACTTTCCTATGGAATTCAATGGTTTGGATTCAATCCTCAATAAAACGCTATAGGCAGGTCACAAAATGGAAAATTTATTACAGCATTATTTACTATTCGGGCTGCTTTTTGTTTCTTTCCAACAGCAGGATGCTGGTTGAATTCCCAGTATGGCAAGATGCAATGAGGTATAACCACGTGAACTGTTGCTGTTCACCATTTCCCAGGAAATATTCAACTGAGGAAATCACATCGGGTCAGGTCCCAAGAGCACATGGGTGTTTTGGCGGCGTTCGATCCGCCAGTCTTGGCCACAACGGAGGACAACGGGTTACTAATCGGGAATTTGGGCTTGCAAGCTACTGAGCACTCTTTGGAGATGGAAAACGGTAGTTTTCGTTGAAAAATAAATTACAGGAGACTACCTGGAACTACCTGGTCTGTGTTTTACTACTCAGGCAGTAAATAACACGAGAGGATGAAAACTACTTGAGCTCTACTTCAACTCTATCCCTGCCAGAGTTCATTCTTCCACCACAGGACCACTCTGAGGCTCTGATGAGGTACCACTGACCGCGTCAGGCTGCACAGGATGAACAAATAGCAAGAAAAATCAATGAAATACAGAGAGAGGGGAAATATCTTTCCCAGAGTCACAAGGAAATTGCTTAGAGAACCAAATGCGGAATTTGAGATTGCTGGCTCTCAACCAGTGGCCTACTGACGGGATTAACTAAGCTATCGAAGGTTGTTCGAAGATAGATGTCACTTTTATAGCTGTTCCACGTCACCACCTCTGAGGCAAAAAGAGCACGTTTAGCAGAATCACTGCCTCTTGGATCAATCTCTGACTAGATCCTGCTTCTCCAAGCTCCCCATTAAGCATACCAAGCATCTTCTCCATAGAAACTTAGCAGCCACACTCTGGGGGAAGAGCTGAATCGCTCTGCCGTGAGGCCCTGCCGAGGCCCGTTGAACTCTTATTAAAGTGCCCATCAAGAACTAGGCACTGCAGGTCACATTCACGAAACTGAATGGTATTCTACTGATTTTGATAAATCCTAGAGGAAAGGCACCTAAATGGCATCTTTGATCTATTAACATTATCTGACTCTGTTCAGTGATACAGGAGAGACTGCACACGCTCAACAACAGGCCCCAGAAAGAGCTGATGCTTCCTCAGCTGGGGAATGAGCCTGTGAGGCAAGGGCCAAGAGGCTTCCTGAGACCTGAGGGAGCCTCAGTTCCAGGCCCCGCTCTGCCACGATTTGTATCCCTGTATCCCAGAGGAGTTGTGAAGGCAAATGCAGCAAAGACCCTGAGTCAGTTGGTTTACAGATGACCAGAGACAGAGACTAAGTTCTGCAAGAAAACAGAATCGGCTGTATAAATCAAACTGATTCATAAACAAGGAATAATTGTATCTCTTCAAGCTAAAATAAAGCTCAGCTTTAATTTTCAGGGCATAATCTGATTAGCACTGGACAACTGATACTTAGAACTTGATCTGAAAATCGGCATTGCTCCTCTCCACAGTCCTGCTGAAACAAGGCCTGAGCTTTTTGAAGGCAGAATCACTGCTGTGCTGTCTTTTCTATCCCATTTACACTGCTGTGGCAATAACATGATCTGGTTTGTCCATTAAAAGCTCCAAACACAAGGTCTAGCAGCAAACAGCCATACACAGAAAGTGCTCATTAGAATATTAGTGAATATTAGAAGAGATATAGGTCTAAGGTAGGCCTGGGTGCCCTAAGACTCTGCTTACTGATAACTCCTGCGTTCTTTCCGTCGAAGGCGTTCTTTCTGTTCGCATAATATTGATACTTCCCCATCTTGACAAGACAATGAAAAGAATGCACTTCTGGAGATGCCCAAATCCTTTTCTAATAAGAGTTTAGAAAACCCTCTTGGCATATTGCGAGGAAGCGGCCGTGCTGTGCAAACGGGCAGCAGGATTATATGGAATACCCACCCTACAAGACCTAGTTGGCTATTACAACGGTCAGCGAAAAACTCTCTGGATGCTGCACTGGAAAAACAACCTCCCCCTCCAATCTACCACGTCGCCTTGTTTTATCTTCCTCCGAGCACTACACCAGGCAGTGATGTGTTTCACTCCTACAGAAGAGGCTTCGTTACCGTACGTAGCACAGTTCGACACCCTCTGTTGAAAGATGCCTCGTAAGTGCTAAACATGGTTCGCTAATAAATATCTTATAAATACACCTGAGAAGTTTTTGACCCTTCAAAAATAATAGGAGGCTGTTTCCCTGCCGCTTCCATCACGCATCCCTACGGATATTAGGTGCAGAGCTTTTTCCCTGGTACCTCCTCAGGACAGATTTGGTTCCTCTGTTTCAACTCAGGTAGGGAGAAGGCTTTAAAAGTCCAGCTATGGATGAATTTTTTCCCCCTCAGAGACAGAATGTAAACTAATTTCTTTGTTACTTACAAAGACAGTCTTGAAAACCATCCTCAGGCTCCCCATCCTTTTCTTGGGGTTCACAGTTCAGATTCCGAATGGATCTCTCTTTCTGGATTTTAATTGACGGTGAAAAGCTGATTTCTGAAGCCAAGGTAAGGTACTGAAGGTAAGTGATCAAAACACTGCCCCTGTAATAAATCACTGCAGTCCAGGTCACGGTTTGGAGTGCGAATGCAGCGTTCAATAAAGAAACACACTCCACCTTTCAGCTTCAAGCCGACCCCAGCTAATTGACCTCATTGTGGTCCCACCATTAATCATTCTGGCACAAGGGGCAAGAGGCAGCTCCAGTGCATAGACTTTCACAAGGTGGGGGTGGAAATAAAAGGTAAGATGAAATCATAGACAATTCTTCCTTAATTAACTCGTTGAATTGGGTTTTGTCAGATGTCACTATGCGACCAACGGAATCTCAAGAAGGGTATGAATGGTTTGTCCAGTTTGTATTTGTTTAGCCCATGGATGCCCAACACAGAAAATGGAAGTAGATGTGAAAAATCACCTGGGACCAAGCGGTACAAAGGCACTGGGGGGTACGGAAAAGCCACACCAGTACAAATGACACCACCCATTCATAAAAACTTCACTGCAAATATTCTCAGCTTAATTCCATACATCACCCTGCTGCCATTTACACGAAACCAGAGTTAATTAAATTACTGCTACATCCATATAGAGTTTCTCACACACGTTTTGCTGTGAGAATATCCTGCAAGAACACACTGGAAAATTATGATGCTTGCCACAGCATCGCTTACCAAGTTCCATTCAAGATTTAAACCTTGTTTTTCATCTACAACTAACATCACCTGAAAGTTTATCTATTTATCTAATTATTTAGAACAATCACCTAGAGACTTGTGGTCATGCTTGTGTGAAGAATTTCAACAATTTAATGTAAGGAAACGGCCTCATTAACGTAGAGCTAAGGTCTGTGTGCAGACTGGGAGCCTGTGTTCTATTTTCCAAAGAAAATGAATGTTGGGGTTCCAAAATGGTCAAGGTAACAATGTTATTTAGGTGTCTAGACACTTTTAAAAATTGAGGTTAGAAAAAAGATATTGAGAGCCAATGGAATTTAATCTTTGAAATCTCTACTGAAATAGGAACACGTAAGCACTTTCAAAATTTTATCCTGTGTTTTATTTAAGATTATGCCTGCTTCATTATTATTTGGTATAAATCCGCTTGTAGGCTGTGAACAACACGATCTAACTTTAAAGTGCCCCTGCTTCGAGTGGGGGACTTTAGCAGATGACCTTCAGACATCCTTTCCAACCTAAATTATCCTATAACTCTGTTAGAAGATGTTTAAAATAGACAGAAATGAGGCTTTTAAACACTGAAATTGGAGTGATCGTAACATGAACATACAACTGTTTGTTAAAGCACCGGGAATTTCTGGGGAAACAACCACCACAAAGCAAAGATTTTCAAACCTTCCTAAAGGATTTACTGGAAAGCAAGGATTTGAAGGGAATAAAGAGCTCAAACCTCATACACATACTCAAAAATACCAGCCACACAGAGTATTAACCATATTCACAATTCAGTGAAAAATCAGCAAGAGGATGAAATATTTAGGAGCTCTACAGTCCTGTCTTCACACAGGATGTCCTCCTGAACCTGCTCTTAGATTGGAGGGATTTCACAGTGCAGTGTCCCATAAATGCACAGATTTGGAATCACCTTCTGCTCAAGCAATTGCTGCGGTGCTGGAGTATCAGGAAATTACCGGATTTACAGTTGGTCAGTGCTTGATTTTCCAAGACCCTTGAACCAAGTTACTAGAAACCGGAGTAGCGGTATTTCTGCAAAGTCAGGTCCCTAGTCTTACATGTTTGAAGATGTGATCCAATCTTTCCTGAAACATTTTTCTTTCCTTCTCCATTTTTCTCCATTTAGAGCGAGTGAATGCTTGAATGCTTCCCCGCTAGCAATTCGAAAGGCAGGACAATCCCCTTGGAGCGGGAGACACAGAACCTATTAATAAGCAAATGGAAAGAGCTGGCATATATTCCTCATTGTTTAATTCCTCAGCCACTAGAGTCTGCAGCATTTCTCTCCGGGGTCTCAGCCCTGTAGAGTCAGTGTGGGAGATGACTTAATGCTATTGTCTTGAGCAAACCATCTCAAACTCTCACACACAGCAAGGACTCACAGGATGAAGGGGCTCATTTAAACAGACAGGTCTAGATTTTCGGGGAAACGAGCCTTTAATCCCATCCATGCTGCCCACACCTGTGCAAGATCCAATTTTGTGGGTGAAAAGGAGTGCAGAGCTTTAGGGAAATGACACGCTCGGCAGAACTGATGAACTGTGTGAAGATGACTGGTGAGAGGATCAAGCCCTTATCCCCAACTGGAAAACTATCACTTCAGCTTGTGCTTCTGGGGCTGTCTTAACCCTCTCCTCTCTCCAACCCCATCTTCCCCTCCTCCTCCTGCAGCAGTGAGCAGTCTGAAGAGATTTCAAGTAAATCCTGTCTGAGAGATACTTCCCTGTCTACCTTTTTCTGCCTTGGAGATAATAGGGGCGTCACTTTTGTATTGCATTACAATCTGCAGAATTATTTCCATTAGGGAAAAAAAAAAGAGCAAGGAGAGACTTTTTCACTTCTGGTGAAACAATTTGCCCCCCTCAAATTTTGAATAACTGCACCTGGGGCCTGATCAACAGAAACACCATTTGCTGAGAAAGGAAGATTGGGTAAGTCAGGCTCAAAGGGAGAGAGGTAGCACCGATTGTACTCACAGAGTTCTAGATTTCTCAAATTTGCAATCATTTCCACCTTCTCTGCCTCTGTGTAAGAGGATATTGTTCTGCCGAGCAAGTCAAAAAATCAACACTGATAAAACAAAAGACGAGAATCCGTTTTCTTTGGAATTGAGCAGGTACAGTTGCTGGGCCCGACAACACGTTGTATTATCAAGAGGATTCATACTCTGTTCAACAGGCTGAATACTTTGGCTTCGGGTCCTGGGAGTCTCCATAAGACTCCTGCATTCCTACATCTAACACACACTATTTATTTATGGATACACTAGAAACGTTCCGTGGGGAGAAAAAAAGAAGCAAAAACCCCTCAACACTCCTCACCCTCAAAACACCCAAAGCCAACAACCAATTTCGCTGGCAAAACATTTCTCCCACACGCTCCCTAAAGCTTCTATCCCGGCTCTTCTTACCCTGTGAACAGTTGTGTATTTAAATTTCAGTCTGTGTGACAATACTACTGGGTATATCCCGTACTCAAATCATTTCCTTGTCTTTCATATTGACACTTTCTCAAATGCAATCCCATCACACAAGTGTTTCAGTGACATGTTGAATATATAAGAGACTCCCTAGCGGACACTGGTCATTTTAATGTTGTGAACAGCTCGTCACACCTTTCATCCTCCTTCCACCTTGCTGCATTTGCCATTTCTGCTGTATAAATTGGGGTGGCCATAGAATGACAATAATCTCACACTGATGCACCACTTTTCATCCCACTGGATTCCTAAGTGATTTACAGATTTCACGTATGATTCACTGCACCGTTTCTGCGACGGAACGTAGGCCGAACCAACGCTCGTGTTACAAGTTATTGCTGCTTGAAATTGCAGGGTGTGTTTCAGAAAGAAAGGAAGAATGTGAATAACCCCATTAGAAAAAGATGTCAGTCAAAATGCCCCTGAAGAAAATACATCGGATTTTTTAAAATCCCAAATGAAAAGGACGGGTTTTGATTCATGCTTAAGCAAATCACGCTCCGGGCATCGGACAAGGAGGACAAAGCATTTGAGTTGTTGAGAGGTAAAGGCAGATAATGAAATATATACAGTCAAAATATCCTGTGTGTCCTACTTCTCTAGATGTTCCATCTATACATCTATATATATATGGGCACTTAATAATTTCATTAAAATTTTTATCATTTACCAAAACTCTATCATTTCAAGGTCAAGTCTTCACAATAGACCCTGCAAAATAAAGCTCCCTGTTTTGCCACTGTTCTCATTTATTAGACTATTGAAAAATTCAACTCTCGGCTCCGCCAAAGCTTCCAATGTACTCTGCTTGAACAAACCAAAATCCTTCTGCTGTGAAGGGAACCAATATGGACCAGCATTCTAATTGAAATCCCAGCTCTCATCCGGCAAAACCACTTGAGAGCAAAGCTGTGTAAATGCTCTTTAAAATCAAGCTTCATTGAGCACCTCGACTTCAGAGTTCCCAGCAACGGCAGCACTGGATGAGCAGATCAGAATCACCTCCTACTGTGGGGTTGTTACCGTGCTTCACCCAAAAGGGGACCTCTACCAGTGCATATAAAACATCTCTTGATATAAACCCGAGCTCTGCGTATACCCAGACGCAGCCGCTTGCCCCAACAGCGAGAAATCGCAGTGAATTTAACGTGCTATTCTCAACTTTTACAAAGAACCACCTGAAACCTAACCCAGAGTTAAGGCACCAAACTCCAATCACGTTTGCTTCTAAGAGAAGAGCTTCTAAACGGCCTCGGGGGAGGCCAACTCAGGCATGAGGTGCATGTCATCAGCGGAGTAGAAGTCAGCAGCCTTTAATGCACTTCGGATTTCCTCAATGATCTCAACGTGCTGGCTTCATACATGTTGGAAGGAACATGGAGATATTGTTTGAGTCCCTCTCTTAAACTTCTCCGGTCAGCCAAAACGGGAAGAGTAATGAATGGCGACACTGCCCTTAAGAGGACCCAAGTTATTAGCCTAATGCATTGGGAGGAATGATGCATTAAGACATTAAGAATCAAAACAATCACATTAATGCTTGACAGCATAAGCAGGAAACAAAAGATGAGCGCTGTAATACAAACCATATGGCTTCATAACTAATCTCGCATTTAAGCATCGTTATTAAAACACCTCCTAAATGGCTGGGCTTTAACAGAACGTCTCAGTGTCATTATTTTACATATTTGTTCGTTTATTCCCTCCTCCTCCGCTACTCTCCCTACTCTTTCCCTCTAAAATTGTTTTTTTTTCCCCTGAAAAGATCTTCAAACTGTTTCTCCTTCCACAAAGTCCAAATCCTACGTCAACCCAATTAAGCCTACACAGTCATAATAAATGAGGGTTGTCAGTTAGTCTCACTTGAGACACAAACTGTAGCTAATATTACTCAATATGCAGATGTTTTCTGTCTCTTTGTGTTGGAAAAAAAAAAAAGTAGTAGTATTATTCAAATGGATTAATGATAAATTGCTATTAATATGAAGAGGATATGCTACAGAATGACACAAGGTTGGAGAAATGTCAAGTGGAGGAGATGTGTGTGAACAATGAAGTCCTCTTAACATGCTGATGTGTTTCAGTAATTTATATATTGTTGTATTTCTGGACCACACCAGCTCTCCCTTAACACATCAAAAATAAAAGTGCAGGTTGCATAAAAATATTAAGCCCTGATACAGGGGCTCCAGGAAATTCTCAGCTTGGAGATGATGCTCAAACAGATACCAGCTGGGGATCTGTCAGAGAGAGACTCTCCAGTAAGAAATGCTGGGCAAATTTTCAACTCTTACAGAAGTTGCTGGGAGTTACGAGTACTTGAAATTCCTGAAAATCAAATTACACCTGATTCTGGAAAGCCAAGTGGCTGGAGTATAAACCTAGTGGCCGTAGCTCAAATGACTTCAATGTAGTTAAACCTCTACACCAATTAAAAAATCATCTCCAAGCTGTTTTCAAAGATAGTTATCCCTAATATTACCGACACCAATTTAAAGTAGCAGAAGTTACCTAAATGCCTCCAAAAAAATCAGCACTTGTTTTCCTCAGGCTTTCTGTAAATTTGTTTGGAAATTATTCTTTTCTTTTACGCCTCTCTTTTTACAGCTTTTCCTATTTCTACGTATTTATTTCACAGACTGAAGCAAAGTGTTAATGCCAGAAAATTTGGAGCTGAATTTGAAGCAAAGCTTGGGAACGCAGTCAAATCCTGAGTCATGGACTTCTCTTCAAAATAGAGGATTTCTGTTTGAACAAAACAGGCAGAAAGATACCACCAAAACGCAGCTCTGGGGAGGCACCTAAAGCAACCTTACAACGCAGTATCTTTAATTTTATTTTTAACTGAAGAAATAGCTTTTGTTGGAGCTGGAGGGAGGTAGGAGGAGGACGTATAGACCGTCTTATACTGCACTGTTGGCCAAGACCTGGGCTTAATGCAAGTAACTTGGATCCCTACAAGATTTCCAGAAAAGGGGAATGAAAACGTATATTTAGAGTTTGCTTCCTCCTCAAGTACCAGCAGCTGCATTTTGTGCTGTAACAAACACAAATTCCTCCTGAGCTGCTCTGTAAGTGCTAATTATGATCATGATATTTCTTTGGTTTTCCCCTCTCCCTTCCAGGTAAAGATTTTTGCAGCGTAACTGATTTATCGGCGTTCGAGCCAATGCTAAAGTGAAGACAGAACACCGCTCTTGTTCAAGAACGGTTTGCTGGAAAGCATCCAGACTGAAATTTTGATGATGGGTAGGTATTTTTTCTTCTTTTTTTTATTTTTTTTTTCCTGCTTTGTTTTCAAAGCAATTTAATGGAGGTTGAAATGCTATAGAAAAATCAAAGTTTCAATAGGAATGAACATTAAAAAAAAAGAATTCTCCTGCATTTAACCAGTTTGAGCAGGAAAACATATGCTCAATGTTGAAAGTCCATTTTTATTTGCTGTTACAAAAATCCAATCGTATATTTTAACAAAAGCTTACTTCTACCAATCAAGTTGTTTTACGTGAAATGACAGTAACTACCTTGGGCTGATACATTGATGACCGAATCAAAGTTCTTCCGAAGGAAAGTAGGAGTTCTCAGAGCCGCAGTAGATTCTGCCATCTCTGGATGAGATGTCAGGAGAGGCGTGGAAAATCGACCTCCAGTTTTTTTTATTTTTTTAACTTTTCTCAAGATATTCAGTTTATTTACGATCTGCACGTTCCGTACTACAATAAATGATCTGTCTTTCAGTATTTTTGGCTTCTTTTGTGGATCTGAATACAGATATTGACCAAATAAGAACCCAAAATGTTATTCAGCTTTGTAAAACTGAGGTGCTGTAAATGTGATTTTGATCTTTAGTTACAATGGTGTCACCTGTAGCAATTTCAGTAGTAGAAATCTATTTACTTCAGGCACAAGGACAAAGGGGGATAGAGCCTTATAGCAAATTATTTGGAAGGTTATCCACTGCATCATCAACTTCTACACTACTTGGTATCATCTGCGCTTTGGTGAAGCTTGACAAAACAAGCTCCCTCCCTGCTTTCTGCATTCATACCTGCAGAAAAGACAGAATGAAAAGAAAAGCACAGAGGAATTACGGTTCCAGACCGCACAGGAAAAATGCAGGGAAGTTTGGGTTATTTTATTTAATTTTTTATTCACTCCTTTTGCATCCTCTGCTTGGAAGGAGTTGGCTAAGTGTGTCAGTTTTCTGCCTTAATTGGAGTCTCTGTCTACTGAGATCTACAGTAAGTAATAAATAGATTCTCACCTACCTACTTTCTGAAGCTATTCAAAGCCCACCTGGGCTACTGATGTTCTTGCTTACAATGGAGAATAGAGAAGGAGCTGAAGGATTTGACACTGCCTGAAACAGACACTTAATAAATAGTCTTCTCTTGAAATTATTAAAACCAGCTGGCCTCAGTGAAACAGTGTAGAATTTAACTTGGGAGAATGAAATAAAGATAAAGTCAGAATAAATTCATCTTCTGCTTCCCAGTCTCGCTTTCCTCATCCCGCTCCCTTCCCCCAAGGCAGCAAACCTGTTTTTCATAACTGCAAAAAGAAAGGGGGGGGGGGAAACTAAGAATTCCTACTAAGAAAGATCAGCCAAATTTAAACCGTTCCAAAAACACGAAAACCATTTGAAAATCTTCTGTGTCTCCAAGAGACTAGTAATTCCCAACGTTTGGCTGCTCAGCTTCAAAAATTGAAAGGGGAGGGGGGAGAAGGAAAAAGGAAAATTTAATATGCAGGAACAAGATTTCCAGTCATGAGTAATGATTTTCAGGGATCCAGAGTGAAAGACACTGAAAAACACCTGCCTTCCTGATAACTGATTCCCTTTAAGATACACTAAACTGGACTGCCTGGAACAGATTCACCTACAGTGACATTTTTCACTTTGAAAAAAAACCCCAAACCTTAGCTCCCAGATTTTATTTAAAATAATATCAATATTTCTTTATTTTTTTTTAAATCCCTGATAGAGCCACAATGGGTTTCAGAACCGGGGCACAGGGGAAGGTCTATGCTCAAGCACGGTCCAGCAGCCGGCGGTGCCGCGTAAGCCGCTCGGCAGAGCAGAGTATTGCAGCCAAGTGCAAGGAAAGGAACGGAGAACACCATTAACCAGCATGAAATTTCACCTGCATGACGGGTCTGGTGTCCACACCCATGACAAGGTTTATATGTTCAATGAGCACATGGTTCCTGCTTTCCTCAATTAACGTAACGCCTCCGAGCCAGAGCCACACTTGAGTAGCCAGCACCGGGTCCACAGATACTCTTTCTAGGGATGGATTGACACGGTCCGTGACGTCAACTCTAGCGGGAGACCGACGCCGCGGCGTTCTGCAAGAGCTGGCTTCTGTCAGTAGACACAAGCACAGAAATGAACCTCGTAACCCCAACCATCGCTGTTTGCCTGACGTCTTTTGCCGAGCTCTTCAACACAGGATACACTACCGCCGGCGGCCGCCTGGCTTAGGAAAAGCCAACTTCAGCTCTACCCGAGGAAATCAGTGCAGGCAGCAGCACAAGAACAAACCAAACTTCAGCATTTTGTTTCCATTCAGGTTACAGGAATATTCACTTCCTTAACCAGAAGCTAAATATGGCCATCAGTACACAACCAAATCTGGAGAAAGCACCTAAAAGCTATTGCACAGTTAAAGACATTCACTGAGCTACAGCCTGGAGGATTTTCTGTCCATGAAATTTCTGTCCAAGGCTAAGAGGCAGTAAGTTGTTTTTCAGACTGAATAGAGTCAAAAAGAAAAATAATATTGTTAGAAGTTCCAGTGCTCTAGAAGCTCATTTGTCATGCGACACATGATAACTGACTGGAAGAAATGCAGGCACTAGCTAAAAAAAAAAGAAAAGGAAAGTAAAAAAAAAAAATCATTCATTTTTGAGCTTGTGTTCAGAGGTCATAAGCCTGAGGTTGAAAGGTAGGGGAAAAACACTAACACACACAAACAAGGGGAGGTGTAGTATCAGAAAAGTACCTCAATAAGGTACTATCACATCCTTCTCTAAAGGAGATCGTAACATAAACCTGGATGGTCCACAGAAGTGGATTAGGCTACAAGAAGTCCAGCAGCATATTTGGAAATGCCTATAAAAAAGCGGAAGCTAGACATCATTTCAGAGTTTGCATCGCATCACAGTCAGCATTTCTGTACAGGAAGGTAACTTTCCTGTTCGTTCTCCCATCCCCTCTTTCCCCACTCACAAAAATCCACGGTGAGAACGCTCAGAAATAGCAAGAAAAATCAAATCCCATCAGTGCATTCTCGGAGCTAAGGCAGCAATTTGAGGAAAGACAGAGATTCAAGCGAGGTCAGTGGCTGGGGTTTGCCTGACGTACCCACACAAAAAAAAAACCCCAAACTGGGCAGCTTTTCCACAACCCTGAGCAGCCAGAAATCTCCGGAGTATCCTTGTACGCCTGGCATCGTGCGGCGCCCCACTGCTCTGCCTTCCTCGGCCTGTGCCAACCCGCCTTTTGCCAGGATGATGCTTTCCCAGGTATTCCAACATTCTTGGCTTGATCCAAAGATAGCAGAATATGGAAAAGAAAAGAGATCATCCCCTCTTTTTTTCATAAACAGGAAGGATGTTTTACAATCCGCTGTATTGTCCTACACAGATAATGGCAACTATGGGCATTTTGCTCTGTTCTTTCCAGAAGTGCAACTATTGGCCAGAATGCTGCATTTTATACAAAACCTAACAGAAAGGTTAGGTCTTTTTTTCCCCTTTTTTTAACATAAAGGTTACTTTAAGATCTTTTTCTGAAGAGAAACTGTCTCTTCAGCTGCCCAGCCTGCTGTTTGTGGGGTTTTGATAAGTGTGATTCCAAACCAGAAGATGTCTCAGAAAACAGCAGTTTCTTTGGACAAAGGGCTCCACTTCGCTCCTTTAGCCCTATCTCCCAGTTCAGCAGAGCTGTTATCTAAAAAGAACAAAACGCCAATACTCATTTTTATTGTGTCCACCGGGGTTTAGACTTCCAGTTGCATTCATTTTATGAGGAACCGGGTGATCAAATTCCTTGGGCAGAGTGGGACATTCCGAAAGGAACATTTTCGCTGAATTATAACGAGAATAAAAGCCCCAGTTGGTGAAAGCAAAATGCTTGTAAAGAACATGTCACCTCCTCAGCCGCAGTGGTTGGTTGAAACGGCCTTTAAAAGGTCCCTTCCGCGGCCGGTTCACAAAACGACACCTCCAGCACACGGCTCACGGAGCGACGTGTTGGTGCTGAAGTCTACGGTTCAACTTCTGCCAACCACCTGCTGCAGTGGCTTCTTTTCATAAGGACTCTCTGATTTTTAGGTTTGTTAGTCTAGGGGCAAATTTACGACCCGGGGCCTTTACTTTGCACCGCTCTTCATCAAGTTTCATTTTTTAAGGTTAAAGCCAATAGTCAAAGAACTGAACTCCAAGACAGACTAGGATCAGACCCTAAACATCTACATTTTCATTTATTTGAGTAAAACAACGTTCAGCTCTGGCAAAAACCTCTTTCTTCTGCAGGTTTTAAAGCAGAGTGTAGGGCAGAGGACTCGTCCCTACGTCGTAGAGAGTGAAATGGATGCAGAGAGCTGCACAATGACCTTTCCAAAGTCATACAGGAAGCTTGTAAAAAGTAGAAGTAGATCCTGACAGATCTACATTCCAGTTCTCTCCACCAGCACAGTCAGATTCCAGTAGTGTTTAAAGTCTTTGGAGTATCATAAATACCCAGATGAAACAGTGGTCACATTGCATTAGGAATGGAACAAGCCCTTGTCCTAAAACACAAGGCTCCAAACAAGCACAGAGGGAAGGGGGAAACAGAGGCAAATAAAATAGGGGGTAGGAGGAGGGAGAATTGGTCAACAGGGATATGGAAAAGAATTGAACCTCCTCTATCCACTGCTTCATCCACATGGAAGCAACCCAGTCTGAGGCCCGTCTGACTCACGGAGTCAAAGAAGAAAGAAAGAGAGACAAAAGAGCCACAAAACTCTCGGAAACAGTAAGACAGTTTGAAAAAAAAATATAAAAAAATCATCAAAAGCCCTGCAAAGGAAGGTCATGGAGTCCTCCCTCATGCTGGTGTGAGGAGTTGCAGCTGCCCCAGGCCCAGGGCGGTCCTCCCACACCTGAGGTGCTCCAGAGCTTGCGAACGCTCCGCGGGGCCACCAGGAGCCTGCGAACCGTGCTGCTGCCAACGCTCTGCCCCACAGGAGTAAGCCCCTCAACGTGCCACGAAGGGGATTACATCAGAACACAAGGCTTGACTGATGGAGGCCGGATGAGTCCCCGTCACTCACCCCCTGTAAATCGATGAGGAGACAGCAAGGTGTCACGGTCACGTCGTATTTCTTGCCTGATCTCACACAGACCGTTATCGGGACCAGCCTTCCCAGGGACAAGAAGCCCCCAGTGCAACGGAGTCACCACAACTCCTGGACAGGGGGACGGGACACGTGGAGGAGATGTACATCAAGGTGGAACCTACAGGCAGAAGGACTTGGCTAACACAAGACACTTCGGAACTCCTCGCTAATTAGCGACAAGGTTCTAATTGCCTTCAGAAGGCTTTGAGTGGGGCTGAGTGGGTAGAGAGCTGGCAGTTCCCTGGAGCCAAAGCCCTGCAATCGTCCCCGTAAGGTGGCTTCGCAGCACGGGTAGGACACGTCCGCTCCTGAGGAGAAGCATTTCAAACCCTCCCGCATTTCCCTTGTGTTCTACCTATTTGCCGACGTGCGCGAGGACCAAGACGAGCCGCTCAGGGCTTTTCATCTTCCGAGAACGTTGCAGCCGTGCATGTCTTCGCCACTGCTACAGAAGGGTAATTACCGTAAAGCAGACAGCACGGATTTGTTTAAGTGAGAGAAGATTCTCAGTCTAATTTTAGGGATTTGAACAGAAGGCGACACTCCAGCTGGGAGAAGATTTCCACCGAAAAGAATTTTTTGATGAAAACCAGAGGGTGAGGGGGGGAGTTTCACAACGTTATTTCCCTCCTTTCCCGAACCTGCTCGGCGGAATACACATGGGACGCTCACTGGTAACAACCATTCTCACGGAGGGAACTGTGCCGGTCCCTGCAAAGGCTGTCAGCAGAATCTGAAACAGAGGCCTTCTGGAGCAGACAGAGATCTCTGCCAAGGAGTCTAAAAGGAATCGAGCGAGTCGTACGGTGAGGCAGAAGATGCTCTGAGAGATGTTTTCCGTGAGGGCATCAAGGTGGTGGCCTCAAAGAAGGGGACTCTTTGGGACACCGAACGCAACCTGAGCACCCCAGCCGTTCCCAGAGTATTTGCGAGGAGCCCAGCACAGGGCAGCTGGGAGTTGCTGTTGCCTTGACCTGAGGAGAACAGAAAAGGTCCTCAACCTGCTGAAATACGTGTCCTTCCCCTCCTGAAAAGCAACAAGACCAAGAGGATAAACCTGAGATTTCTGGCTGGGGTTTTGTTTTGGTTTTTTTTAAGGGAAGGCAGATAATTTGGCAGAAATTTTCACTTAGTAAGAAATGCAGTTTTCTGAGAAAAACAGCTAAAAAGCAGGGTGGCTTTGATCAAACTTAGTTCTAGTTCACCTGCCCCACAAATAATGAGAAATTTCCTCCCTCTGAGGACAATAAAAAGGTAGAAAATTCTTTAGTCAAGGCAGGACGTTTATTCATTTTAAATCACAGAAGTCAGATCTGTCTGGAATGCCCATTTAAACCACCAAAAATAAAAAAAATATCACCGAAATTTGCAAAACATTTCAAAACTCAGGGTTACTTTTAGAATTGATCTTCCAGGAATACCTAAACTAGCAGGAAATGCACAGAGGAAAGGCTGGACAGAATTCTCCCTCTCTCTTTTATACACACTACAGCAACACCCGCCCCATGCTCTGGTCTCCCTCTCTTTGGAATGTACACCGGGAAGAAACAAGACGACGGACCTGGGGCGAATGTCCCCTGGTGCCCATCCAGCTCTGTTCCAACTCAAAAAAAAAAAAAAAAAAGAAGAAGTTGAGTTGCTCAAGAAACCCAACCTAGTATTTATAACTTCCTGCCAGGCTGGATTGCATGAAGTTTTAAGATCACCGTAAAATCTGCCTTCCCTCCTTTCTCTCCCTCGCTCCTTCTCGACGATAAAACCCGTAACTCTTCAGGGAGAGCAGTTATCTCCCCCAGCTCCAGAATCATCCAAAGACAACCCTCACTTTTAACACCCCACCTTGTTGTCAGCATCTCAAGCTGTCAGATGGCTCTCTCCCCCTCCCGTGGCCAGCTCAAGGCTCTGTTCCATTAGCGAGTGTTTCTTGAGCAGCCCTGATCGAGAAGATAATGGAAGGCACGAGAGGAAAGGCTTCCAAGTGGTAGGTTCAAGTGATAGAATAAGCATGAGTCCTGGCAAAAGCTATGGTAGGACTGCCAAGAAATTCTATATGATGCAGGTGCAAATAGGTTGTTTTTTTTTTAAATTCAGACTCATTAAAATATGTATTTTGCAAAACGAATTAAATTAAAACATCTGGGAAGTAGGAGAAAAGGCGTGGGGCTCGAGAGGAGAGCAGGGCGACGCGCGCGCAAAGGTAGGCGCGCACAATTACTGCGCTTCCAGTTAAAAAGCCGATTTGAAGGCCCCGGACTTCATCAGGATCCCTAATTGTGGGAAAGTAACCTGAAGATGCCAAACAACAGGAAATTACCAGAAGAATCTGTCAGCACAATCAGCTGCTATTTTCATTGTTCTTTGGCAAATTTATACACAGTCGGGAACACCTGGGCTGGCACACAGCCCGGCTTTGACTAATTGCCAGGGGAGAGGAGCAGTCATTTGTCTTCGGTGGGGTTTCCTACGCTCGCTCCTCAAAACATGTGGTTTCACTTTTCCCCTCTCTCTGCAGGAAATGGCAGGACAGTGAAACGCAGAATAAATGAGTTCGATTCCAAGAGGTTGCCTCCTCAGAGGCCACTCCAAAAATAACTGTCTTGTGAGAGGCTGTTAATAACCAAGGTTCTATAGACTGTCTTCAGCAAACAACATTTCAAAGGCACAGTGTTCCTTTTCTCCCCAGACCCTATGTACATTAAAAACATTGGGGGGGGGAAGAAAAGGAGGGCAGAGAGAAAAGGAAGAACCCTCAGCAGTTAAGAGCCCCATAGATTTTTGTGGGGAATTCACACTCTCCTCACAAAGCGCCTTGCAAAAATCCAACGCACCTCAAGGAAGTTGCTCAGGTTGTCCTTCACAGCTACGTTCTTCCCAATGTTCTTCCAGGAAGAGCAGCAATTTGTTAAACAGCTCTGGTCATCTCTGCGGTCATCGGTGGAGACGTTCCCCTGAACTACCTGTTGGGGAGGTCTCTGTCTCTCTGCCTCCAGCCCCTTGGAGGACTCGGCGTTCCTGAACTCAGTGGGGTCCCAACAATTTACAACAGACTGTTGTTTCTTCCCAAGAAATTCCCATCACCAGTTGGAGTTAGTCTTTTGATTACCCCCAGCAACGAGAGATATTCCAAGGTTTGTAAAAGCAAGGCCGCGGTTTCCAAGCTTTGTGTTTCAAGGATCCGTTTAACTCGTTAGCTATTTGAAACAGGTATTTGGTGCATGTGTCTTATATTAAAAAAAAAAAGCAAGTCCCTTTCCTAATGTAAGTTTTGAAACAGATTCTAAAGCTGTGTGACAGACACCAGAAGAGTCCCAGCAATCACCTGCATTAGAGCTTTATCTCTGCTGAGACGTTGTTTTTGACATTGTAAGACCGCGCTTTAAAAGATCACCTCTTTACAAGAACCACCTGTCTAAAGCGACAGCTTTTCCCTTTAACCTCAGAACATATTTTTAAGGTTAACATACCACTAAAAAAAAAAAAAAAAAAGAAAAAAACATTGTGCCCCCTCCTCCCATTACCACTGCTTCTTAGCAAATCCAGGTTACGATGTCCCCTCCACGGAGCAAAAAGCATGTTTTATGTGTTTCTCTGTTAAACTCGGGGAACTTCCTAATTTATACTGCATGGCATTTGACCATTCTGGATGGTGTTATGTCCCAGCAGCAGCATGGTTTATAGTGAAGTGTATATCCACATTTGGTATATTTTCACCTGCGTCTTATCCAAATCCTACAATGATTTAGCATCCTGGCACTCTGACAGCAAAGAATCACTCAAAAAAATCCCCGAACCCTCAAAACCCCCCAATATTTAAAACAGACAGCAGATGATCATTAGGTTGGGTGAAGGAGCTCAAGGAACATTTGGGTTTCATTTGGTTTCAGTTGCAGCCTCCTTAGCAGGGTAGAACTGAACTGTAATTCTAAACTGACCCACCTTTTCTTGCCTTTCCTCAACAAAAGGTGAAAAATGCGATCGAACGTTTTACACTACGCAGCACGTCGGCTGGACTGCAGCACGGAGAGAGTTCAGACTTGGCTTATTTTCTCTACGACTGAGATGTTTTGACATGTTTATTTGTTTAATTTGTTTATTTTGACTGGCTCTGATTGTAATTGGCAGCAATGAGCAGAATTAACATTAGACAGTGTCTTAGACTTGTCGGTTACAATAATGCAAAAGGCATGTGAAGACAAATTCTCCACAGAAGTGACAATAGCTGGAGTTTGGTTCAGCTGTCATGGCTTTGCTAGAGCACGGAGAACCAGTGACAGGACAGCGCCGGAGCTCCGGCTTTCCCACCGATTTCAAGGACACACAGTTGAAAATACAACTTCTGTTAAAACTGTAAAATCTCTTGCTAGTTGCTCAGAAAGCAACAATCCAACCTGTACTGACATAAGTGGAGTAGCCTCTAAATCACTGGGTTTTGAATCAGAACCTCCCTTTGGTAAGAACTTAAAATCATAGAATCCTGGAATGGTAGGGGTTGGAAGGGACCTCTGGAGATCCTGGAGTCCAACCCCCCTGCCAGAGCAGGATCCCCCAGGGCAGGCCACACAGGAACAGAGCTGGGGGGGCTGGAAAGTCTCCAGAGAAGGAGACTCCACCACCTCTCTGGGCAGCCTGGGCCAGGCTCCATCATGCTCACAAGAAAGAAGATTTTCCTCCTGTTGAGGTGGAACTTCCTGGGTTCCAGTTTGTGCCCATTGCCCCATTACCTATCCCAGGGCACGACTGAAAATGGACTGGCACCTTCTCCCTGACCCCCACCCTTCAGAGATTTGTAAACATGAATAAGATCCCCTCTCAGACTTCTCTTCTCCAGGCTCAACAGTCCCAGGGCTCTCAGCCTTTCCTCACAGGAGAGGTGTTCCAGTCCCTTCATCATCCTCAGAACCTCTGTTGGACTCTCACTAGTATTTCCCTGTCTCTCTTGAACTGGGGAGCCCAGAGCTGGACACAGCATTCCAGGTGTGGTCTCCTCAGGGCAGAGTAGATGGGGAGAAGAACCTCCCTAGACCTGCTGCCCACACTCTTCTGAACGCCCCCATCCCTGTTTCCACACCACTGTTACTTTGGTGCACTAGACCAATGGTTATCAGAATAACAAACTTTCTGGGGTTTTTTTGTTCTTGATTGTAGTCAGTGAAACCTAACAAGACACAGGAAGGAGGAAGCAACCTGTTCAAGACAGGCGCTGTAAAGCATTTTCTTCAAGCAATCCAAATGTTTTGCCTCCTTTCCCTTTTAAACAGCATGTATTTAAACTGACAAAACCAAGGCTATTTTCTGAGCTGCTGCATCCTTCGCACAGGCTACTCTGCCGCGATATTGCAGCCCATATGTTCCCACCATATCACACTTCTCAGCGCCGCCTGGGTAAACGATCATGCCAACAACTCCCCTTCTGCGCCTGTAGACAATACAGCCTGGGGGGGATAAATCTGCACCCAACTGACAAGAATTTACTTCCCACATCTTCAGGTGCTGCGCAGAGGTGAAGACACCTTATCCCCCGTAAGTTTCTCTCCCGCTCGCTACCCCAAAACGCAGTTTCAGGCCTCAGGTCGTGACCACGTTTTAGCATCAGGAGGTATGAAAATGAGAATGCTGTCAGAACACTGTACTGCTGCGTTACTGAGCAACTAAAACACTCCCTGAACTGCTGAACCTTCAACCACCATCCTTAACCTCTACCACTTACAGACCAGGACCAAATGTTCAATACAGACCTTTCCCATGATGCCAAAACAAAAAACCACCAAACCCACAGACTCCAGCTGCAAAATCCAGATTCTAACACACATTACAAGACTTAGTCATTTTTAAATTCAGAGTCCAAACATCTTCACAGTGCAACAAGCATCCAGGCCGGATGCCAACTTCTGCCTCCTTCTCATAAGGAACATTGAGATCTGAGATCATCAGAGATAAACTTAAGACACTTCACCCACAAATCCCAGAGAATTTTAAAAGAGGAGGGAAAAGAAATTAATTCCAGTTTTTCAAGACAAGAATATGAGATAAAAAGGGAAAAAACTGTTAAACATAAGAAAGGAGCATAGAATTCAACTCTGCTTCTTAGTTTCCATTACCTTATTCGTTTTCTTTTCCTAGAAACAGGTATTACCTTGCTGATGTCTGGTTAAGTTGGGAACTCAATAAAAAAGGACAATTATTAGTCAGGTAACCAAGCTGTTCAAATATGAAGAAGCCAATCTATGTCCCAGAGATTGTGGTAATTGCATGGACAAGATAAAGCAAATCGCCCAGATGCCAACTGTATTCACCATATTAAACAGAGGTACTTTTTATGCAAAACCTCACCATTTAAAACCAACTCATCTCCATATTCCACCGCTAATTATCCAGGCAGAGCAAAGATGCTGCTTTACTCCTATTTACAACAAAATATTTTCTCAGTGTGCAGCGCCTGACGTTCTGATGTGTGAGAACCCATATGTGTGGCAGTGCAGGGGGCCAAGTTAAGGTTCTCGCGTTCACACCAAGCGCTGCGGAGAGTCCCCCGCGCTGAAAGGCTTCTCCTTTTGCTACCTTTGCTCACTCCGTTTGTACGTCTCAATTACTTGGGAGTGATTTGAATACGTCGAGCCCTGGGCTCACTTTTGAGGCCTCTCCACCAACAAAGTACCACCACCACCTGGAATGACACTGCAGCAGAGTTGTGCTCATTTCTGCCGGCTTACTCTCGGAGGCAGTGCGAGGGAAGTTGCAGCAGAAGGCAACACACCAGAACACAACCCAAAAGTAAAAATCAAAGTACGTTAGAACTCAAAAGCCAAAACTTTCAAAAATATCAAGAATGTCTTCTCATATTAACAGGACAGAAAAATCAGGCCCTATTGAGGAAATACTCTCCTTTTTTCTTTTTTTTACTTTCCTCCATTGGAATTGTGTATATTTGGAGTCAAAGAAACAAAATGTAACTAAAGTTTATCACAATTTTTTCTGTATTTGTATGATATTCTTATTTTTTCTTGCAGAAAAATTTCTTGCAGAAAAATTTCTTGCAGAAATTCCTGTGCCTGATGGTCAGCTCATTATATATTAGATACAAAATACACTTTATAGGAAAAAAACCCCAAATTTTTGTGACTAATCCACTGGCTTCAATGGAATTTAATTAGTGCGCAGCTCTCAGGGCAATTCCTTGCACGGGGGCAGTTTCATCTCAGCGGTGAAGGAGAACCCTTCAATTATGAAGCCATTGTGGCATCGTTTGTGCTGGGATCTGGTATCCCTGCATTTATCAGCCGCAAAAGGAGCTGCTCCTCTCTTGGAGCGCGATGCCTGTGGCGCTTACGGAGGGCCCAGATCACAAACACCCCCCGGATGCAGCAAGAAGAACCTATGAACCAAAATTTGTTTGGAAAACAAACAGAGCAACCAAAAGCAACTCTCAAACTTTGACAAGGAAACACGGCGTAGAATTTGGAGCCTAGTAGAGTGAAATAATTCATCCTGGTAAATTATTTGCCTGGCTCTGCTATTTGCCCAGGAGCGCACTGTCAATGCAGACACGGTAAAGGAACCTAACCGGCTTCAAACAAGGTAGAAATCTTATTTTATTGATTTCACAGAAGAGGGTGGGGTATAGTGGTTAACAGTGAAGAGCATCACAATGAAAAACCAGGCAACTGCACGGCACCTACGATTCTTATTCAACAACTGCCACGAGTTCATGTCACTGGAAGGTCAGTTATAGTAGAAACGAGACGGTGACACCCTTGAGCTCATCCTAATCCACATGACTAGAATCTCACCAAAAGGACATGTATATTTGGGTGAAGATCACACTCGCTCATGAAGTTAACATAATTGAACAGCTTCAGAGCGTAGTTACCATGAACCTCCACCCACTCCAGCATACGTACAAACGCTGCATGGACAGCATCATGGTACTGGAGGAAAGCAGCTGCTAAGAGCCCTGAAGGCACAGTATTTTTCTTTAGGTGGAGAGGAGGTAGCTTCCCTTCCTCAGCCGGTGAACAGAATGTTCTTTCTTTCTGAAAGCATTACGGCTAAGACAGAAAAGCCAAGGAAACCACGTCCATCCATTCCCCGATCTCCAGCAAGAGCTGTGTAGAGACTAACACTGAAGGAGAGGTGCCATCCACCTAGGCCTGGACTGAGCCACTGACTGATGCCAAAGCATCTCCTGCACGAGCACAGCAAGCTCTGCGCACCAGGTTTGAGACGGCAAACACAGCTCCAGATCCTCAGCAACATCGGTCACCCGACACACACGGATCTGCCTGATTCTAAAGCTGCCTTCTTTCCTTGGTTTGGATACCGAACCTTTTTAAGGGTCTCAGATGTGGATAATAATCAAGGGTTACTGCTGAAAATCTTGGCCTGTGGTCTTTGGCTAGAGTATAACTATCAGTACTGGAAGACTTGAGAGTTGCTCACAAAATCTCTAGCTGCTACAGTCCCCCAAACAGGACAGATTTAACCAAGTCACTGACATTCTGCTATCATGATGAGTGATAACGAAGTGGATATATGGTTAAGAGGACTGTGTGGGCCAAACCCTCTCCAGCTTGCTTGTCTGTCAGGCAGGAGGACTTTGCTGAACAAGGTGAGCAGGTTTTGGCCTCATGGTGAAGAACAAGATCACCAGCTGCGCGCATTCGGTTTAAATATTCAGCCCATCTTTCAGTGAAGATTCATTTGTCACGTCCCTTGGCACTTTCCAGTCTAATTATTGAAGGCTATACACCCCCAGCCCCCTCCCCACCCAAGAGTCTATTGTTTTTAAAGCGATAGCATACAGCTCAACCTAAATATGGAAAAATCACAAGATGATCTCAGTTCCAAATAATTGTGGAAATAGGCAGAATTTTCCATTTTGAGCCTGTGCTTGTGGAGATGAAGGGATAAGAGATAACGGCCTCAGGCCTACAGAGAAGACGCCTTGTATCGTACAGACAGCTCTTGCTCTCTAGCGGGCAGCGCTGAAGTCCACCTGAAGACAAAATTGGGAATAGCCAGTTGGCTCTCATGACGGAACAGCCTGGAAGATGTATGTGCCTCAGAAGAGATATTCCTTCTAGGGTAGCTGCAGGAAAGTTATTTCTCATATTGTTCACCCTTTTGATTCTCAAATATATGCTTTTCAGCATCTTCAGCAAGCTAGGCTTTTAAATTCTCTTCATATATGCCCTTCTTAAAAAAAACAAGTGACCCAACAAACCCTCAGCTTATGCTCGGTCATCTTACTCAAATAGCAAACATCATGATCCAGGTTTTCTATGGATTTTTCCCCAAAGTGAGTCATGAGCATCTCCATTTACAGGTGGGAAACAGAGGCTGGGCAAAGAGACAGGTGAGCAAAGAGACATCCCCCAAGGTCATATCTTAAATTGCCGACGAGTTGGAAACGCATCCTTTCCCTGCGCACATGAGATGACAAGTCCTTTCCAAACAATCCTACATGTGCAAAGGGGATGAAATACCTATAAGAAAATTTGTTCTACTGGTGAGCTTCCCCGGGGGGTTGGAATGACAGGGCGTACAACACCTTGACAGTGTCTATTTAAACAAAAGCAGCACATTGTACATGTCTCAGACATTTCTCCATAGAGTTCAAGGCAGCAAAGGTCACCGTACACTATACCTTTAAATAAAGTAACCGAGATAAAGGGGAGAAACCCAAACTGGAGCCTGGCAGTTGTGCTGGGAGAGGGCTCCGTAGGCAGCTGTCTGTTGCCATCTAGTGGGAAAAAAAATAGGTGCCAAAAAGCAGAGGAGTAAAAGATCCAGAGCGCCCTTCTCAAGAAAACCCAGTGCCTTTCCTTTTGGATCACCTCCGAACTCCTATTCCATGATGCTATCAGCTCTGTGCTGTTTGCTTTAAAGATAAATTCTTCTTGTTGGCTGAAAAATCCAGTGAAGGAACAGCTTGGATCAAACTTAGAGTTCCTTTAATTAGTTTGAAGGACAGGCTGAGAGGAAGAAGGGGGAGGGATGAAAGAGAAGGGGAAACCAGACGAAACTCTTGCTCCAAATAGCAAACAAAGGGTTTGCTTTGCAATTTCATGGATCAAACAGTGGTCAAGGGGTGACATTTTAAACGGCACTAGATTAACATACATTGGAAAGCGGGCTGAAAGTTTTCTTTTGTGATTAACAGTTGTGATTCAAGTTTCCTCCCGGCTCTTCCTCTCCTGTTCCAGTTTAGCCAGGGATGAAAGTGTTTAACATAATTTATGCAATGCCAAGCCATGGGATTGTGTCGACTGGTTCTGTAAAATCGGAGCTTTTTCTGCCCAGCAGCCCTTTTCAAGTCACCAGTTCATAAGAGCGAACAGTGAGAGGGGAAGCAGGAACTCTGCTTGTAGGAGTTGTTATTCCTAATCCCACCCTTTCAGATTTATGCATCTTGGTTTCGATGGCAAGATCAGAGCAGCTCAGCAGTCTGCCAGGAAAAACAGCTAATGCTTTGACATCACTTGCCATCTAATCCAGAAAAAGTCTCCCTGCCTCAGTTTCCCTGCAGAATAAATTGCAGCTGATACCTTGACTTTGATTTATTAAACTCTTTGGACTTTGTAAGTGCAGAGTCCTACTAAAAGCACTACCCCTTAGCCAGATATCCAACACCTACAGATCTCTAGAATAAGTATTTTAATGTTTAACGCTGTTTGTCCTTTAAAGAGAACATCAGTTCAGTAAATTAATGTCCAACGGACAGTATTTAAGGAGCAGGGATAAATGTTTCCCCATTATATTATATCCCCAGGCAACGGAGATGATAATTTTCTACCCTACTAGGAAGGGCATCGCACCGTTAAATTGTGACAAATTAGTTTTGGGTTATGAGCTTTACTAGTCCCGCATGGTAACTAAAACTTTTACGTTATTTGACTGCAAAACGAATCAGAAACGGTTCTGAGTGTACAGTGGGAGAGGCTCAGAGAGCAGTGCTTACTCCTTGCTCATCACCGGGCCAGAATCAAGCCTCAAACTGGTTTACCCAAGAGCATCCTCGCTCACCCGAGTGCCTTACTCTGCAAATGCACCACCGGCTTCAAGGGGAGTACTCAAGATTCAGCAGAATCTGGTTGTTATTCACCTTCCTTTGCTACCTGGCCTTTCAACTAACTGAAAGCATCTGAAAACGCCTGGTCCGGAGACAACAGCAGAGTGGAAGTCTATGGAACTGTGGTTTTTTTCTTGGCTTTGCAGTATGATCTTAGCAGAAAAAAAATCAAGCTGTGGTAAGCTGGATAAAATTCTTCATTCATACTCATTTGCCTTTCATTTGGTACTATTTGAGTGGCAACTGAGGCTCTACCTTCTGAAAAGGGCTCCTGACCTCACATCGAGTTCTTGGCTTTACTGCAGATACCTCCAAATATTCCCGGAGTAGCTGTTGAACCAACGTAGTTTTCAGTTCACCACATTAAGATAAACAGGTCTTGATTTTGGATTACCCTGATATCAAAGACGAGACAGCTTGAAAAGGGGATTATTGCAGCTACTTTGCTGTAAAGCCATCAGTCTGAACCCTTACTTGGCCAGAACGGCCTGGATTCCCGGCACGCTTATTTCCATGCGATTTAAGCGGCCAGGAACATTTTCAGCTGATAAATCAGCAAGGTTTTCACTATTCCCCTAGAGCTCAGGGACTCGTCTCACCCTCAGCCTGAGCTGACACAGGAGTAGGAACCCAGCTGCACAACGTCTCAAGGGAACGGCCCAGTAAAGTAAAATGTCCTGGGGGAACCGGTTTTTGGTGACCCCAGCGAGTTCCTCGGTGATGATGCATTTGATACATGTGCACACAGGGGTCAAACGCACAACCGGATCCATCAGCATCAAATGAAGCAGCTCTCTCTGCACAGGTAGCTCCAGTTCCAGCACTGCTGGAAAGAAACCTCAAGCCTTTCACCCCGGATTTGCACCCACCGAACAGCACTTCAGCAGTGGATGGTGGCACCGAGTCCCACCAGTACAAAATTCCTAGTCAGAAACTACCGCGGCGAGATCTTCAATACGATTTCTGCAGATGTCCCGATGAATATCCAAATATTTAGGCAGTTCTCCAAAGTTACACTGAATTACAAACCTTCTCAAGCCCAGCTCTATTTTATACTTCAAAATCCCACCCAATTGGGATGGTTAGGCATTTAAGATCTTTTTTTTTTTCAAGTGTAAAGTGAGTGAAAAGAAAGGGGGAACAAAAAGTTTAGCGACTCGCCCCTGCCGTATTTATTCTGTTTTGTATCATTTAAAAAATGAGCACTAAAAGGCCGAGTGGAGCTCACCCGACGTTTTTTAATGTACTGTAATTTCTCAGGAAAACGCTTTGTGAAAAGTAAGCAATATATCCTGGAGTATAAGTATGTAACCATAGTTTCCCCCACCATGCAAAACATCTGTGACCTTGCGCAGAGGTCATCGCTGCAGTAGTGTTTCTCTTTACTTTTAAAGAAATGTCAGGCCATTTTTTACACAAGACTTATGACAGGGTGCTGTTTATTGTATCACAAAGCCACTATAACTCCAGCACAAGGAAACTGCTATTATTTGGAGAGTATATATCTTTCTGACTAGCAGTAAAGATGAAAACAAGAAGGGTGCTTTGCAGAGAGTAAAAGTCAGAGTCTCCCTTAATGACACCAGCATCTTCTCCACGACTGAAAACTGGACCGTTACTGGACTTCTCGGTCCGATTAAGGTTCACATTTTACGCTGGGATTCTCTATTAGGTCACAAAGGGTTTGTGCTCATCTTCCACTGAAAATGGTGCCGTATTCCCGATTTTTTGAGGTCGCTCACGTGACCATGCAACCAATTTAGCCACTAGGCTTAAAATTTCAAGTCCCTTCAGCAGAAACATGCTTCCTTCCCCCACACCAAACTTATTCTTTCTGGGGAAAGCGTTGGAGAAAACGCCAAGGACAATTTGGGGCAGAACAAAAGTCATCCCCAGTCACCTCTACTTCCTTTTTACCTTTATCATGGAAAATTGCTTGTGGCTTTTTCTGGTAGCTCTGTTCCATCCTGAACGAGGACACTGTGGGAGCACCAGGCTGTGAGGGATGCATCTTTCAAATCACAAGTCTAACTGAGATCCTAACTAGTTGTGTTCCTTCAAAGTCCCTCGGTACTTTTCACGAGACTAACCTCTGTATCCTGGCCAAATTCCAGCTCAAGTCATTACAATCTTACTTTCCCAAACATTCCTCTTCTTTCCCTGCAGCACTTTCAATTGCATATGAAATGATTCTATTATCTAATTATAATAGTGCCCACAGATTCCCGTCAAGCTTGGGGATTGTGCGAGGTGCTATTGAGAGAACAGATGCCAGCACAGTCCCCTGGTTCCCCAGCAGCATCCTGGGAGAGACCTGCCGCGGCCTGGCCGTGACTCGGAAAGGCCGCGCCGAGCAACGGGGTTCAGTTGGAAAGACAATACGGTCAATTGGTGTAAGAAAGAAAAGGGAAAGAAAAAGAAAAATGTAAACTTAGGAAAGCAAGCAAAAGAAGGCCAGGTCCCTGCTGGGGGTGTTTTAGGCTGGCTGGGTGCTGTTTAATCACTGCCAGCCCCCCAGAAGCTGAAAACAAAGCTGCTGACTGTACGGAGATACTGTCGAACGGACACCTCCCTGCAAGCGCCGCGTGTGCTGGTCTTCAAGAGTCACCCAAAGTTTCATCATCTAAGTGGAGCGTCCACGCTGGCTGTAAACCACAGGTACATCGCTCGTGATGCAGCTGTGAGCGCGTGGTGGAGTCTGTAATCTGTAACCCACGCAGCTCAGACAGCCGGGGTTACGCCTTCCACCAGCAGATCTGCCCTTGCTTTGCCCGTGCTTCGCGCAGACCGCGTGCCAAGCGCTGCCGATACAGCTGCGAGCTCGAGCCAGGAAACGTTGCCAAGAGGCAGCATAGAGCAGACTGTTTTTAACACCCCTTGACTGTAGCTACAGGCCTAGGTGCTTCACTGGCCTGTGAAGCCTTTGATTTCTGGAGTGAAGGGGGAGGCAGATTGGAAGGAACCACCTTTCCTCATCACCTACTCGCACAAGCAAACAGTTGCGAAGCCACTGGAGGGGGAAGACTACATTGTTTAGGAACTCTATTCCCATTCAAGCAGCCAGATTTTATAAAACAAGCAAACACAAACGGAAAAACGCATCAGGAGTTTGAAATATCTTTTCCAGCATATGCAATAAAGTCAACCGCTCACGAATATTGCACGGCTTCAATTCAGAGAGATGAAACTTAGCAGTAGGGAATTAGACGGGACAGCAAGGCGCTTTCCTGACCGTTTTGGGAAATTACCTTTGAGATGTTTAACGCAGAACTGCCCACAGAACATTCATTTGCCACAAACTGCATCCCAGCAGCCAGCAAGCTGAACAGCAGAGTCAAATAAAGCGATCAGAAAAATGTCATCAGCTCTTTGGAAATGTTTGTTTGCGGTTCATTGTCATTAACTGGAAAAAAACGTATTTGTGGTTCTTTGGGGAGAGGAATCGTTTGTTCCCTTTTTCTCTGCTATCCATCATAAGTCTTATGTTTATGTAATAGCTCTGAAGACATTTCAGTTTAGATTGTTGTTGCCTTTGTACCTCTAAGCATAGGTTTTGAAGTGTGTTTCCTTATAATGCTATAACTTAACTTGAGCATTTTTAAATGAAAATGGCAGCAGGATGCAGCCGGCATATGCTGCGTAGTCCACAGAGGGCAATTACTAATTTCCCAGTGGATACCTTTTCTGATGGTGACTGGCAGTGGGGGTTTTTGTTTGCTTTTTTATATTATTATTATTATTACTCATGCCTTTTATTTAAACCATTGCTAGATGTCTGCATCTCGACACACCTGCTGTGCCTGTGATTACACTGTGTTTAATGGTACGTCGATCTGGGAGAGCGGCGCCGGGTGGAAGAGGGGACTGGAAAGGACAGTAAGACAGCTGTGGAATTTGTACATCCCTACATTCCCATCGAGGAGCTGTCCCCAACCTGCTAAGGCCTGGCAAAGGCCTTGGCAATAGCTGAGTTCCAGCCCTGGTTCTGACACTAACAAACCATTAGCTGCAGTGGTTTTGCTCCAGCTCGTAACTACCAAGCAGGCTTCTACCTAAACGCTGAAACAAACACCGAGTTTTCCAGAAGTGTCTGGTACTGACCTAATTTTTCTTCCTCAGAAGATAACAATGGACATGAGGCCAATGAAACTCCAGTAATAACAGCACCACCGGCGCTATCGGAAACGTTTCAACAAGGAATTTCCAAAATGCACCTTGAAGATCTTCCCTAAAAACGTGAATCATCAGTACAGGCCAAGTTCAATGAATAAACTTCACACCTGATCACAGACTCTGCCAATCTGCCAGCTTGGACTAGGAAAAGACATGTACAATGGGACAGTGAATAGGTAACTAACTGCAGGTCAACAAGAAGAGAACCAGTTATGCTTTAGTCCAAGCTTGACATTCTGTTTCTTACCTCAAACAGGTCAAGTGTGGCGATGGATTTTTTGCTTGCTCCAAACATAAGCCGTCCAGGCCTCCATAGCTCGATCCTCAGCAGAGAGCAGCAGGGTAAAAATATCACGCAGAGAGTACCAAGAGGCATCCTTCAACAGAAACAAAAAAGAAAGAAATATCAACCAAACTTGTTCTGAATGGCGAACAGGTCAATAACTACAATATTAAACGATTCTTATCCAAAGTGCTTCCTGCATTTCTAAAGGCTTCTCATCTGCAGGCAACAGAAAAACTGCCCGCAGAAATTCTGCTTTTTTTTAGGATGAAGCCTCAAGATCCACATGGGTGGATCCTTGTATCTATTGAGAGCCCGATTCATTTTAACAATGAGACAAAAGAAACCACTTCTGCAGATTCACCCAGAACTTCTTTCTTATAAAGCTGCTCTTGAAAAGAGCAACTCCAAAAGGTGGCCCGCGTTCCAACACAGCGCGTCAATACAGCGAGAAATAACAAATCAGGGAACTTCCACAGACTACTGAACATGTGTCATTAAACCTGGGAAAGAAGTTCTATGTTACAGATACCAGTCAAAGAACTGGTGGGAATAACGATTTGATTCTCATAATACTTGGACAACTCTTTATTAATAAAAAAAAATAATAATTCCATTAACTGGATGGTTTCTAAGTGGCTTCTTGTCATACTTGAGGCTGAAGTAGTTACTGCAGAAAGATCAAGGGTTAAGCTGCACACTGCACAATAGCACCAGACTTTAAAAGAAATAATAAAAAAAAAAAGCTTCATCCAATTTTTTTTTCCAAATTAAATCAAGAACATTCATAATTAGTTTTTACACCGGAGACATCTAGTGGGAAATGAAAGAACTGAAAGAGCCATAAGCTGCCTTCGCCCTTTCATTAATATTTGCTCCCAAATGCAGGTCAAATAAATCTAACTCACAGTTTGAAATGAGTAGCTTTAAAACTGATGTATTACTTTCTGCTCGGATTTATGCCACCCATTTTGGATAATTACTCCCAATGCTTTTTCCCTGTTGTATTCAAAGCTTCTTCATAAGAACGAAACGAAGTTGGGTTCCTTGAGATCTCTTCTGCTTTTAATAACTTTCCATTCCCCTCCACTCCCCCCCCATCCTCAAAGATTACTTCCACCTTTGCAATCCCAGGGAAGCGGGCTGGTGCCGGCAGACACCTCGCGCTCATTTACGGACGCACTTGGTTCCCTCCCGTGACAAACGGCGCTGCCCAGGTACGCAGTCGAAGACCAGCCTGGTCTTCTGAAAACGGATCCCTCTGCCTGAATTTATGCACTGAATGGACCAATTCAGCGAGGCACACGGGTGAGCCCAACTCGCAACAAGATTTCCGCGCACCCAGAGGGTTATGCGCGGTCGTTGGGAGCCCGGGAACGAAACACGCAGAAGGTGAGAGGGAAACGAGGTGGACAGAAAGGTGACTGCACTGGCCCTCCTGTGCCTCCGTGCAACGCAAGAAAATGAAGCGAAGGGAAGTATCTACTGACTGTATTCAGGACATTTTCATGTAGAAACAACGGTGAGAAGGGGACAACTGTAAGAAAACGCAACACAACTCCTGATCTCTAAGGTCCTTCCCAACCCAAGCCATTCTAGGGTGCTCTGACACACGCCTGACTCAGGCCATGGTGTTGCAAACCAGAAAAGGTGTCCGCCTGAGTTCTCGAGGCCAAACTACCCACCGAAGTCCTTCCCTGCAGATATGGGAGCACCTGCAAAGTTGGTCCATTGAAGAGGTTTTGGTCCCAATTCATTACAAATCACCAGGGGAAATAAAGCTTTCCTTGCTGTCTCTCCTTTGATGTAGGTGGACTTTTAATATGGGGGTAAACCATCCTCTCTCACAAAAGGCAGGTCCTGTTTATTAGTACCTGGCTCCTGCAGATGCAGAGAATGAAGCACAGGTACCTGCTCCCAAGAGTTTCCAGGTTATACCTGCGGTTAATGGTTGCACAACATCGGATCAGCTTGGCATTTAACCTTCTGTTTCATTATTTTCACTTCCCAGATACATAGAATGGCTTAGTCATGGCAATATTTTTATAAAGACTTGCTCCTCCCACACTGTGTACCTGCTCTTTTCTCTCCTCCTCAAACTACCAGCACCCAGGTGTCTGAAATTGGAATTAAGAGCCCCTGCCCTGCTGCAGCTGGTGATTCCCAGGACAAAGGGAGGAGGAAGGGAGGGAAAGACAAGATGGTTGCCTGAATTCAGCTTACCCCAAACCCACTAGTGTGCACAGAAAGGAACGCTACCTAATTTTCTGAGGTTTTTTACTAAAACACAAGGCACAGGCCTCTCCTTTAGAACCACAAAAGCAAAAATATGCCCTCAAAGCTCAAATTCACATTTGAAATTCATTCAAAGCCCAATGTCACGTTTGGCTTTTGTCTCCCCTGAGCAAACACCTCAATACCCTGCCGTCCTAATTGCAAGCAGATTGAAATGACACCTCAGACTGAAATCTGGGGGGAATCTGAAAGTAGACTTGGTAGCTTGATCTGGAAAGAGCAACTTCCAGCAGAAAACACTGTGAACCCAAAGGGAATTAAACCAGGACTACACTTGGAGCAAAATCACTGGAGAGGAGTCAAGGTACTACTGAGAGATACCCCCTAGCTTATCGTGGCTGTGCATCCAAGAGCTTTTTGCACTGGAGTTTTGCCTCTTTATGGCCAGCAAAACTTCATAGTTCCTCTCCAGCCTTCCAAGAAGGAAATTAGCCCAGTAAAATGAAACGAAACTCAAAGCAAAGGGTAACTCTGCTATCAGAGCTGGGCTCCTTTTATTATCTCAGGCATTATTTAGTCAGGAAAATCACATCAGGGAACAGACTTCAGGAAAAGTCAGAGCCACATCATTCAGCTTCCAGCACCCACAGAACAGAACCTTTGTGTGGAAGAAGACAAGTATCATCTCTAGAATTCTAGAAGTACAGCTTTCCTCACACACAAAGAACCACCACAGCTCTTTCACCAAGAGCAAAGCAGCATTTGCTCCGGGGGGATTTTGTCCCCCAGGCAGCACCCCCAACAACAGGAAGCTTTCAGGTATCAAAATGACACTCCTTAGGTCACAGAAATAGGGAAAAGCTAAACATAAAAAGCATTTTAAGAGGAAAATCCTCTCAGAGAACTTACCCTCTGCAAAAGCCGGAGTCCCGAGCCCCAGTGCTGAGGAGGTGGCTGTGATCAATGGCAATGAGAGGCACCTGAGCCCAACCTGCCCCACAGGTGCTACCACTGCCCTGCCTGGAACCTCCTCCTGCCCTCAACCAGGCCCCTCCTCTAGGGACAGGGCGGGTTTGGCCCCAAAAAGCACCTGCAAGGGCCATACACAAAATTCAAGCAGGAAAAAAAGAGAATATAGCAGTTTGCTTTCTGAGTTTTAGCGTAGCTGGAGTTACAGTCACCTCCATTATGAAAAGGAGAGTTACAAACTTGTGAGGTTTTTTTAATCTGTTCTGGTTCACCACAGTCATTGAATTATTTCAGTTCCCTGCATGCGTTACTTTTTGACTTTCTTAAATCTGTCTGCAAGGGACCAAGTCAAAGATGTCCCAAAGTTCTTTTTCTCGATGCACAGTAACTGCTAAAGAAATGTTGAAGAAGCTTTTGTCTGCAGAGGTTTCCTGGTTTGAGGTGTGGCTTTCATGCAGCACATCACAGAGGAAGCGCACACCCTTGGCAATCATCAAAGTTTGATTTCTCTACTTGTTTATTTCTTTGCTTCCCTTCAGCACATTCAGTAAGTAATTGTGAAGGGAAAACTTGTCCTCTCTCAGAATTAGAAGCTCTAGGATATTTGAAACACTATAAAGACAAAACAACAACAAAAAATTGCATTTGCTCGCTTCTCTGGAGAGATTAACTGAAGTCCTGCCAGCTGAAAGAAAAAAAACCCTAAAGAGTAAGAAGAGGCTCGATGGAGGGGAGGATAGGAACATACACTTTATTCAGACAGGCAGACTTGTTCCACCTGCCGAAGGGAGGAAATGAAATTAATTCCTCTTTGTTTGCTTTCTTCCCCCTTTACAGTAGAGCTAACATCTTGTATTCCCTGTCCCCACCTGCTGGTAGCAGAGAATTACCCATTTCCTAGGCTGGGTCAGAGGAGAAAATGTCTAAAATGAAAAGGCAAGTTGTATGGTGATGGGAAGAGCGGGGATATCAGAGAAAGACGGAGAGTGATATGAAGCGCTTTGCTAAGCGCAGCTTTGGCCGAAGCAGGTAAGATGCATGTGGCACTTGGGCTTAACCCTGAGTCAAGCTGGCCGTTTTCCACAGGCCAGTGGGACTCGCAGCTGCCCGGAATGAAAGCAGGAAATTGCAGTTTTGCTATTTATAAACTGTGAGAGTGAAATACCATGAATACTGTATGCCTCTCCCAAGCCCCAGCTGGGGAGTTTGAAGGCTCTTATAACCCCCAACAGAGCCTGCTTCTCCAATCTTGTAAGGGCACTCTCATCATACCAACCCACAACGTGCTTCGGTGTAATTGCACCACTGTCTTCCATTATATTAAGTTGGATAAATCACCTTTTGGGTGGTAGCTCCTGTAAAGCTCGAGCTAAAGCGGTTCTATATTTACAAGTATAAGGAGGCAGCGCTTTTGGAACGAGGTGGCAGTTCTATCTGCTTTGGCTTTGTCACCACACAGCAGCTTGGATGACAGTCCTAAAACCCTAAGAGGGCTACAAGCCTGTTCACAGGGCTTATTTTCTCCTGGGTTTATTCACACTTTGTACTCCCATGTCTCTCGCAGCCACAACATCAGAGCAAAGCGTAGCTGCAGGCAAAGCCAGCCTCACACAGAGATTATCTCTAAGTGGAGCCAGTTTGTATGTGGCCTAACACAAAAAATGTCTCAACAAAAAAATAATTAATCTACCTGACACTGCAATACGAATGTTGTGGTGACAGCAAAGGAACAGGTCTGGTTTTGCTGTAAATATGGGGTTATTTCAGCTAAAGATGGGTAACAACAATCACTTCATGCTACAAAGAGTAAAGTTAGGCTGGCTTTAGAGTAAAGTGTATACCTACAGATCCTATGCCTTGTAAGGGGGTAGCTCATGTTGCAAGCGAGACTCTTTACTCTGAAGCGTTTCTGTTCATTGCAATTTCCCAGATGAGTCACCTATGAGAGTTTACAATGAAGCACTAACTTACCCAAGTGAGTTGTTCAAACAGATTACGGCTTGTAAAATTTCCCCAAGAAGAGCACTGGTAACTAGAGACTCTGGTGCTGGGCTCCTCACCAGCTGGGAAAAAAATCTAGTTTCTACTTGATATTGTGAAGTTCAGCTTTTCAGGGCAGGGAAATTCCCCCTGGGATGGGAAAAGCTACAGCTGATGAGCACATCCATAAAAATAATAAAAAAGGCACTCGTGATTGTACCAAGATAACGATGGGAAATAAAAAGAATTCATGCACTGAACGCTCCAGTATATTTAATCTGAACGCTTCTCTAAAGTGGCCTCCTAACTAGAATTTGCAGTGGTATTTTGGAGCTTCTGAGGTGGGATCCCAACTGTCACTGTCCTGACTGGTAATCAGCTCTATAACCTGTGGTAAGACTCAAGTTCTGCTGTGTCAGATAATTTTTCTTTGTCTACAAGAGGCTTATTAAGTCTCATGTCCACAAAGCAATTGGAAAAGGGAAAGAGAATGTTTCATGGCACAGAAAGCGTAAGCAAAACTCCCCATCAGTTTGTGTAGCTGCGGAGTCCCATGAGCATCAGCGGCTCTACCCAGCAGGATGGAGCCCTTTCCCAGCAAGAGCCCATCACCTGACCTCCGTCCTTTTCATTCTGAAGAAATCCAGTAAGAGAAGCCTAACGGTGTCTAGAGTCTCTTTGTCTCAGAAGAGGTGTAAACTCCCCTATCTGGCAGCATCCAGTTTCCATTTGCACGGCCACATAGCAGGAAGGCCCCAGGAAACTTCCACCCCAGGTCTCTCTCTCTGCTGCCCACCAGAAGAAAGTTGAGGGCCACCAGGCTGTGGCTGAGCAGCCTGGATGCACCTTTAAGGGGTTAGATCAAATTAAGAGTCCAGAAAGAAAATTATTACCTCCCTTCACTTAAACATCTATTCTTTCTTAATAAAGTATCCCAGGCATTGAATTTCAGGCCGGGTGTTTTCAGGGATATACGGGTTATTTCCAAGCCGAGCTATTACCAGTGAATGCGGTGACATTAATATGAGTAAATGCAGGAAAAAGGATGAAATAAAACATATCCTATTGAAGGAAATGAGAGCTCCTTAAGAAAGAAAAACACACATAGGAAAGACGTGGGCATATCAGGATACAAATGGGACACTGGGGAGCGCCGGATTCCACAGGCATGATGTTATTGAAGTGTTTGATACCAGAGTAAGCACCTGCAGATATGAATTACATCCTTGTTCAGACCACTAACATCGGAGTACTGACATCTCAGGAAGTGCTTATGTTATATTTCAAATCCCACTGCCAACTGCGTAAATATCAAATAAATCAATCATAGATAGAAAAGACATTATCTTAAGGACTTGAAAAAGCTGAACAAGTCACCTCTCTTCTAAAAGTACTATCACCCTTAAATCCTCGGGGGCTTTTTCTGGTGGGTGCACCTGAGAAGCAATGACGTTAATGCTGTTGACCATGAGACGTTAACCACCTCACCTCGGTAGAATTGGTACAGAAATAGTTAAAACCAGTAACAGCTCAATGTACACGTCCACCTTGAAGAGGACGTGTCCTTTTACACGTGTAGAAACTGAGGCACCAAACCACGAAAGGACTTGGGCAGTATCAGGAGAGCTCTACAATGTCATGAGCAAAACAGGCTCAGGACCTGGAGTCTTGTGATGTTGATTAGACCACACAGTCTTTACCTTCAGGGTGTTCTGAGAAGCTATTCCCGACCAAGAATGAAATGCTCCTGTGATAGAAAGATGTTTTGTCGTCTGCGTGTATCAAACTACAAACGCGGTTCACCTCATTTTAAGGAATCTTGCGATTTGACTGTCTATTCTGTGTTGAAAAAAATGCAGGTCTTAAGCTTCTGCTACATTTTAAATGACTTTTTAAATTAAAACGTACAAATACCAAATTATAAAACCAAATATAATAAAAGAAATTAATTTTAATAGTTCTGTGAGTTCTAATAAGCTAAGATTTTGCTAGCATTTCAGAATTTTGGATTTTAAGAATGCTTTCCAATGTAAGAGTTCCCCTGTATGCTCTTATTAGATTAATTTGTTATTTTTCCTTGCTTGCCATGGGAGTCTTAATTACTATTGCTCCAAACGCAGCTACCATCCATCTTAATCAAGCAGGGACTATTTGGCCGTACCGCTAAATCATCTGGTGTAATCAGTTTTAAAAAGTTTGTTCTGCAGTGAAAAAATGGCTGAGAAAGGAAGCAAAAGTAAACATATCTTTTTACATTTTGTTAACAGCAGCAGGAAGATTAAGTGGCCCTTCTACTAAATATTCATAAGAGTCCAGAACTTTTAAGCAGAAGTGTATTATGAGCCACATCTTCTGGGAGCCGCGAAAAGGAAAAGGTCTGTTGCAAAGGACAGTTTTTGAATTGGAATGAGTTTGTGAATCAAAATAAAAGTAGAATCTGAACTTCATCACTTGTGATTTTGCTCAGTCAACTAAGAACACCAATTCTCCAAACCCAGGCAATTTCCAAGCGGAACCATTTGCAGGACTATTTTTCATGGAGTAGAGAGAGAGCTCCGGTAAAGTTCTGGGGCAGCCCCCCGGCTGACCGTGCTGTGCAGATGTCTGAGCTTTCCTTTTGGAGAACCACCAACAGTAAAGAACAGAGACAGGACTTGTCAACAGCTCTGGAGAGGACACAAGCATTGCTGACCCCTCAGCCCATCTGCTGCGCTGGAGGTTTCAGAAGCACCGGGAATTGCCAATGTCCGAAGTCTCCACTGTTCCCGATTTTGCTGCCTTTGTTCTATGGTGGAAATGAAATATTTCAATAGCTGGTGCACCAGGGTTCTGGAGGACAGGTCCGAGTGCTGATCTTCTAATCTTGCCCTGCAATAATACAGAACCACTCAGATGCTGTCCTCTAGAACCCAGTGCAGCCAGCATGAGTATTTCCACCAATCTCATGATGCCTCAGAACAGTCTCTCTCTTCTCACAGCCGTGCATTAGCTACTACACTATGATTTCATAACCTGAATATATGCACTCTGTAATTAGTCTGCATTTAACATGATTACATAATTTAAATATATTTGGCAGAAATCGTTCGCAATCCTGTGCCAATTTCCAGTCACCAATTTCAGTGCCAATCTCTCAGCAGCTGGATCAGCTTAATGGTCCTTCTTGTTACGAACAGTCAAAGTCTGCCTGTGATTTTTTTCTTTAAAAAAAACCCACCCACATCAAAACCCACCACTTTTTAGAAAGATATCAAATAGGAACAGAGAAGCATCTATAGGGTTTGACCTTCTCTTCCGCCTCTTGTGAGCGTAGAGTATCACAATCTTTAAGTGAGAGAAACAAATTCAATTAAGTTTTGACTTTTTCTTTCTAAGAAGCAATTGAAGGTGTCAAAGAAAAGTCTGGGGACACAACAACTTCTCTCTTTGCTCATCAAACAGTTCTGGGGCAGTAGAATAGAGTTTGCCCAAAATACAGATGGGAACACAAGGAGGCTCCTTTCTAATTCAGCTCCATGGTCCAAGTCAGGCCACTCATGGATCAAGTGTCCTGCCTTGGGCCATGTTTGTCCAGGAAGTTTTCTTCTAAGTCTTATTTCACTGGTACGTATTTTCATTTTTGTTCCTGTAAGGTAACTGTGTGAACTCAAGATGAACAATTCTCAACTTTCCAAATCCAAGGTGCACCTGGAATATGTGTTTAGGTCCTTAACTGTCTAGAAAACAAAACGAGGACCTTTGTGAAACCGCAAGCTTACCAGCTTTCAAAGAATAATTCTACAGAGTAGAACTAACCATATTAAAAAAAATAAATAAAACTTGTTGATCTGCACTACTAAATTTAAAGGACTATATTTCTCCTTCTTCTGAGATTTTCATCTGATACAGGAAACCATATCAAGTGCCTCCATCATCGATGGGAAACACAATACTGCTACAGCTCAGACATCGTTCATATGGCTGCTGTCCCATTAATCCACCCAAATCCCTCCATCCTCTGGTCTTCTCAGAGGTTCTTCTCTTTTTAATCCTCAAAAAAACCTCCCCTAAATTCAGAGTTTCCAAGGAAGCTTTCATAATTAAGATTTCCTTAACGGTTTGCACACAAACCAAACGCATCTTTATGCGGTGTGACTGTCAAACATGAGATATTCCATGACTAGAGCTCAGTCCACAAGATACAATAAGAGTGGGGGGGGAATAAAAAAAATGTAATGACAAAAACAAAGAAGGTTCAAGTTTCCTTAAAGAAGTCTGCCCACCCCCCTCCCCTCTGTTCAGCTGCAGTAAGGTGAAAGGCTAAATGTGGACAGAATGGTAATATGTAAGCGGTTTCTAAGCTTTCTGGTGGGAATACTTAACAGCATAAGTATGTTTCCCCTGGAGACCCTCTCCACCATTTGGTCCAATTTCTTACTCCAAGAACTGAACCAATTCATGATGTAATGCTCCGGGGAAAACATTCCTCTCGAAAAAGAGTATCTTCCTAGGGAGAAGTTTGAAGAAAACATCTTAATATTGTTTAAACAGCTTTTGGCACGGTCGTACTGGTTGCGCTGCGTTTCAATACTGAAAGCAGAAGGAAGGCAGGCTGAAAATATGGAAACGGAAAGTTTTAGGATTTAGTTTAAGACTTCTCCTGAACTACCACCCCAAGTCCCCAGCCCTCGCTGATCCTTAGCGGAATGAGAAAAAAGAAGTTTGCAGAAGCAGAGGATTTTCTTTGCTAATAAAAGAGGAACAGTTGAAGGCTTTGGCTATTCTGTGTGGCGTATGAAGCCGCATATTTAATTCCTCCTATAACCTTATCATTTTCTGTAACTCTTATACAAAGGTGCAATTCCAAGGCGCTTAGCCCCAGACTAAGGCTTTCTGTGGCTCTATTAAGAGGCACAATGCCAAGCATTAGGAAAAATTCCTGCCAGCAATGCTTTCATTTGCTTAACTTGCAGTATCTTCTCTACACGTACATTCTCTGCGCTACCAACTGCTTCGCTTCCCTTTTTGGATCCTCACTCTATGAATCAACTCGTAATTTTTGTGACCGACAAGAGCTGGATGGTGTATTAAGCAAGAGGAGGAAGCACTGGGAAGATAGAAGCCAGATAAGCGAGGCAGAGCAGAAAGGGGGGCAGTGAAACACGGGGATGCAGGAGAACTCAGCAAGGGACAGAGACGTGTATCTCCTGCGAGAAACAAGTTCTGGGAGAGGCACAAAAGACAAAAGTGAACACTTGAGGCTTATATTCCACAGCCCGGACTGTGTAAACCTACTCCTTAAATAAACCTTGCAAAACCACGGGTACTTAAGATTGGTTTTTTCTTGAGGGGAAAGTAAAATGACCTTTTTATTCCTCATTACTATTTGTACCCACACAATTACTTTTTCCTCAATGGCACACACGAGGATATTCAACATACCCCAGTCACAGTTCAAACGTCAATTCCCTCACAACCTTAATAGATTGGCATTAGTGAATATTATTTACTACCCAAACTCAGCATTACTGACCTTCTGAACAGGGAACTAACTGCGTTTGTTTGTCCAAACATTTGTATGACACGGGCAGGTTATTTATGACAGAGTGAAGCGCGGTTTCAAAAGTATCTTCAGTACAACTCAGTTGATTTAATGGAGGGCGGTGTTAGCTCCATATTTTTCACCTCTGATGTTACAAGTGCTGGCAAAAACAAAGAGCAAGGAACCTGAGTAACAACTTAATTCCAGGACAGCACAAAAGCAAACGCAGGGCACAGAGGGAAGAAAAAGCCCAATTTTCTGATTCCTAGCTTGTTTACTTTACTACATCATTAGAGTTTTCCAGGAATGTTCACCACTTGTTCTTGCAACTTCTCTTCGGCCTTTGAGATACCTTGGTTGCAAACATTAAGGATTAAATCATAACCGTTTAAAAAAATGAGGTTCATTTACCTACTTCAAAACATGAAGAGTTTTGCGTATTGTTTGTTCAAAGGGGTTTTTGCTCGTGAGGAATCAAAGCTTTGTTTGCCGCGTGGGCGTTGCCCAGGCGTGGTGTCCGTTCTGATAATTTAATTTTGGCCCTTCCTTGTTACAACACTCAGAGGCCTCTGGGCATAGCTGACTAAATTAAAAGTTGTTATTATTATTATTATTAATAATAAATAGGGCTGTTCAGACTACCAAAGGTGTAGCACACCATGAAAGGCCTTGGTTACACAGAGCCAGGGCTTCACTGAACTGCCTGGCAAGGCTAAAAACCAGCAGTAAGTCTTCACCATAAAGAGAGTATTTAAACTAAATTTTAGAGAAGTTGGAAGCCAGTCTGTAGCAGGCTTCTGTCAAAGGATTTTACTGCTAGTATGCTGGGTCTTGTGTTTGTAGAATTTTCAGTTTCTTGGTAGACTCTAAACTTTTAAAGCCTTGAATCACAACTATTTATCACCCAACAGGGAGCTACATAAAACATATTTTCCTTCAGAACGACTATTCTCATAAAAAAAACTAATTTAAAAAAAAAAAAGACAATTAAGAATATATTTTTAAATCTACAATATAGCCCAACTAACAGGGATTCTTAAAGCTAAATACTACGAACCGCAAAAATTAATGCCACCTGCAAGCTGTAAATATGTGTATTATTTAATTTTTTTTCCCCAAGTATTTTCTTTGGCTGTTACATTCAGCTGAACAAGGCCTAAAAAATTGTCAAACTAAATTCTTGTTTAAGAGCAGAGCTCTAACTACTGCCAGTTTGAGTGAAACACACATCCAGGTTTAGGGAATATGTTTTATTTATTTTGGCTGCAGCGCAGGGTAGAACATTTTCCATCCCATCCGAATGCAGTCAAAAAGGTTTTGAAATATTGCACAATAAAAGCCATTCATTATATCTGTCTCCTCTCCCTTCCAAAAACAAAAATGGCTGACCAGCTCCAAATCTGTGCAGGGGGCAGGAAGATGGGAGTCAAGGGGTCACTGGAAATAACCCAAGACTAACAGCAGGTTTTTCAGGTTTGAGTTAGGGAATATGTTCCATGCCCTCATTCCCAGTGCACACAGGTTTTTCTTCTTCTCCCTCCAAAGCTTGGGTAAAGTAGTTAATTGCTCTGTTATGCACAATTTACGGGACTTAATTACAAAACTAATACATTAGCCTTCTTGTCTATAAGTCACAGGCACAACTTCATCTTTTCCCCGGGGACGCGGTGAAATCAGACCTTACTTCAAGTTAAAACATTGTGATTTGCACCCTTTACCTGTTCCCAATTTTAAAAACGTGCAATTTGAAGGAATACCCAGCTCTACTTTACACTTTGTTTGGAGATTTATTTCCACTGCTTACCTACCTGTTAGCAGCTTGAAAATGGACTTTCTTTTGCTGCCCGCTCCTGTTGCTTAAGCTATACTTGGCATACTTCAAGGGTTGTTTTTTTTTTTTTTGGTCTCGTCCCTCCATTTTCTTGTACACTGATCTAACAACGCTTTTCTCTTTGCTGCCTTCTGCATAGATCAGTTTATCACTAAAGTCTTTCGTGGTCTAAGTGAAGTATAAGAGTGCTAGAGGGTTCAGAGTGAGGAGGAGGAAGAGTAGAGGACAAACATTTTAGTGCATTTCTAAACAGCAAGTAGACTAGATGAACACAAAATAGTTAAAAGTGTTTTGAGTATCCCCCCTCTGTTGCCCAATTAGTCAGAAGCAAGTAGAGAAAAATAAGCTGAAGACCCGATGAAGCTTTACGTACAACTGATTATTTAAGTAAAAATAATAAAGCCATGTACAATTCTTGTTATTTTTTCCCCTGCTTACCATGAGTGTCAGGTTGAGAAATCTGTTTTACTTGTTAACTCACATGTGAGAAAACTTGGTCATATCTTCTCTGCTTCTGCAGCTTATGCGCCTCTTAATTATGGCAAAATATTGGCATAAAATAATTCCTGGAAAACATTAACACTTTCCCTTTGAAACTTCCTGAAGAATTGAAGTATCGTTGTTCTCTGGATCTTCAGCTTACTCACTTAAATTAAGCAAATTTAAACAAAGACCATTCCAACTGTGAAATACTTACACAGAGTATCTCCTTGTCAGATACTCAGCTACCTGAAAATCTATCACGGATAGCACAAGCGAAGGCGATAAGTAATTACTCTCACTTATTAACGACATCATAATTACAGAGTGGCAAAATAATCAGTCTTTCTAGAACCCACCACTTGTCCTCTACGTCAGTCAGAGCAGGATAATTACATGCAATCTGCTAAATGCAATTATTCAGCAATATACACTTAGTGCTCCCCATTACCATATTCCAAGCCATTTGAAGTCTATACAATAGAGCACTTAATGTAAGTGAAGTACTTTTAAACACCAAGTAATCTTTAGGAGAACCCTCTAAAGAGAGAGAGAAAGAAAACAACCTTTAGAAGAGCAGGGAGAGGAAGTAAGAGGCGGAAGACTGGCCAACACCAGAGTTATTTAGAGGCCACTGTGATCCAGACTGCCGTGGAGCTCGGTACTGCACACAAAAAAAGTCAAAACAGTGACTTCTAAATCGAGGGCTGTACCAGAACAGCTTGAGTTGGAAGGGACCTTAGACATCATCTGGTTCCAACTCCCTATCATGGGCAGGGACACCTCCCACAGGTTGCTTGGAGCCTCATCCAGCCTGGGCTTCAACACTTCAGGGAAGAGGCTCCACAGCTTCCCTGGGCAACCCCTCCCACGGTCTCGCCACCCTCAGTGTGAAGAGCTTCCTCCTAATGTCTCATCAAAATCCCCCCTGCTCTAGTTTGAAGCCATTGCCCCTTGTGCTGTCACCACATTCCCTTATAAAAGTCCCTCTCCAGCTTTCCTGTAGGCTGCAGTTTGTAGAACCCCAAACTCAAAGTATCCCGACAGCTGTCTGCACTCATGGCCAACATGCCTTTAATTCCTACACTTCAACATGGCCACCAAGACCAGAGATGACTTCAGAAAGTCCTTCTGTTGACTGAACAGGGATAGTGAGGTTGCTGGTCATTCAAAGGTTAATGTTAACTCAATTTTAGAAAAGCAAATCTGAAAGTGGCACAGCATTGGTCTCCCCGCTGCTCACATTTCCTCTAACAGCATGGTCACCAAGTAGTAGGTTACACTGAGGAGTCTACAGAGATACTCCTCTGAGGAAGAGCAGTGAGTCACATGATAGCTGAATGTTTAAAGTACTAAGTCCATTTTGCTGGCCTTGCATGAAGAGCTTGCTCCCAAATTCCCCAGTTCCTTCCCATGCTAACCAGCCCCCAGCGTCAGCAAATCTCCAGCTCCCTATTCCATGACAGATTCTATCTCAGGTCTTAACTATTAAGCAAGTCCCAAATCACCTCTTGCAACTCTAATCTCTAGCAATCAGAAAACACAGCCAGAAGAGACCTCAAGAGGCCATCCAGGCCCTATCCTTACCCCTAGGAAGGATCATATGTCATTCCTGACAGGTATTTGTTTAATCTGTTCTTAAAAGCCTCCAGTGATGGAGATTCCACAACTTCCCAAGGCAGTGTATTCCCATGCTCAGCTATCTCTGCTGCTGGAACTTTTTTTTCCCATGTTTAACAGACATTTTTTCTCCAATTCAAACCCACTACTTCTTGTCCCATTCAGTACAGGTATGGACAACAGACTGTTCCCCACCCCCTGCCTTAAAACAACCTTCTGCATAATTAAGACCTGTCTCCTCTCAAGTCGTCTCCAGATTAAGCCCCGGTAACTGCAACCTCTTTATTTCTCCCTAGGTTCCAACCTCACCCTCATGCAAACCGCCATCAAGCTTCTAGAGAACATTCCAAACAACACTTTTCAACCAAGCTGTGCCAGAAGGAAAACCCAAGCTTTGTTTTCTTCTATTTCTGACTTGACTTACGCTTCAGTTCACATCTGAAGTGCACTTAGCCCAGCCACTCCAGAAACCCCAGGGGACAATTCCCTTCTAGTGCTGCCGTGACTGATGCATAAGGAGGCAACATCGCGTTCAAAAGCACGTACTACGCAGTACTTTTGAGGAAGCCCTCTAGTATCATAGGAGTTTTATTGCCTCTTCCTCCAGGAAAACTAGTTATGATTCAAGCCTGGTCAGTACCTGACACCCACAGTCTCCAAAGCTGAATACAGACCGTAAGCGTTTCAGGTTTTTTTCCAGATTAATTTCAGTGCACGGTTCAGTTGCTGTTTTGATTTTTTTTTTTAATGCAAAAAGTTGCAGCTATTATTAGTTTTAATCTCAAGCTTTAGATTTTTAACCTCGGCCAGTATCCCTTCAAAGATTTTGTCCATTATGGTATTATTTTCAAATTCGGTTACAGCCATAAAAAGCTCATGTCAGAGTGCCCTCTGCTGGTACACCACCATACTGCTGTCACCGCAACGCTCCGCCTCCTTCTGCTCCCAAATACCAAATTTTGATTCAGACACAAAAGCAAAGCCCCAAATAAAACATCAAGCAAATTGTTTTGAGAATTTCAGTAACATTTCTAAAGCAGCGTAAGACTAACAGCATTTAAGTAGTGAAGTTTCTTTGAGGTTGCCTTAGGAGTTTGTCTCGGGGAAAACTGATGATGTCTGTAGAGAGAAGTAAAACATGCAGAAAAATGAAAATGTTCTGCTTGCTTTTAAGCTTTATAAAAGCAGCCAAGTACATGAAGTGTTTTATTCCACATCAATAACGTTAAAAAACAAGGTCACAGAAGAGCTCAGTTTCCACCGAAAGCTATTTCCTCCAAGCTGGCACAGGTATTTCACTAGGGCTGAAAGAAAACAGGATGAAAAATGAAAGCAACAGCAAATGTTTTAGCAGACCACCTACAGTCATCACTTTTTATTACATTGTTCAAATGAGAAAAATGAGAACAGTAAGATGACAGGTCAACTACTGAATAATCTGCGCTGTGTTTAGTACACCCCCCCCAAAGACTGGAAATGTCCCGAAATGAAATACAGCTTTATTGGATGACCAATGGATCACTTGTCTTAGCCAATTTCATTTTTTTAAATTAATGTTATATACAACAGTTAAAAGCTTTTTTTTTTTTTTTAAATAAATGACTAACCTTCACACTGGAAAAGCAAAATTCATTAACTCTTTCTAACACAAAATTTAGTTTTACTTATAGGAACTCTACCCCTGCTCATGCCCAGAAGGTAAAGCAAAGTCTTTTTAGAAGACGGTAACAGCTTCCCTGCCTTCTACTCCTCCTCTTCAGGCCCAAGGTGATTTCTTTCTTATTTGCAGAGAATCTGAAGAGGGTTTTTTTTTTATATATATTTTTGAAATCAGAAAGAAAATTCATGCAGATTTCAAAAGCAACTTGTAAGGAACGATCAAGCATATGGGAAACACCGACACTTGAAGCATTTCTAGCTGAAAGGGCAGACTTTGTGTCATAGTTTAACTACTAAATACAAATTCATGTTTTATCTACTTCGATTAAAAAAATGACAGTGTCTTAGGCCTGAATCCCATTCTTTCAGAAAAAAAGAATGAGCCCTACCAGCAAAATATGGATTTGTATCAACTCCCAATCATCTAAAAAATAACTTGTCTCCACAGACCATATTTTGTGAACTATCAAATTTGTTCCTCTCTTAAGAGATGACGTCAAATTTAGTTCATCATGGAAGAAAAATCTGTTATCCTCTAGATTACCTGCCATGACTGCCTACCAGACAAATGGCTCCTTATACAGTTTTGATCTTCGAGCATTTTAGGCATAAAAACAAGGCAAATAAATCCCAAGTTATCTAGAACATGAATAAGGGAATTGTAAGTACGGAAATTGAAGTTGGAGAGAAAATACTTAAGAGTGAGAACACAGGAATCTAATACCGACCTTTAGGAAATCAGATGTAGCTGAAACCTTGCTAAATGTTAAGAGTTATTTTCAAGAGGTGTTTCTACATCTTTACAGTGTTTTTGGTTACTTCTGTCCTTCCCACATACAGAATGTGTCACACTCCTTTTCCGGGTTTGAGACCAAGTTCTTGTTTCTTGAGGTGTGGATACACACAGGCTTTTCCTCCTCCACCTTCTGCAAGGACCATCGGCAGGATGAACAGAGCCCTTGTTCTCCTTCCCTGGTGCTGGAAATTGGATGGGATTTTGTTCTCTAGGGTGAATAGTCTCTGTAAGGGTGGCCATGCTTACTGTTCTCCTGGTTTTGCGCCCAGAAGCTGGCAGGGGAGGCCCTTCAACCTCATCGGGTACTTGAACCCATGCGAGTCCTTCCATTTCTGCATCTTTATGGAATCTCATGCTGCGCCTCACTCTTTTCTCACCGCTGTTCTCACTCTTTCTTCTGAAAGGCTCTAAGGAGTCCTTTTTCGGCTGAGGGACAGAAAAGACTTCTTCTATATTAAAAGAAGAAACTGGAAGACTGTTTCCAATTACTTCCAGTTTCTCAACAGGAGGAAAATAGATGGTGCTGCTTCTTCTACCTCTTCTTCTTGGTGCACTACCTCTTACAGAATCCTCTTGTGGACACCAAGTTCTTTGGGCACCCTCATGTGCATCACTGTTCTCTTCTTCCAGAAATTCTATCCTGGTTAGCTGCTCTGCCTCATTTAGGAGACTTCCTTGTAATTTCTTGTTTTCTACTAAGGAATCACTTTCTTCTGCCTCTTTTACACCTGCAGCCTCTTCACCTTGTTGGAAGCAGTCAGATGGATCAGAAGCACACTTGCCATCTGGTACAATACTTGAAAACTGAAAAAAAAAAATAAATAGTTTTTGTAATATGGGGAAAAGGTAGTTCACAAAACCCTGGTTTCAAACAACTGCTCCTGTTTTCCTCACCAAGTCTAGTTGCTCTCAAAAAACCCCAGCCAACCAAAACATAGAAAGCTGTATGTTGGGATCTGCTCCAGTTTGGGGCCAAACTTCTGTTGCTTGAGGTCTTGGTTGAGTTCAGTTCTGAACACCTGCTTCTGAGGTGAGATCCCACAGCCTTTCCAGGCAGCCTGGTCCAATGTTTAATCACTCTTAGTGTTTCTTCTTCCCTCAAAACATTACTTTTGTGATCCAACATCATCCAATACAAATATGACTTATTTTCTAGCAGCATCCCTAAGCGTATCTGTTACCTTATGATCAACACCAGAAGCAGACTCCACGTCACTATGTGATGCTGGAAGCACCGTAGGATGAGAGCTGCTGGTTTCTGCAATGTCCTGGTCCTTAGAGCTTCTGTAACTATGAACTGCAGGGATGTCTCTCTCTCTTAGTCTTTCCATCGCTGGCTTCTGTTGAACATCCTTGTCAGAATTCCCAGATTTGGTATTCTCTAAAAACACATCCTCTGAATTAGAACAAGCACATGGTTACATGACTCTACTTGCGAATGTACAAAATCTTTTAAAAAATGTTATAGCAAAAGCTTTATTGTATTTTACCTACATAAAAGTAACCTTCTAAACAACCATGCCAGAAAACTAGTGTGGAAAAAAAACCAAAGCAACCAACTGCACAGCACTGCTCACATCCAACTTCCCAGTTTTAAAGATTATGAAAATACCAGTAACTAGTGAAAGTACAGAGAGGATTGGTGGTTTGGGTTTTTTTGTCAGCTTTATACTGGAGTTCAACAAGAGTTAAATTTCCCCAGTCTGAGATTATGAATCTATTACATCTTCTGAACTCCACTATAACAGAAGCAAAAGTAAAAACTATATGCTGGGCTCTCTACCTATGCACAAAACTCAAGGAAATTATCAACAGGTATTTTGTGTAACTGCTGAAATAAAATTTAGAAGCAACAGAAAGACCAAGGCAAAATAAAACCAAAACCATATTACCTGACCAAAGTGCATTTGCCTTTGGTGAATCTGGAGATGAGACAAAAGAGAAAACCTCTGGAATTTCAGGGATAGGACTGAGAAGAGGTTTCTTCGAAGCCATCTCTCTTTCCCCATATAAAGATTTTTTTACTTTCTTCTTTCTTCTTTTCCCATAGCTTGCATGTTTTCTTTTCTGAAAAGAAAAACAAATGGAGCACAACGTAATTATGAAGATCCTGTACAATATTTTACAACGAATAAGTGACAGCATTGCTGGATTCGGATGGATAACAATTGTTTCCCCTAAAATTCTACCATCTCCAAATTAATCTAAAGTCTCAAAGCAAAGGAGAATTACTTCTCAAACATGAGATCTGATTTTCGCTTCATTTAAGCAAATTGAATTCAAATAGATTAGTCTTTCAGCTCAAAACTAGATTTTTCCTTCATGCTCAGTTTGGAAAGGAGTTTGTGCTTTCCCTTCCAATACATAAAAGCAAGGATCTTTTTAAAGTCTCGCACTTTTACAACACTTAACTACCATATGACTGGTCAAGTTCAAGAAGGTAACAAAATAAATCAAAAATCAAAAAATATCAGAATAATCACCTAGGAAAGGAGACACTTGGATAGAGAAATAAAGGCAGCGTTGTCCGGCCACAGTGGGCTCTCACTTACTTGTGTCTTTTTGGCAGCAGACGTGGTTATGTTCTTTTGTCTTTGAATTTTTTTCTTTTGGGGATTTTCAGCATCTTCAGCATGGGTAGTGTTTGTGACTCTTGAGGTGCTACAACCAGTCCCATCTAAGATGGTGCCACGCTGTTGAGAAAAGTGAATTTTAAGTTGCTGGGGTGCGCGTGCAGGTGCACACACATTGTTTTAAAAACACACCACAGCCCAACAGCCATAAAAATCACACTGTAAATAGTCTCTAATTTCATCTATGAGGTCATAAGAGCTAGACACTCACCACTGGAAACTAAGATATAGAGAGGGAGAGTCTTTTCACACAGTACAATATAGTCCTATTTGTATAAAAAAGCCATTTTAATGAGGAAATACTGTATTTTCATTTCAGCCATTTCTCTCAGCCAAGATGGGTTATTTTTTTTCATATTACCTTTTTTTTTTGCCTTCCCCCTCCAATAAAGTGCACTAGAACTGTACAGCACCTAAGTCTGAAAGTGCTTCTTACAGAAAGTCTCAGACAATAAATTCTGTGCACCTTAAAATCTCTCATAAGCAGGAGGTATAAATGATAAACAACTCTGCCGGAAGAATTTAAAGAACCAAAAGGAAACAAACACCATCACTACAGAAACTCACCTTCCTTTTAGTAGAAGAACGAGTTGTTATGGTATCAGGTTTGTCAGTTGTTGCTATTACACAGGAAGGAAATAAGAACATTGGTTCAATTTCAATACTAAAAAGTTAATCACATTTTGAGGAAATTATTCATATAATTTCTAACATTACGCACACTCATCTTAGTCTTGAGTAACTAGTAACTTAGTCTGGAGGACTATCAAGGTTTTTTTCATCTTGCCACGTTTAGCAGTTTACTTCACAAAAGAGGAAAACAAAACTTGTGAGGATTTGGTAATGGAAGAATTAGGACTTACTCAGTTTTCACAGAGATATGTACACACACATACGCAACAACCTGACAATTTTTGTGGTTGGTGGTTTTTTGTTGCTTGCTATTTTAAACACATCAAAATCATAATATCAGAATCAAGACAGGAAGTCCAACTACTTAAAGCAGTATGTCTAATTAGATCAGTCACTTCCACAGCAAAATACCACGAGGTCAAATAATGTCCAGTTAACTGAGGGGAAAACAAGGCAGCTACTGCAGAGACTTTAGAAGAAAGCAGAGCATTTCAGTTTTAGCATAAAACTGCATAAAACCAACCAAACAGAAACCCCTCTGTGTCACCTCTTCATTTTCAGATGCAGAAAGCTGCATTATCTAACAACAAAACCACAAGTTGGGATTACCTTCAACGTTTTCCACAGGTAAAAGGGCTTCTGGAGCAACAGGACCCTCCATTAACTCTTGAAGAGGCTCAGCACATTCCTTTAAACAGGAGAAGTTGACATTTTTAGCAATATATTACATCAGGTACATACAGAAAACCACCTAGTCCACTAGTGTTTGGAACAGCCAGGGTATTTTAATTTATTTTTTTTCCTTCAAGAATGTGGCAGCTCATTTTCTGTCTATGGCAAAGAGAAAAATGGTATTGAAGGTATATGAATAAACCAAGGCAAAATCATTTTGTGTGCTACCAGTACTCAACTTTAAACATAGCTCTACAGGCCAAAATACTATTTAGAACTCATAAAGCAAAAGAAAAAGTTGTCAATGTCATTCTAAAGCTTCAAGCAGGCTATTTCAATATTTTAGCCATTTCTTTTCAAAACCAGGCAGATTGGAGAAAAAAAATGAAACAAAAATTGAACATTCCCAGAGACTAAGAGGCTGGTTTTGCAGTTAAAAAAACCAACCCATCAACAAAATAAAACACCTTACCTCATCACTATCAAAGTTTGGCTGGGCTAATGGTTCTTGACTGAGCTGTGCCCCTTCAAAAGGGCTGCGTCCCTGCACCCCCGGGTGACGGACCGGGGTGGCTCCTTTGCGCAATGGAGTATTTGCAGGCAACGTTTCATCAAATATTTCTGGGCTTAGAACTTGCCCAAAAGTAACTTTTTTCTTCTTTGTTTTTTCAGAGCTCTGGCTTTCGGTTTTCTCTATTGTAATAAAATACAGAGACTGCTTAGTGAATTTAAACTAGTACTTTCATAGAGCTGAGACATTTCAAGGTCTTTTTATTGGTTTAACATTCTCTTAAAAAAAAAACAAAAACACATCACCCTCCAACCAAACACCAAAATACCACCCTCTACTGTCCTGTGGATCCAACCAGAATTTTCACTATAGCTTTATTACAGTATCAAGAATTAAAGAAGAAAGAAAACAGAAGGCTAGAAATGACTGGCTGTTCCACCAGTTCCAGTTGACAAGCGTAAAATTTCCTGAACAAATAAGTGATTCTATTCTAGTATTACAAGATTTCTGAAATTTTGGGGTGAGATTTTTATTTTTTTTTAATTTTTTTTAAATAGACATTATTTTCCTTTGCAACCTCATTTTCCACTTTCTGCAGTAGGATGGCACACAGGAGCTACTTCAGTGGTGCCTAACGCTTATCATTCTTCAGATTTCCCTGAAAGGCAAAACCTATTCAAGATCCCACATAACCCTGCCTATTTCAAAACCAAAAGGAGAATCTGACCTGTTTGTAATGCTTCAGAGATTTCTGTACGACTGGAGACGGCGAGAGATTCACCTCCTCTGTCAACCACGTCGCTCAAGTATTCCTATCATTTAAGTGATACAAAGCACCTAGTCAATACCATTTAATTAAAATATTGTCCTTGTTCAAATCAAGTGGAAGCAACTTTTTCTGTAAGGAACATTTAATAATCAGGCCTGTTGCTTAAAAAACCTCCTCGTTTTCAAAATGAATACAACTCAACAACACACACACGGAACTTTTCATAACATGGAAGCTTCAAACAAAGCTTCCAAGGTGACCGAGCAGTCAAGAGATATCCATTGATAGCCTGAAGTAATTTCTGATGCACGTCAATTAGCCAAAGAGTATCTTTACCCACGATTTCACTTCTGGCAGAAGTGCCTCCGCGTCAGTCAGTTAACCAACCTTCGAGTTCTCCAGCAGTGGCTTCGCTGGTGTTTTCTTCAGCACCGAGCGCAGCCGGGAGCCACTCTGAGCACGCTCATGTAATGGAGTATTTCCCGTTCGTACTGGTGTGACAGGTGCCTTGCTTTCATCAAATATTTCCGGGCTCAGTTCTTCCACAAGACTAACTTTCTTTCTGCTCAGGTCTGATACAACATCACTTCTAACGTCTTTAGGGATGTGGTCAGAACTGAAATCTACGGAGCAAGTAGCTAGAAATGACAATGAAAGACTGATGGAAAGTTGTGATGACTTTAGTATGAGCAACGTGAACTATAAATGTACACATCTGTGCATCAACATCACCCAAAAAATCCATTCATTTCTAAGTTTCTGCTTTTATTATGCCACATATTTTCATTTTCATGTTTTTCATTTCATATTTTGAGAAATGTACAAAACATACAAGAGTCAAAAGGGAGCATCGTGTGAAGGAAAAGATATTTTGCATAAGAATTTCTCTCTCATCCACGTAAATTGGGGGGGGGGAATGTCTTCTCTAATGTAGAGAGGGACCCTGCACATTAACGCCCCTCTCTCCTTAACAGGCGTGAACTACTCAGCTATACTTTTCCTAAAAATGAAGGAAAACTCCAGCGTTATTCCAAGCCTGTTCTCAGTCTGAGCTTCTTATCCTCTCAGAATCAAACTTCCGACATGGGATGGACTGCATGTGAAATATTTCCTTACAAATTTTACCTTCAAACACAAATGTAACAAATTGACAGTGATGAATCCTCTTACCGTGGTCTGTTTCTAAGATATCTCTCATTAAAACAGTCTCTGATGACTCCACAGGATTGCGTTGCTCCTTAACCCATTCCTAGAGAAAAAGTTACAAGATTTTATATATATATAAAACCTATTTATATACGAAGCCACACATTGCAATGCTACTTGCAAATGCTTCCTTTTAAACCAGCATGAACTACAGTTTTTTCATCCCACAGACATGGATTTCAGAGTTTTCTCAATCACCCACTACTTTAGGTGAATTTATTTCTCCAAAACACTAAGGCTAAATAGTCAAAATGAATGAAAAAAAATAATGGAATGAAAAACTGGTATATTTGATCTAAGTACCTCTGGAACAGCAGCGGCAGGCTCAGCAACAGACACGTCCTGGCATGAAGACAAGATGGTGCAGATCTTGGTATCAGACTTAGAGCTGTCAGTCAAATTTCCTCTTAAATTTTCTTCCAAAGCAGCTCCACTGTTGCCCGGCATGAACTTTTCACTCCCCTGATCAAGGGTCCGCTCTTTTGTAAAAGGTGCTTTGTTCTGAGCTGCATCAATTAAAATCAAACCAAAAAACTAAGCAACAAACCACAGCGAGAAATTTCAGATTTTTCAATGAATGCTTTTGCTGTGTTTCTTCACCAAAAGGATGGTGAGATTCAAAAAGGCAGGTGATTTTCTAGTCAGGAAAAAGAAAACATGTGCTTTTCTTCTAGCTTGTTTTACACCATCATTTCCTCCCAGCAACCACAGCAGTGCTCTGATTTCCTTCTGCAATATTTATTAATTTCATTAACAAACAAGGATGTTAACAGCACAGTAATGTAATGGGACTGTTAAAATTACTTCACTTAAAAGTTATTAAACAAGTCTGCACATCACAATCAAGAGAGATAAAAGGTACAACAGCTAAAGCCAGTTGTCATAAAAACAAAATTAAAAAGGGTCAAATTAAAGACTATAAATCTAGAAAGTAAAACTAAGAAAACACTCACAAAAATACTAGTCTTCATTTTTCTTTGAGGGTTAATAAGAGAAACCACTCCTCAGGATGCACTAAGAAATAAGATAAACAAACAAAAAACCTCAAACCAAACAAACTCCCCTTGTGCCAATCCTTACAAAGGAAGCTTTTTTTTGTTTTATATTAAGTGTTTGTAGTTTTGTATTTTTGGGGCTAAAGGGGGAAGTTGAAGATGAGGTTTAAGATGAATCATTGACCAGAAATACCATCAACTTACAGGAGTCTGCTTCCTGGGAAGTGTCATCCACTTGGACGGCCTGTCCAGGGTGGCCAGTTTCCCCCTCAGCTTCTTGTACTGATTTAAAAGACGCCTGAAAGGCATCTATCTTGCTCTTCAGTGACCAGACGTGTTCATGTTTAAAAGGACTAATCTGCCAAAACAAAATTAACTGCGTGAAACTCTGTTTCCCCCCTCCCCCCAGGTGACATGAGCTTTATTCCTTGTATTTGTACTTTGGCTGAAAACAAACTCTGAGAAGCAAATCTTGTATCTAATCCGGCTGCAGTTTTAGTTGTATGGTAAAAATATGCAACAAAGGAGCTGTATCAAGAAGTTTTACTGCCGTTCATTATCCGTCCCTCTAGAGCACAGCCTGGATTTGTTTTCTGACAGTCTGTGCTAAAACAGGTCTGATCAAAAAGCAAGACATTTACTTCACTTTGAACCAGCCACACTTTAATTAGCCAAAAATCAAGCAAGGCAAATGCAGGAAAGTAAAGGTTACAGTAAACAAGAGGTAAAATATGTAAGTTAGACATGGAGAAAAGACTCCAGACTCTACACAAATAAAACCTCTTACACCCCCTTATTCTAAAGTAAGGTGTTCAAGGGAAGTCAACAAAATTAAGGCCGTGGTTATTCTTTCTACTGGCTTCTTCCTGAGACTGGCCTTCTCGGATGTTGATTCCTGGGGGGGAGGATCTCAAGTGACACGTTAGATACCCGAGGAAAGCTCTCACCTCTGTAAAAGTTTCCTTCTTCTTGGTGCTTCTCTGTTGAGCAAGGAATCGAATAAGGGTATTATTTTCTGGTGACCCCCGTACTCCAATTGTTGATCTTCGCCTGTATTTTAATGGCGTTGGAGACTTGCCTGAAATGGAAAGGAGGAAAAATAAAAAAGAAAAGGCTTTTTTTTTTTTAAGAACATCTAAAACTTTAAAATGGTGTGGTTTTTTTGTCTTCTTGAGTGATTTATGTTACTTAAGAAAGCATCCAAAGTTAGCTTCTCAGCTCAAGGAACCTCAGCAAAAGTGATTTAACTTCCTAAAAGCGAGTTAATATTTAATTAAACTATATACCAAACGAGGAGCTGTCTTTACTTTTTCAATTGTTAGTTAAGGAACTGCCTACAAATACTTGCAGAACTGTGAAACTCATTGACATCTGGACAGAAAAGCTAAATAGAGAATTAAAGCAACATTATCACTGTCCTATCCTCAGGCATATTCAAACTCAGGCAGACAACCTGAACCTGAGCTGAAGATTTTGGTAAGTCCTTGAACAAGAAGGTCTCCAAATGTCCCTCTGAGATGGGCACTCCAGCCTTACCTGTAGATCCCCTAGTAAAACTTTCTTGGGTAATCCCAAAGTCAGCGACTGTTACAGTTGCAAAATCAATGGGTGTTTTCTGCTGTTTCTCTGATATTCCACAATCAGGTTTGTCTTCTGCTTTGTCTCTAGTAGGTGTCAAGTAGCACTGATCCCCCAAAGAAACAGGTTTGCTTCTTGGAACATTTTCCTTACTGTTCAAAGGCAAGGTAGGTTCACCAGCCACATCCCCTGGGAGCCTATCAACAAAGCATTCAGGGAACTGACAGCTGTCAACATCCTCCTTGCCGCCATACGATTCCTTCTCCAGGCCTCTGGTGCATTTCAGGGCGTGTTTCCGCAATGGTGCCTCGTTCCCATCACTTAAATTCTCCTTCTTGAAGGCCTTTAAGACTTTTGATTTAGTCCCTTTGAAAATCTTGGGGTCTTTGGACAGGTCAGGGCAAGAGGCCTCTTCCTTCTCTTCAGCGTATCTACTGGCATTTTCAACTTCCCGGGAGAAATTTATGGTCTTGGACCGTCTGCGCATCGTTAGCGATTTATTTTAAGAAACATTTAGCCAGCCTTCGCTCTCCTGTAATTAGATAACTATCAAATCTATAAATAAATAAATAAATATGTTAATAGGTATTTGATAAGAGCAAGAAGTTACTTCTTTCACTCTTTAAAGTTCCTGTTAGTATATTATGTTAAGCACAATCACACTGTGATCTGAAGCTTTAGTTCCACAAGTATGCGCATTAACAGGAATACCGGCAGATACCACACGTGGATTTTATTTGGGTTTTTTTTTTTTTAAAGTTCACACTAAAATCTGGTGCCAGCATCCCCTCGGTTATAGACACGAGAGACTGGGCGAGGGGTCAAAGCCCACCATCGGCCGCCCCCCACCCCAAATGGCCCCCCAATTCCCTCAGCCCCCACATGGCCCCCTCAGTAGCTCTCCCAGGGTCCCCTCCTCCTTCATCCCCCCTCCCCAGGGCACCCCTTCTCCTGCCGCCCCAGCTCACCTCC
>VWZK01019038.1:281090-367769 GCA_013396935.1 Baryphthengus martii | reverse complement strand
CCCCACGGGGGGTCGGGTCCCTGCTGCGTGGAACCAAAAGTGCGCTGTACGCTGTGGAGAGCCAATAAATAACCCTGTTGAAACTCTGCTCACTTCGGTAAAATCTATATAGGCTTCAAACCTGTATGGATTTAAAACCTATATAGGTTTTAAAGAGTTAAAATATACATACAGGTCTCATAAGTGAAATTAGTTCTGGTTTCCAGGCCCAACAGAGAGCCCAGGAAAAGGCCTGGCCATGGAATTCTATAAACACTGCCCAAAAGCCCTGATTTTTTTTTCCCCATCCGTTCACCTGAAATAAAGACAGTTACTGTGGATCCTCGTTCCATCTTTGGTTTTAGAGAGGGAAATAAGTTTGAGCTAAACGAGGAACAGACCAAATAGGGTATTTCTTTAGAGAAATAACTGAATCAATACTGTTACTACCAACACTCATTCATTCCCTGCTGCTGCCGCCTCAGTACATTGAGTTTTGGGTGAGAGACATGCAAGTCATCCCATTTTAAGGCAGCTATGTTTCCTATTTTTAATAAAGATCCGTATCCATCTTCCTCTCTCATAAGCAAATATCTCTAAAATAGCAGAAACAATCCAAACACGGTGCCTGTAGCTACCCCTCTGTCTTCCCCAGGTTGTGGCTGTGTATGGGACTCTCTCAGACTTGCTGTCTGTGGCTAGCAACAAGCTTGGAATAAAAGCCACCAGTGTTTACAATGGAAAAGGTGGACTCATTGACGATATCGCTTTGATTAGGTAAGGCTTAGCCCATAAAAGTCGATCACAGGTGGGGATTAAGAGACTTACTAGCCTATTAATCTTCTGAATGTAATCAATAACCAGTGCCTGCCTTAAAAGCAGCTCTTATCCTTGCCAGCCAGTATGCCCAAAGGTGCTTTCATGCCTCAAGAAAAAAGAATGCCGTCTTTTGAACTTCAAAGCATTTCTGTCTTGATGAATCACAACTTGCTACAAGCTGCATTTTGCACCTTTTGACATCCTGCGTTGATTCACGGTGCCTGGTATGTCCCAGGAAAATCCCACTCTTCCCAGTCAGCACTTGGAGGAGGTTTATCAAAAAAGAGCCAAACTCTGGCATTGCTGTGGCTTCGCAGGATACTCCCAAGAACAGGGAGAAAAGTGACTCTTTTTGTAAAAGCGAAGTGATTGAGAGGTGTTCCCTACCTGGTGGATGCAGGTAACATCTCCAGTGAAGTCCATCTTGTTACAATCCACTGGAACCTGCAGAATCGAGATGAAAGTCAGATACTGAACCTCTAACTAAGGGCAACTGAAAATAATCAGGAACAAAAAATTATGAATAATCTTTTCTTTTTTTTTTTTTATTTTTTTCCTCTCTCCTCTTTCTCTTCCCTGCCCCTTCCCCTTTCAGGGATGATGATGTTTTGTTTGTCTGTGAAGGGGAACCATTCATTGGTAAGTCTCTAATTTTCATAGTTAACCTTCTCTTTAATATAAAGAGGTTTCATTTTGCTGTAATGGAAATCTAACATTTTACTTTCTGATGTTTTCAGAATATACCTCTTACCATATGGAAGATTCAGAAATGCAGTTTTTTCTAATAATCCCTGTGTCTTTCTCATCTGTGTAGATCCCCAGACCGATGGGAGACCTCATGAAGAACTGACAGGGTCACACACAGACTGGCTGACGCTCAATGTCGGAGGCCGATACTTCACCACTACACGGTAAAAATGCAGCTCATTGGGTTTGATCTTAAAAGGACTTGAGTTCGGTAAAGTCGTCGTAGCAGCTGGGACTGCACATTTAGCTGCTGAGCCTTTGGTTGCTCTTGCAGAAGAGCTAGAAAAATAACTTACTGTGGAGCAGGAGGCCTTTGACTTCTGCAGCTTTCTCTGTATTTTGCATTTGCTGCCACAATTTTGCAGTTCTTGACAGTTTCTATATTAAATAAAACCCACAAAAAGCCTGAAGAGGCCTGGATTTATCCTTCCTTTCAGTTAACTACCTGCTTTATATTTCAAATACGATACCTCGGGTCAGAAACATATTTTGTTCTGACTCTAAATGCCATTCATTCAGTATGGTATTGTAGCTGGTGTAGCTTATCACACACCAAGGGCAGAAACACCCACCAGCAGCTTTGTCTCCTGAGGAAAACACTCCATTGTGAAAAAAAACAAACCAACTCTGCTGCCTTTGTTTTCCAGGAGCACTTTGGTTAATAAGGAACCTGACAGCATGCTGGCCCACATGTTTAAAGATAAAGGTCAGTATATTGAAATAAACTCTGGGCTTTTTTTAAGCTAATGAATTAGCAAAGTAGGCAAAAGCCACTCAAAGTGCAGGCTTTTGTTCATAGGTTAAAATATCAAAAATATAGGAAAGCAGAACATATAATCACTTTTATTGAGTAACTCTTTCTCTATTGCCCATGTAATGCACGTCATCTCAAACTGAAAATGTAACTTCCATTCATTGTTAATACCTGGGGGTCTTTTTTTTTGTTCGTTTGAGTTCAGATTTTCATCTTACTGTCGCATCTTGTTCAGTTTTGTCAACAAAGTCAATGAGCAATCACTCTGAGCCAGCCCTGAGGAGATGGGGGCAGACTAAAATCTGAGTGCTGCTTTTCTTCTAGAAAAGATTCCTATGTGTGGGATAAAATGTTGTAGTTACTTAGAGCAGGAGTGAGGTTGTTTGCAGGTGATTCCCACCCCGCTTCTTATTTTCCTTCTTTTTCTCTAAAAAAGCCCTTTCAAATGGAATGTTTCATAATCCAGTACCCTTTGGTAGTAAAAATCTGAAACTGAAGCAAATGCTCTCCTATTAATATACCAAATGTAATTATATATATGTTGTGGAAACAGATGCATGGGGAAATAAGCAAGATCATAGAGGAGCATTCCTAATTGACCGCAGTCCAGAGTATTTTGAGCCAATTTTGAACTATTTGCGTCACGGACAGCTCATTGTAAATGATGGCATTAATTTGCTAGGTAGGTATCACTTGTATGACATCTCCTCAACTATTACTCTTTAGAAGTTAAACTTTGCCCTCAGGTAAAAGTGATAAACTCAGTGGGACTTTTCTGTGCTCGTCTAAATGTTTGGGATTTTTCTGTGGTGAATTTCTTCTCGAGCATTACGATTCCACACGCTGGGTTTAATGAAGATACACTGTTTAAATATTTTGAGACCATTAAAAATTCTCCCTACTGGATTAGTATCTGCCAGTAATTCTGGATTTGGCATCTTTAAACTAATACTGGTATTGGAAACATCCTTTCTAAGTTATTTTTTCCTTTTAGCTACAGGCAAGCTTGCTTTTCCTCTATCCAGTTCCATCTAATACAATGTGTGTGGTTGGCAATTTTATGACTTGATGCATTTCTTGGAGACTCCTTAAACTTCAAGAAGCGCTCTGTTCGTCTTTCTTAGTGTAGCTAAAATCTCTGAAAGGTCTAACAAGTAGGGAAAGGCGATGGGATCGATGCTTCTCCCAGTAGTAAGGCTGGATTAACCCGGGCTCCCTGGCACGCTCTCGGGGTGGCCGTGCTCTGCCTTCTCCAGTTGGGGAAGATGAGTACCCTCATTTAACATCTCCCTGGAAATAACCTATGCTGCTTTCTTTTGGTAGGTGTTTTGGAAGAAGCCAGGTTTTTTGGTATCGATTCACTAATTGAACATCTAGAAATAGCTATTAAGGTAACTTGTTCTTTAATACGTGAACGCACGTGTCCCGTTCTTCCGGGCGATACGGAATTTAGGCCTATCTGGCTTAGCTTTTCAACAACTCTCTCGACAGAATTCGCAGCCAGCCGAGGATCATTCTCCTATATCTCGAAAGGAGTTCGTCCGATTCCTACTGGCAACCCCAACCAAGTCTGAGCTGCGATGTCAGGTGTGAAAACACAGATTTTATCTTGCTCCGTAGTGTCAGTGTCCGGTGGTTAAATATCCTGCAGTGGCAGAGTGACCTTAACGTGAAATTCAAGCGTGCTGTTCTGGCTCCTTTCCTTCTTCAGGTTGAAGGTTTCCTGGAGGAGCAATTTGTTAAGTTATTCTATTTCAATGTCAAATGCACTTGCAAGGACAACGTTTGACAGCTTTGCATTTCCAGCTCACGAGTCTTCTGTGGTAGAGAACAGATGGTCTTGTTTGTCTGTATCTATATCTCTGTATTTTATAGACACACCTACATGATTCTCTCAGCTGTTCTGTGTTCAGAGCTACACCTTTTGTAACCATTTTGGGGTTTATTGTTTTGTTTTTAGGGTCTCAATTTCAGTGGAGCTGATCTTTCCCGTCTAGACCTTCGATATATAAACTTCAAGATGGCCAACCTAAGCCGCTGCAACTTGGCGCACGCCAACCTGTGCTGTGCAAACCTTGAGAGAGCCGACCTCTCCGGATCCGTGCTTGACGTAAGAATTGTCATGTCTTGGAAAGTCTGGGCTGTCCTCCTTTAGTTTATTTTAAAGGAAGAGGAATTGGAACAAACAGCTAAGTGTAAACTGGCCAGTTCTTCAATATTTTCTGCAGTTGTTCTAGTTGGATCTCACTTCAGAAGCTCTTTCAAGCTTTCTTGAGGAAAAAAAGGGCAGAAGGCATCTGCCTTCCTGATGAGAGAGAAATAGCACTATGGCAAGTTCTTAGAGTTCCTCCAGTAACCAGGCTGTTGTGGGATTCACTTCCAAAGCAGAAATGAAAACTATACTCACTCAGCTGAGGGAGCTGGGCTTGTTCAGCCTGGAGCAAAGGAGGCTCAGGGGAGACCTTCTGGCTCTCCACAACTCCCTGAAATTCAGGAGCTTGGAGCCAGAGGGGGTTGGGCTCTGCTCAAGGAACAAGCAGCAGGACAAGAGGAACCGGCCTCAAGTTGCCCCAGGGGAGGCTGAGGTTGGATAGTAGAAAGAATTTTTTCACTGCAAGGGTTGTCCAGGCCTGTCCCAGGCTGCCCAGAGCAGGGCTGGAGTCCCCCTGATCCCTGGAGGGGTTTCCAAGCCCTGGAGCTGTGGTGCTGAGGGACAGGGGTTAGTGGTGCCCTGGCAGGGGTGGGGCAACGCTGGGACTTGATCTGAAAGGGCTCTTCCAGCCCAAACAACTCGGTGTTTCTGTGATCAGTTCTGGTATTTGCTCATCTTGGCACTTTGATGAATCTCACTGGCCTGCCTGTGTCTATCAGTGTGCAAACCTCCAAGGCGTGAAGATGCTGTGTTCCAACGCAGAAGGAGCATCTCTAAAAGGGTGCAATTTTGAAGATCCATCAGGCCTTAAAGCTAATTTGGAAGGTAAGAACTTTTTGCTTGTTAGGTACTCTGGAAACTAAACCAAATGTTTATAAATCTGCATGGGCCATGAAGGGTTTAGCAGTGGTTTGTACAATCCACGTTTTCCTGAGAAGAGGCTACAAATACTGGACTGAGTTTGTGGCCATCGTTAAATTCAAAGTTCTACCTTGATCTCTGTCAGTTTTCATGGCTCTGAAGAAGAATCATTCTGGAGCTGTGTTTCTGACTGGTTTTCCTCATAAAACTACTCCTTGTGCGTTCCAGGTGCCAACTTGAAAGGTGTTGACATGGAAGGCAGTCAAATGACAGGAATTAATCTACGAGTTGCAACGCTGAAAAACGCCAAACTAAAAAACTGTAATCTTAGAGGAGCAACTTTGGCAGGAACTGATCTGGAAGTGAGTTGTGATTCATTTTCTACCCTAACTAGTCAGCTGGTACAATCTGGGAGCGCGCTGGCTTTTGACTGAGCTCTCCAGCTTCAAACTGGACCGAGTGCACTAGTCTTTTTTCAGCCTTAGTGAGCTGTGGATGACCTAAGGAATCTCATTTCACCATTCTAGCCTCACTTTGGAAGGTGAGTCTAAAGTCTTGGACTTCCCAGCACCTCAAACTCACAGGAATGGTTTGTATCATCTTCAAAGTGAGGCATGGAAATACTGCTGAGCTTAACTTAGTGTGAGGTTGTGCCACCACGGAGGAACTGGAGAGAGAAGCAGTTGCCTGGGTTTGTGGGGGGCTTTTTTTGATCCTGGGACGTGATTTATAGAGTAATGATGGAATCTTACCTGGTTGCTGGCGTCTGACACGCTGCTGTCTCTCCTAGTTAGACAAACTAGCTCATTTTGCAGGCTCTGCAGGAGGCTGTTCTTCCTCAAGTACTAGAGGAGTATTCAGAGCAATGTCTGGGGAGCTGTCTGCCTTGAAAGAGGCGACTTCTTTCAGCAAGTAGTGACTCCTGGAAGATAATTTGATATAAAGAATGTAAGTCTGGCAAGTTAAAAAAAAAACCCAGCTGTTACTGGGAAAAGTAACTAAACCTCTAAACTAGAGCACCACTCTAGAAGTTCACACTGGGCTTTCTAGAAATCTATGTAGTCTGTGTAAATGTAGTTCCCGACTTTACCTTAACTAAGTTCTGAGTGTATTCAATTAATGTTTCTTTTTCTTTTCCCCTTTAGAACTGTGATCTCTCAGGTTGTGATCTACAAGAAGCTAATTTGAGGGGATCTAATGTCAAAGGAGCTATCTTCGAAGAGATGCTGACACCTTTGCACATGTCTCAGAGCGTCAGATAGAGAAGAGAACGCGCCGAAGAGGAAGGAATCAAAACCTTTCTTGTGACTTTCTTCACCTCCTCCCCTTATTAAGTTAAAAGTAATGGTTATTAGACAACTCACATTTGCAGTAGTGCCTAAGTAAACTCTTCTTTGATCACTTTGTGGGGAGGGAGCTTTTGTTGAAGAGGTAGAAACAGAAGCAGTGGCTGTTTGTACCTCTGGGAACAGAGGGAGGAAGAAGTGGGCTGGTTCTGGAACTAGCTCGTGTGGCTGGTTTGGGGGGAGGGTTAAATAGATTCATTGTTCAGCATTGCCTCACTTTGGAATGCATTTTAATTTATAAAGCACAATATATGCAATTCTATTTATTAAATCTGTAGCTGCAATATGAATAGAAAAAGTTATTCCTGTAGAGTAGCAACAAAGTTCAGGTTTACAGTTCGAGCGGTGTATTTACAGTTAGTTTCTTTCTTCATGCAGAGTGGATTCGACAGACAGATGTGGTTTAGACAATGTCCACGGGATGTTTTCAGGTACTCTCTTCTTCTGGGGTGAAAAGAGTAGTTAAGTGTCATCCTAGGTAATAGATTGCCTTGGAGTGGTTTGAATGCTGGTATAGAACAGCTTTATCACCTCCTAAGATGCGCAGTGGAAGCTGCTGCCCCGGAAGGGATCTGCCTCCGCGGCACCTTGAGTTAGAGCTAAACCATCCCTGCTCTGAAATGGGATGTCTGGTTTAATGCTTTCCCAGTTAGTGTCAAATTGCCCCATCATTCACAGCTGGTAAGAAAAATTCCCTTGTTTTCAGATGTCCTAACCACTCCAGACTGGAGTACCTGTAGATTTTTCGTTCGTTGTGGGGAATTAAATGTACGTAGGAAAACACACAACAGTGTCACCAGAGGTAGGAGCGCTGGGGCCGCAGCACGTGCCCCATCCTCCCATCATTACCCCAATACATGAATAAACAGCACCTGTTTCCCCTCAGTGTACTATGCAATACTCTCCTACTCAGAACCCTTGAAAGCGTGGGCATAAAACCCCTTTTCCCAGGCAGATTTTAGGAGTCCACTTTGGGCCTGCTTCAAGCGGCTGTAAAAGCATCTTGCCCAGGGCTTTACCTGTCACCACACAGGGAACTGGGTGAGTTCTGCAGAGCAGGGAGCCTCCCAGCAGCTCCTTTAGTGGTGGTGCACTTCATTTAACAAGTTGTTTCCACTGTAGAACCAATCTAGTTCTAGTCTAACACAACGTTTTTTTTATATACAATCAAAAAGCACACAAAGAAACTATACCAAAAAAGAAAAAAAAGGTGCATCAAGAACTCTTTACCTCAGATGCTTATTTAAAACACCCCAAAGTTAAAACTAACCTTAAATCCAAGGAAGTCCAGCTATTGCTGGAAGTTAAGAACCAATGTATCCTAAAACTTCGGCTGTTCACAGGAGTTTGAGTTCTGCGGTTACTGCCGTGGGTTGTCTGTTACTTGCAGTGCGGATTTTCTGTCCTCAGCAAAGTCTCGTTGTCTCCAGTTGTTACAAAAATGCTGCTTTGCCATCAATCTAGAAAGAGTAGTTCAGGACCAGAGTCGGATTTGCTTTGGGGGAATTGCAGAATTCTCCCTTATTTTCAAGTTGGGTCGACTCAGGCATATGATGTGAACTCCTGGGACTCAAAAATCCCACAGCCATGTGGCTCAGAATTGGGATTTTATTTCCTCCGGATTCCCAGGCCTCCTGACTTGGCTCTAGGACAGCACCGTATCCTTGGTGAAACACACGTACAGATTCAAGGGAAGTGTTTCAGTGTGATTTTTTTGGAGTCCTTTCTCCCACCTCATCGCTTTCGTTGAGAGTGATGCGTATGTTGCAGTAGAAGAAGATTCCTAGGGCTAGAGAAATAAATGAATTATTTTTCTTTATCATATTTTGTAGCTGGCAGAAGTAAAATACTGTATGGAAAAAAAATATCTATTTTCATAATCACTGTGTATAAAATATATTTGAACTTTCACTGAAGCACTATGTTTTGAATAATCACAGCATGTGGCATCATTTTCACTCACAGATGACTTGAAGGTACCTCTTTTGCTATGACAAAGTTGTATGAATAGCCCAAAGTGGCCTGTGCAGAAATTACAGGTCTCGGCCTAATTTAAATTGCGTTAATAAAAGCGTGAAATAGAAAAGTGTCTTGGTTGTCTTAATTTAAAAAAAAAAAAAACAACAAAAATAAATATTTTCAATCCTATCTATCTGACTTGTTTGGGAAGGACGGTGCCTCTTCTGATGTGCTTTGGAGGGTCACCTTTGAGGCTGTGCCAGAAACCTGGGGAGAAGGGGCTGGTGAAAGATGTTCAGGGTTGACCATCGGCAGATGCAGCTTAAAATGGTGGGTTAATAAGCGGTGCGATTAATTGGACTTCTCTCTTTAAATGTCAGCCCTCCAGCTGAACTAAACCTTCTGTTTACCTCTAAAGAACCTTAATTTTTGCCAAGCTCTTCAGGGAAGAAAGGGGTCTTAAAGCACATGGAGGAAAATCTCCCTTCTGCAGGGAAGTGCCTACACCCAGGGGATGCTTCTGCCCCCGAAACAAACTATTTTCACAGCTTGAGCAGTTTATCAGCTGAAGTTAAATGTTGGCTACTCTTGCCCTGAGTAGGAGGAGCATTAGAGCAGGAAGAATTACTCTCTGCTAGTCACTAAATCCTCCTTAAATTATTTACTTATTAAATTACTTTTAGTCCATTAATCTCAAAGAGGTCGTGGGCGCAGGAAGAGAGGATGTTTTGAAGAACAGTGAACACAATACAATCAATAGCACGTAGAACAGGGCACAGCAAGTCAAAGTAACTGCCTGCTGGATTTAAAACAGTATTTCTGTAGTCAAAAATGACTGCATTTCACTCCTGCATGCACATGGCTATCAACTCCTTTATCAAACTGCTTTGTATAAGCTCTCAAGGATGGAAAACACACAGACAGAGACGTAAATAAAATCCAAAATAGCAGCAGTGTCTGGGAGTCCTATTGACGAGAGACTCCATCGTGACAACAAAACCTGTTTACAGTCCAAACACACTTGGCCATTTGATCAGCTTAATGCTGCTTGGCATTTTATAGCCCAAAGAATATCAAGGCTCCTTCACTTAAATATTAAGAAAGACTTTGGAAGGAGCAGGCAAAATGCTCCGTGCACTTGTGCAACCCCGAGCTCTCGTTCAGGCACCAAAAGCCTGGTGCCTTCGTGCCCGACGTACAGACTCAGCTCAATTCCTCACCCATTTCAAGCCCCGTGAGCCCCTCTCAACAAATTCCAACTCACCCAAGAACTTCAGAAGTCACTGCAAGAAAAAATTGTGCCTCTTCCACGAGGCCACAGCATTTGGATAGAGTTGAATGTCAGATTTATAGCCCCTTAAAAGAAAAGCTGTTACTTTTACGACTCTTCGAGAAAACAGCTGCATTTAATGTCTACACCGGGGGGGTTCCAATTATGGGCTTTACTTCTGCTGCATTAGAGCCATTTTAAGAGCTGTGGGACAGACTTAGATAAAAGTTACCTGCTGTGAAAGGTTTGGTGCTGGGGTGGCTGTATATAAAAAGCGAGATGACAAGCACCCTGACAGGACATCTGCAAACAGAGAGGAGCTGGAGCCATCTCTCAGCAAGCAGGTAATGTGCTTCAACATTTCATACTCCCTTTTTACTTACCCAGTGCTTACAGAGGCTCGTTTTCAGAGGATCTTGCATTAGAAGAGCCTGCAAAGAGCACTTTTTAAGGAGCAGGGGCATTAGAACAGAAACCAGCTCAACTGAACAGATCCCTCAAAGATCAAGAGGGACTTTCACAGAACCTCTGAGGTCCAGGCAATCCTGAAACTCCAAAAGGGTGCTCAAAAATCTTAATTTAAATCTTCATCCCCATTTTTCAGATGTTAAATCTCTTTTTATAAAAATCTAATCCACACTTTGAGAGGCTCAGAATCCAGCTGTGGCTCACGCACAGCCACACCACCACCGGCGTGCAAAAGATCAGAACTGGAGATCCAGAAATGTACCATTTCTTAGAACCCTCTAAGATAAAAATGGAGCTGTAACGTCATTGTGATCAGCAGGATGTTTTGTTGTCTCACAGGATGGAGAAATCCAGGAAGATCTTTGCCAGTGTCCTCCTGTTTGTCCTGTCTGTGGAAGTCTGCTTGGCTCAACACTGGTCCTACGGGCTGCAACCAGGAGGAAAGAGGAACGCTGAGAACCTGGCAGAATCATTTCAAGAGGTAGGTTCTAAACTGTGAAAATAAACCCTCTTGCTTTACTGGATCCCTTACCTATAAAAGATTCGAGCACAAAGAAAGGACAGAGGCTTTTCTGTCTACCTGTAGCTATCTCTTTCCCCCCCAAACCACATACAAATGTATATACTTTTTTTTTAAATTTTTTTTTTTTTTTTTAAGTAATTGCAGAATAACTGCCCTTTGGGTAAGATGACATTTGACAGCCCTGCAGGAAGAACTGTGCTGGTTGTTGTGGACAGAGATGGAAACTTGAGTCCCAGTTAAACCTGGGTTTATCCTGGGTTCATCCTGTCTAAATTTTCAGCCAAAACTCTGATGGGCTGTTTCAGGCCAACATTCAGCCTCTTCCCTGAGAACATGGCAAGGGGCAGCTGGCACGGGGTAGCCAGGTAGCCAAGGAGATGGTGAGCAATTAAATGACAAAGCAGATGTGGAAGGTTCTGTCCACCAGGTTTTTTCCCCCCTCCTTTCTACCAGTTCACGTGTAGTCCCTCCTAACAGCAGTTTCAGCCTCCTGATTTGGAGTTTGCTGTAGCACAAGCGCAGCACCCGGGCAAGAGGGGAACTGAAGTTGTGCAGCTTCCTCTTCACCTGCAACCAGAGCAGAGTTGCCTCAGCAGTAGAATCTCCTCTCAAGGCGGCTGTTATCACTTCCCAATTCAGATTGCAAATGACATGGAAAAACCAGGGGAAGTGCAGAAGACCGAATGCCCAGGCTCCTACCAGCATCACCGGATCAGCGATCTGAAGGAAGCCATGGTAAGTAACACCTCTTGGTTTTTTTTAATCCCTATTTAAAAATTAGGGGACTGTTCCAGGCTGGAAAAGCACATGGAGGGAAGAGAAAAAAAGGTGGTGGAGGCAGAGGAGGAGGCACATACATGTGGCAATACTGGCTCTGCCTTTATTATCTGCACCGTTCTCAGTAGCTCAAAGTTACAATCCTAGGACGGGACTACGTGATCCTTATGCTCCCGCTGCAGCAACATCATTACTCACTAAATTAAAACCAAAATCAAGTCAAACACATTCTACCTTCGTACAAATCTATGCAGCATTCACAGATGCTTAACTTCAAAGGCGCACTTTGCCAGCTGAAGGATCAAGCCATATGGAAGCTGCTGCTCCCAAAGTCCCTAGACTGGGAAATGGATTTTCCATTAGATGCTCTAATGCAATGACAGCAGAGACTTCACACACAAACTAACTGCCACGGAAAGAATACTCTCCAGCAAAAATGTGCTCTTTAATTAATATAGCAACACCTTGAGCAGGCCAGATGGTCACCACTTTCTGTGGAGCGTCTCTGAGCTGTCCTGGAAGTTGAAACACTCAATCTGGACTCCAAATTCAAAGCCAAGAACAAAAGTTTCAGGCAGGCCCTCCAGCTTTTCACTGAGAAACCTTCCTGGAATAAAGCCTCATCACCCCAGTAACAGCAATGGAGACAGGTCAGAGTCTCATTTACACTGGATTTTCATGCAGAAACTACCAAAACAATGTAATTGTTTAGGTTATCTTTATTCCTATTTGTACTGATCATAAAAAGGAATCTTCATCCCTGATTCTGGCTCCCAATAGCACCACTCACAGAAAGAGCCAGCAACAGTAACTTACGATGTTTAGACTTTTATTTATTATTATTATTACTTTTTTTTTTTTTTACTGCAAGAGACTGTGTTAGGCAGGAAAAGATACTGGAATAATTCTCAAGATATCTGAAATGAGTCCTTGATAGCTCTTGCTCAGTGAGGGTAAGCTGGCCTTTCTTTGCAGAGCTGAAGGCACATCTCCTACCCCACCACCTCCCCATCTTAGGTCTGCAGAAGTGCAAAACCTTCAGAGCCTCTGCGGCAAACACTTACAATTTGCATGTCTGATTCCTGTAGCATCACCCAAACTTCGTGGCCTCCTTATTTCTCGCTGCTTAATGACACTGAAAACAAGTGACGCTTTTTCCAGATGCAGCTTTTCCAATGTAACACATTCCTGGAGTTGCTACAGAAAAGGGGAGGTGTCTGGAAATGGTCCACCCCATGGAAAAACTTTTCAAATTACCTTCCTCATTTCCTGGAGAAGCTGGGAGTGAGCACAAACAAAACTACACCTGGCTAAGACATGAAGGGGGAAAAAAAAAAGTAATATTCAGAGAGCATCTATCCAAAACACCTCAGGCTTCCGACTCTGAGGTAAGATGACAAATAAGTAGGAGCCCAGATCCAGCAGAATGTGACATAGGAACATGGTACTGAGGTACACAGGGCACGGTAACAGGGCAACCGCGCCGCTCCTAACCGCCCTGTGACACTTCAAGCAGAGCTTTCTTGTCTCTGGTCTCCAGGCCACCTGCCTAAGCTCACAGAGACCCTTCTCCAGAGCGACTCTTTGTGCAAGTTTGTGCTGCTTCTCCTAAACTGCTGTCAAAGGGTGGGTGGTGTTCAACAGCTGTTGGGTTCCACTCCAAGAACCGCTGCAGTGGTGGAGCCCTCAACAGATGTCACGTTGGTCATGCCCTTTGGGCTGAAAAGGGCCCTTCTAAGAGCTGGTTACATTACACTCTACCATCAGATCCAGGGGCAGGTGGGGGAGAGATCGTGGCGGGTCAGATTTATGTCATTCTAATCCCCCTTTCAAGGGAGATCACAATATGAATGCTTTAGCATCTGACCAGGCTTTAAAATCCCATCATCAAGGTTATTTCTTCTCTTTAAAAAAAAGGTCTATGATGTGCGTTTACAGGAACGTCTGATGGAAGGAGAACCCAGACGAAGGAAGATTTAAACCCACGAAGCCGAACGCAACAAAGGACGCAGAATAAGATTTCAAAGCTATGTTAAAATCAATTCCTTTTCAAACGGCCTTCCCTTACATTGCATTATGTGAATAAATACTCTGAAGTTGCATTTAAGCAGCAGATGGTGATTATTGTGTACATTCCCACCTTACAAGCAGAAGAAAACACATTCCAGTTCAGTGGTGGGGACTCTCTTTTGTGTCCTGCAGTGAAAACTTGGCCACGACAGCTTTTGTTTCACAGGTACAGCCAAAGGCACTGCCTGATCTCTCTAGTCTCTGGATAAAACAGTAATGCAACTCTGAAAAAATCAAGAATAAGTTTCCTGTTGGAATTCAGTTCCACTCACCACTTCAGTAGTCCATGTATGAAAGACTGTTAAAGGCTCTTTTTTTACTGGTTCACTCATAAAAATTACATTTATTTTAAAAAGGTATTTACAAACTTTACAACAGTTAATACATTTTAAAAAACGTGAAGATTTATACACCTTGCTTTACAGACTTAGTGAATTGTATGTCATTTACCCAGAGAGATGCAGACTCCCTTTCCAAAGCTTAGCTCCTACTCTTTCTTCAGATCCAGTTTAAAAGCCGTACTTTTTGCTGATTCAATTGCAGACGACTAAAAGAAAGAGATAAAAAAAACCCAAGAAGGTATCTGCAGTCTGCAGAGGTGGGGTTCATAACTCAACCGTCACGTCCAGGATCTCAAAACCACTCACAAATCATTTTACACAACACCCACATTCTCCTGAATTCAAGAGAAACACATCCCAAGGTTCATCGTGTCGTTAAATCCTTATGCTACCAACAAGGAAAAACTACATCAATTAACACCACGCATCTTGGGGCTGAATTTCAGAGCTGCTGAGGGTTTACACCTCGGTTTGCAAACCACATCTGCAGACCACGCATGTGAAAAACAGCCTCACGGTCGTGCACGGGCAGGGATTTCAAGGACAGCCTCACAGCAGAACAGTCAGACCAGCACAGCACCAACAGACACCCTCCACCTTTTGCTCAGCTCCTCTACTACTCCCTCGTGCACTCTCCGTGGTGCCCACGCACACCCTCCTCCTGAAGGTGCTTTAACGCTCACAGGAGCAGAAAGAATGAGGGGAACCTCACATGCTTTTGAGAAGCCCCTCTCCTGCTGTGCAATCAATGACATCGCGTTATTTGGTTACTTTTTCTTTCTGATGTCATCCTAGGAAAAGCTCGCCCTGGTCCACTAGATCATTTGGTCTGCAACAGGAAATGTAAGACAGAAAAGTTTTTAATTAAAAGAAAAAAAGTAGAAAGAAGGCAGCAGTAATGGGTCAGGAATGTTTTCACTATTAAAAAAAAATACAGTTAAATTACAGACACCTTAAACTTATTATTTCCATTTACAATTATAAAAAATAAATAAGGAGAGAAAATCTGAGCTATTATCACTACAAGCTGAACTCACTGTTCATCTGTGGCGCAAAGCCTGGGCCGCACAGTGGGAAGGGTATTAGATGCAGGTTCTCCAAACCTCCTGCATATCCATGACGATATTTTCTGCCACGGCAGATCACAGAGCTGCTCTCACTGGAATCGGTGTCCTTTCCTAATCCACTAATCCACTGAAATGGAAAGCTGTCTGTTTCTCTCTCTCCCCGATGTGGATTAGAGCCTGTAACATTTTTCAAGGAATTTATCACAGCATGACAAATTTTAATTAAAAGCTCCAGAAAACAAGTGTTGAGCGTGTTTCTCCAAAGGGAAAAAAAATAAAGTTTAAATCCTCCAAGACTTGAAATTTAACACGAGCTTTGAACAGCATGGCTATGAAATGGGATTAGATTTTGTCTTCTCTGCAGACTGGATATTTAACTTTGAGAGGTTTTTTTTATTCAAAACTCCGAATTGGGTAGAAATGCTGCTGTTGGCTTTCACTTCTGGGATGCAGAGATGACATCATTACGGACCGTTCTGCTCCCATTTGTAGCTCTCCAGTTTAAAAGACATTCGATGACATTTCCAAAAGCATCTCATTAACACCGAAAGAGGACTCGCATTTTGAAAACTGCGCAGCGACATCTCCAATTGTCTCGGAAAATTAAACCTCAGAACTTAAGTCAGGTAGGTACCATTGCAAGGAGCAGGACGCTTAAAAAAATCAGGGGTCTGGTGGGATTTCTCCCAAGAACGCGGGCACTTAATTCCACTTGATTAAAATCAGCCAGGCCCCAGACTTAACTCACACACTTAAGTGCCCAACTGTCTTTAAAAATCTGACACTTGTTTCTAAAACTGGCAAAGCAGACCGAAGTCATTCAGTACAGAAATCCCACCTTGTGCCTCTAAGCAAACCAGGCTGACTTTTATCAGCTAAGAAGAGAACTCTCCACACCCCACACTCAGTAACACACTTAAGCTGCCGCCGATTTGGGGGGTTACTTTGCCAAAAGGCAAGAAGTGGGCAGAGTTTGCAGTGCTTCAGACTCTAGAACAAAAACAACACTAAGCAGAATTATCTTGGGAAGGGAAATCTCCTCGCTCTGTACTCTTTAGGCACCAGCTGCTCCTTTCCTTCCAGTTTGGGGGATGCCTCAGCTACACCGGTCTCCAAGTGGCCAGACAACAAAGGCAGCAAGAGGAAAAGCCCGAACTCTGTGGGTAGCAAACCAAGAGAAGGGTGTGTTTGTCCACCACAGACAAAGCACTGGCTGGGGATTCCAGCAAGCCAACCTGCTCTGAAAAGGAAGAGCACCTACGAACGAGGCCACAGGCAGATGCAGACTGAGGAAAGGCACTGAATTTTAACAAGAGGTGCTGTTAAAAGGTATTTTTCCACAATCCAGACCTCAGCCTGCTGTTCTGCCAAAAGCAAAATTTTCACCGCAGACAAAAAGTTTTTGTTCCAGTGGAGTTTCAGAGGTTCCTTTAGTTCAGGCGTGCAGCAGAAGGAAGACAGTGATTACATGAAGAGGAAGAAGTGGACGAAAAATGAAAGACAAGAAAACCCTGTGGTTTTCAAGTCGAGCACCATCTATATCCAAGGACATAACGTGGAGCTGACAAGTCCTACAATGCAGAGAGAGGGGAGGGGGGGTTTGAAGCATGGTCAAGTTGTCCAGAAAGGTTTCAAAGATTTCCCCTGAGAAGGCAGCAGCCCAGAAGACAGTTGTACGTGCGGTACAGCGAACACGACTGCGGATGGATGTGATGTGACTGCAGGGCAACTTCCAGAGCGTCTCCAACCTGTTCTGTGACGTGAATCCACCAGGACCCTTGTTGGAAAGCAATCTGTCTGAGGCAGCACAGCTCACGCAGCTTCCGCAGGTTTTGGAGGCACACTGGAGCCAGAGGAATGTGTAAGAACTAAAGAAAGTTCTACTTCAGTCTGAAAAGAGGAAAATCCCCAGGGTTTCCTTGGGTTTGTCTCTCCCTGGAAAAGGCTGTGCTGAGAAAAGCTTTCATCAGGTTTAATGAACTCCAATTTTTCAGGGAGGTAATAAAACCCAGTGAAGTCCTGTGAGCAGAATAATGGTGCAGCACCCTGCAAAAAAACCCCAACCCAACTGTATTTGTATTCACTACAGGAAGGGTTTTTAGTGGGTCTCCCCAGCTGTTACAAAACCAGATGGAGGGAGGCTCTAAGCCCAAGTGCAAGCACCGCCACAAATGGGGGCAGGGGGGGAAAAAAAAAAAAAATAAAAGAAGATGAGAATTATTTGTGTGAATTTGCCCAGACCAAGTGAAGTTTACAGTAACCATCAAACTTTGTTCCTGAGGTCAGGATGTGTAACTAGTTTCACACACTCCATCTCCTCAAGGTTGCTGGTACCAGTACAGCGCTGGTATCAACGCAGCTTCTACTCTTCTCGCACGTTCACAGGAGAGAAGCAACTTTTTACACCCTTTTAAAAAGCACAAAGATGAAATATCGTACCAAGTCCCAGGTGCAAGCGCCAACCAAGCAGGTGACATAATTCAGGGAGAAATATCAAGTGTTCTGTAGTGTTAAAACCAGAACCAACAGCAAAATTATGACAAAGTACCGGTGAACCTCAACTAAACTCTCTACTGGGAGCGAGCAACTGCCGCTGCTCGAGCAGAGACAGTGTAACACAGAAGGGCTGCACTTCATCTTACAGACATATGATGAGTAGAAGAAGAAGAAAAAAAAAAATAAAGCCTTATTCTGCTAACAATGCTCAGGTCTCTGCCTGCAATCAAGAACCTTAGGAGACCACGTCAGACACCGGCACCCGACACCTCTGGAGCAGACGCTTCACAAGCTCGGAACGGCCGAGATCTGCTTCTATTCGTGCAAATCAGGGCTTGGCTACAGGGAGCGAGGGAGGGATGGGTGTCCACGTACAGCTGTAAAACTGTAATGAACTCGTGAAAATACTGCAGGATGCATCTCATACCGGTGTGGCTTACCTTGTTGCAAACACTGCTGCAAATCACCCCTGTCACAGACTTACACTAGGAATGAGCTGCTGAAATCGCATCGGTGAAAAAAAAAAAACAACAAAGAAACTCGGGACAGACAAGACTAAGACAGACAAGAATTCCAGTAGGGCGACCTCTCCTGCTATGTGATTAGTGTCTCAGTACTGGGAAGGTAAACCAGAGCTTAGGGAATAGTCACAATAACAGTTCCTTTTGGTATTTCCCGAAGAAAACTCCAAGGGGAGTGAATGGAATGGAATGGCAGGTGAGATCACGAGTCTTTAGGGTCAGAGAGCCCTGGCACGTCAGTAAAAAGAAAGTAGCCACTTCAGTCCAGGCACCAGCTGCTGTGCCAGCAAGTGCTGATCCTCACGGCAATCCTTGCTCGGAAGAGACAACGCTGGATTTTCTGGTCTTTGGGGGTGGAGGGGGAGGTTTGGCTTCACGTCTGCTGGGTAGCAGTGGAGCAACCTGAGAAGAGAAAACAAAAGCACACAGAAAAAGAAACCGTTACCAGCGAGGTCAGACATTTTCTTTTGCCAAACAAGAAATCCAAAAGCTCCTGTAGGACTCGATGTTTCTTTCGGGACCAGATCTTTGAATTCAGCTTCTCAGTGCCACACACAATTGATGAAAGGGGTAAACAAGGACGGATCACCAGGAGGTAACAGAAGCAGGAAGGTTTTAGTTGCTGAAATACACGTCAGCTGCAGATTCTGACCTGCAGTCTGGCTTTGAGTCAGAGCCATCTGCCCCTCGGTCCCACCTTTGGAATTAATTTCCCTCGGGGTTTCATAGTGCAACTATTTTTCATCTTCTTGGCTTGATCGGTTGCACCAAGTAGGGGCCAAGAAGTTGTAAAATGTTTCCAAATCAGAATCTTGACACTAACTCCATAAAATGGCAGCAAGTAAAGAGCTCTACTAAAGCAAGCCACAGAGGCTTGGAGGGCGTTCCTTGCTCCTGCAGGAAACTGCACTAGTGGGTTCTTCCAAGTTGGCTCCTTGCTTGTCTTAAGGGGCACCCCGTAAACAAATGAGATGTGAAAGGCCAGGTGAAGGAGAAGCTCGTGCGGCTCGCCCCTTGCTTTGCCAAAACTGCTACGATTTCAAGACTATTTCAACTGAAGGAGGACAAAGTCAACTTTACAACAACAAAGCCCCGAACCCCCTTCGGAAAACACTTTTCCGATCTCTCTTCACAGACTTTCGAATCCTTGCCATTTGGCTGCAAGCCAAGGTCGACGTTGCGAGTCACAACATGTTAGTAATTAGGTTTCTTACAAGACTCAAGGGAAGGAGGCTCTTTTATTAATCCTCATCAAGCAGTGACTCCCACGGCATCCCCGGAGCTGGCACGTTTCTGCCACTCACAGCACCTCCAGCAGCTGCACTGCCCTTTTCAGAAGCACGGTCAATTCTGAGCGAGCGAAGGACGAAGCAGAAAACCTCCTCCTTGGCCCATGTTTCAGGGTTTTATACCAGTGTCAGCTCTCTCTCTAACAGAATTAAGGGCTCAGCTGTTTTGCTGTCTTCCTGTGCTGTCAGAGGACAGAATCAGATGAAGAGATTCTGACACAGAGTATTTCCATGTCAAATATCCGCACGTCGTTTGGAATCCCGTAGTGTAAGAGAAACAGTAGTGATATAGCATTAAACAAGGTGGCCATTTGATGTTCCTAGAAGGAAATCAACTTTGTGGAAATGCGAAAAAGGCAGTAGCTAAGATGCTGACATAATCCAGGCTGCTTTAAGTGACTAACGACCTTGAAAAATTAATTCTTCCGAGCTGAGGACTCAGAAACATTTATAATTTGTGAAAATATGTGGGTTTTCCCCTTCTTTTTCAGGACCAGATTACCGTGCTACGTTATGATGATGTTTTGAAACTTTTCAATCATGTTTGTTTGTTTTCAATATAACTTCCCACCCCCACGCACAGTTTGCCTAACCAAGGACAACACAACTCCCACTTGAAAAAGGAACTGCATTTGATAGTCTTCTCTTGAAGAAAAACCTTTTTATTCTTTTGTGGTTTCAGGGAGTGAACCAGTGAAATGATTAGACAAGTTTCAAGTAGCACCACCCTAGAAAGCAGCTTGGAAAATTCCACTGGTGTCTCTTTCTCAAAAGCTGTTTTCCAAAAAAGTGTCAGCTCTCATTTCCTTACCTCAGCAGAATTCCTGGGGTTGCTGTTCTCATAGGGTTTGCTTTTGGGCGGAGGTGGGGGTGGGGTGCTCTGTAAGCCAGCAGCTGCCAATCCATCCGCCTGCAACGAGGGAAAACCTAGAGGCAACAAGAATGAGAAGAAAAGACATTAAAATAGGCCAAAAAAAGGAACAGGAAGTGGGACTGATCACGTAGAATTTTAAGGGAGATTCATTTAGTATCTCGTGCTTTCGATCTGCTAACAGCCCTCTCTGGTTTAGCAGTTAAACCTGGGTGGGGATGTCAAAGCAGAGTCACAGTCGTGTCTCCCCTAAGCTCAGAGAGCCCAGCAGAGTTCTGTCTTCAGCAAATGAATCTAAGCTTATGTGAAAAATGCATGCCGGAGAGAACGGAAAATTGAATCCATTATCACATCTGCAATGTGCGCTGGGGTTTCCTTTCAGCCTGGGCCTCAACTGGAGAATTCACTTTGATTTTAACTCCAGTTGATGGAGTAGATAAGTGCCCAAACTTCAGAAGAATTCCTGGGAAGCTGTCCTGCTACTAATGGCAATTAAAACTGCTTGCTAAGTAGAAGAGTGAGGTTTCACATTCCTTTCACAGATCTTTCTTCGTGGAGTTTTCCTGCATTTGTTTGCGTTTCTGGGTGTCTCCCCACCCTGATATGTGGTGGTGGTGGTTTGGTTTTTTTTGTTTTAATCCTCTCACAACAGTTTTATGCTGGTTTAGCTCGTTATCTACACCAGATTCTGATTCCCTGTAAGAGGAAGGATAGTCAGATCCTACATAAAAACTTCAAGAGCAGTACAGCAAGAAATGCAAGGAAGTTGTCAGCGGTGACACTACGGTTGTCTTCTTACCTTAGCCATATTTACATGTTGCTTCAGGATTAACTACAGAGCTTACTGGATATGCAAAGAAGGTAACTGTGCAAATTACTCGCTTTGCTAACTCTTTGAGATAAATTCCACCTCTTTCAGGTGAAATATTCATTAGGTGAGTTTCCAAGCTGTGGAGCAACTCCTCCTAATAAGTCCTATCATGTGGCAAAAGTAATTAATTCATTATTTATGTTCATTATTTAAAGCCTTCAGGGCTTGCCCAGAAAGTTTAGGCACGGAGCTGATCAGAAACACCGTGCTGGATTGAGACAGTTCCATCCAGTGAACTCACAGAAGATATTGCTCTAGAATGTGCTGTAACCACCTGACTTGATGTATTTACAAAGCATCTACATTGATGGCCTGTGATGTTTGCCCTGAGGTTTAATCTGCCTTCCACAAGTCAATGCAGGAGAAAACAAGAAACTGAAAGAGATAAAAACTGCTCTCTGGAATTCACCTGATATCCTAATTTTAACAAGTGATGTGGAACTCACAAGTACGATCATAACGCCTTGGATAACGCTGCCAAATTCCGTTATCCAACGAAAATGTCTACAAATATTAACATCCCAGAATCACTTTCTGTGAAACAACTTCAGAGCAGTTCCTCCCTCCTTCTTTTCCTCCCCACTGAGGTTACCTCAGCAAACACACAGTAATTCCTGCAACTGCAGGTGCTGCCCTGAAGGTTCTAGAACAGAACTTACTTTGGGTTCTTGGGGTTTTGGGAGTGATCGGTGGTGGGCTGCGAGTAGTCGATTGCTGGAGTGAAGAACCCTGAAGCAAAGTCAGTCTGTTGTCTCCCAACTGAAGACTCTTTGGCCTTTGTGCTTTTCCTGACGTGCCCTGGTTGAAACAAAAGAGTAAACAAACCCTTTAGAAGTCAGCAAGGCTGCTGCACACGGATCAGATGATCAGACCTGTCACAAAGGCATCAACATGCTCCAGAAAAGAAAGGTGCATTCAGGTGAAACGTAAGAGTGAAACCCCTGTGCTGGCTAAGCCATGTCCAAAGGCACGCTGCTCCCACGATACATCCCATCTCCTGCGGGACTTTACAAACTGGGTAGCAATAGTAAACTGGTTTTAATGACCTTAATCTATTAACTAAGAAGGGAAGATCTCAGGCTGAAGATTGCTGCATTCCACTAGCAGTTCTCTGAGCAAAGTTTGAGAGGGGGAGAGGAAAAGTCTTTCCAAGAAGAAAAGCAGATCAGGACTTTTAGTACGATCCAGCTCCTCAGGGCTGTGAAATGAGCCTATTTCAGGCTTTACAGAGCAAGTCCCTTGCACCTGGCACTCAGGAGATGTTGTTCCAGTTCCTTCCAGCATCACGCGTGTCCTCTCTGCTCTTCCCTCAAATCACAAGGCCACCTGACACAGTCCCAAGAGTCCAGTGTGTGAACATTACGGTCCTTTTAAACATTAGTTTATTGCTTCACAGAGCAGGATGCCACTTAGACATGTAATTAAACTCACTGGGCTCTTTTAGGGACAAATTCTCCGTCACTGAGCGGTTCAGTGTTTCTCACTGCGCAGAAAGGACCACACACGGTGCGTACGGTGAATCTAAAACTTCTAAAGACTAAAGCTGCTGGACATGCAGCAAGCCTTGGGGTCCCTCTGGCTTTCCAGCTCTCAAGCAGCTTCGTCAAGAGCTGCATAAAGTCAGTCTGTCCAATTCTTGTGCGGCACTATGCGGCTACAGAACAGACCAGCTATAAAAAAATCCAGCTTTCTCTGTACTTTGCAATGTTCTTAAGCAAGAATCTACCCCTTGACTGTTCATTCGCTTCAGCAAACTGAGCACGCACGTAATTTGCCCTCAGAGGTGTCGGGGAGAAGGGAGGGTGGGTGTTCTGGGGTGCAGCTCTCTGAGGTGCAGAGCCTTGGGCAGATGGGCCTTGCTGTCCCAGCGAACTGGGCGATACAAATGGGCTTTCTCCTGGATTGTTTCCCTCTAGTTTTATTTAATAAAGTGATCAGCAGCTGACATCACAGTTTGTGGGTTAAATCTGTTTAACTCCAGAGGCAGAGGGCCAGGCCTCCTGAAGCACTAATATTTCCAGCCCCAGATGTTCCTCAAGTGGAAAGCCTGTCGATACCAAATGACATGATTCTAGAACCACAGTTCCCCTTCTTATAAATATTCTGCAGACTCCAAGTGCTGGCAGCATTACTCGGATTTGATGAGGATTCCTGAATATATAGCAGCATAACCTGTTCCTGCCAGATTCAGTTCAGACCTTGGGAGAGACGGAGAAACAGAAGAACTCGTGTTTTCTCATTATTTAGATGGCCTGTGTTAAATCAAGTTAGTATCACTGAGCCACCAGCTCAAATACTCAGCTGCCTAATTCCTGCACAGGCAGCGTAACGTAGTCTCTGCATAAATCAGGATAATACTCCGAGGTCATACAACTCTACTTTTGGGCTGAAACTTTTCTCTTTGTATTACGTGATCATTCCAAATCTCACTGTCAACCCCAATGCCTAGAGGTCCCCAAAATATTCCTCATTACAACATCCCCATGGGGGTACAGATTCTCTTTTAGTCCTCTTTTTGAAATAATCTGCTCACGGAGCAAACACTCCTGCCCCCCACACAGGAGGTCCGCGGCGGAGCGCAGTCTGTAAGAACCAGCTTTTCAAAGTTCCAAGCTGCTGACCTAAGTACCAGACCATCTTTTTTTCCCCAACTCCCCAGTCTATCAAACCGATCTTCACCTTGCAGTACATTTGATTTGTGCAGTGATGCTGACTGATAGCAGCTAAACATCTGGCTTGCCAGCTGGATTTTTGAGCGGGGTAGCAGTATCCGCTCGCTCCAACAAAAACAGAACAATCCTCCCCGGTGCTGAGTGCATCGCACAGCCCTCCACTCCGACAAGAAATGAGGACACCGAGCACCTAGATGAAACATCCCTGCCTTCTGCTTCCAGCTTGTACCTTAAGCCAAACTGCAGTTCGGTCTGTGACACAAGTTTTCCTCATAAAAAGGCAAGAATTACTCAGATGACCAAGGCTTTTGGTATTTGAACCCCTCCCGCTATTTAATGAAGTTCCCAAAGACAAGCATGGCTGAAAGCAAAGGAAACACTCCAGCCTCCTGATGTGGATATTATTATTATTTACCATTTTGGAAGTCAGTTCCGTTTCTGGCTCCTTCTCTACAATAACCTGAGACTTGCTAATACTCCATTCTTTCCGCTTCAGTTTGCAAATCCGGTTATCACCATCATCTTTTACGGGCAGTTCCTCAGCTCTGGAAGCTGTTGATATTCTTCTCTCCAAGAGAGGCTCCAGAATAGATCTGTGGCCCACACCAAAAACAGACAAAAACCCCACAAAACATTAATCCATCGGGTAATTAAAGCACGGCCTGTTAAAAAGCTCTGATCTCTCAGTCTGTAGAGGAGATTACTGTGAACAACCTGAGTTACAACCATGGAATTTGCAGTGAGACCTGTGCTCCAAAGCAATTTTGAGTGTTATGTACAAGATCACACAAGATAAAGTGTGATATAATTGCAGACCTGCATTTTATGCTGACCCTCACCACAGAATTTGCTGTGTGACCCCGAGCAAGTCAGCCAGCCTCCCTGGTTATCACAGCTGTGAACGAGACGTACCGAGAAGGAACATCAGGAAACGTTTCCGTGTGTGGCAGCTCCTTTCGATGCCACGTACACAGCTGCAAACAGGCAGGGGGAAAAGCACCACCTGACTAGGTACCTCCTCTGCAGACCAAATTACCTCTAGTATCTTACACCTCTGTTTTCCAGCATTCCTGGGAAACAGAAATAGTGTTCATCTGACACACGCTGCCTTCCTCCCTCTTCAGCATCATGGAGATAATTGGGACTCTAGAGAGAGACAGCTGCGGGCTCAACTCCCAGAATTATCCCTAGCTGTGCTTCCAACTCCCTACCTGTAGAATGAATAACATTTGCCTCCATTTACATTTGTAAACATGCAGTTATTGCCATTGTGTATGGAATGAAACTTCATTTTAGGAGTAACTAATTCAAGCAAAGGCACAGGAATCACAGGTAAAAGCTGAGGACTGACCCATCGGAGCCCGGCCTGGAAGAAGCGCTGTCAGACGACGTGGACGATGTAGAGACCACAGAAGACGCCACAGACGTGACAGAGAGTCGCCGCAGCGTGGAAGACATGATATAGGGCAACACCACAGAGCCTGACCTGCTCTGCTTCCTTTCAGTGAGGGAGGGAGGCTGCAGAAAAAACACACTTGTGATAAGTCACGGAACACGAACTCACTCACGAGTGGGAAAGGGGAGAGCTGTGTGTCTTCAAGGCAAACCACTCAAACCGAGGTACGCTTACCAACGTTATCACCCCATACTGCTTCTCCACCTTCTTCTTCAGCTCTTTGAAACAGGCTGTCAGTCTCTCATGCAGAGGCTTCAGCTGCTCTGTCAGCTTCTCACCATGGATCCTAATCCCTTCTGCCAACAACGGCATCTGAAAGGAGGAACACAATTCAGCTACAAAAAGACCAATCAGCTCTCCTGTTCCAGGAAGGAATTTTCTATGCATGTTAAACATCTCAGATACACTCAAAGGACTTAAACCAACGTGTCTGGAGTTTGTAGAGGCAAAAAAAACTCCAATCATAGGGTAAGGAAGCTCAGCTACTGCCTCCTAACTTGTGACACTAGTAAGTCAGCTCTGAGCTCCATGTGTTCAGGGAACACACTTTCCCCATCTATAGCTGCAGATCCCTCTTCCACACTTAGATTCCATATTCTGCTTTGGAAAACACAGCACATTAAACGTTGGAGTATCACTTCTGAGCCCCCAAAGCTGTATGATTGTGGTAGCTTTAACTGGACTCTGTTGTGCGGAAATATATTTTAAAAAAACCCTAGTCTGCAGGGATGCAAGCTGCATTGCAAGAAAACAGGGCATTTTTTCATTACTCTGAAGGTCAAAACAGTCAACTTTCAACGGTCAGACTGACATAATATTAGCTCTGATGACTTCATGAAAAGGTAACAGATATTGTGTTACACTCATGAGGGAAAAATCTACGCCACGTTGGCAAACATTTCAGAATAACAATTTTGAGCAGCACAAGGTACCTGGAACAATCCAGGCCACGATTTTAGAATACAGTTTCCTTAAAATAATAATAATAATAAAAAGTACACATATCCAGATTGTTCCTATAGCATTTATCTGTATAATCACTCCAAAACAATGGTGCTGGAAAAACATCTGTGCTCACACACAGAGCTTCCGCTTCTCGATAAATACGATACCTGCAGAGCAATGAGGTGCTTAAGCAGTTCGATTTTATCTTGATCTTCAGGATGTTCTTGAAGATACTTTTCTGTGAAGAAGGCCTGAAAGCAAAGAGAGAAGATGATACAGACACAATGCTGCTTTCACAGCTGAGTGAAAGATCCTTGTACTTTAAAAGCAATTCATTGCCATTATTCCTCAGGGTAAAACCCAAGCTTACTATCTCCTGACCTTGAGGGACTAAGAACCACGATTATTTGTTGAGAACTGGGAACAAAAGAGAGGTTTTTTTTGTTTAAAAAACAAAACAAAACTGGGTTTTTTTCAGCATAACACAGCCATGTTAAAAAGAAAAGTTATTTCATCAGAAGGGGTTCCTTCAATTCCAATTCCCTTGTCATAAAAGTTTTGAATCTCCAAGGTTACATCACTTGTCGGCTCAAATGCGAGTAGCAGACCCCGTCTCTTGAGTTCTCCCTTCAAAAATCTCTTTCATTTTTTTGCATTTAGGGACCTGCAGTACCCAATGACACTGCTGAAAGGTGAACAGGGCATCTCCTGCTGCAATTTCCTCAAGCTCTACGATTTAAGCCCTTAAGTACAACCTTTGCACAGGGGGCTTGTTAAGGAGATTCAGTAGAAATAAAGACTGTGCTGAGACTTTTGACTCAACAGTTTGATCCAACAAAGCACCTTTAGTCTACACTTCTTATGTGTTTACCTTTCATCAACAGGATCTGGTATTGGTTTAAAGTTGAACACAAGTCCACTTTCCTGGACCGACGCCTTAAAATTGTGCCAATTCACATTATGGGCTACAGAGTATTGCACTGAAACGTACAATTCCTGGTCAGAAAAATTTCTTTTTTTTTTTTTTCTTGCTGCTAGATAAAATCCCTAAGAATTTTCCACTTGGTTTTAAAATATGTCTCTGAACCATTTCAACTTGTGCATCTATTTCTTAGTTCTGCATTCTATTAACTGGACCCTGTGTACAAGTGTTTCAGGCTTATTGATACTGCTCTGAAAAAGGTTGATGTCAAGAGGAGGTCAGCCTCTGAAAGGACTGCCAGGTAGGTCCCAGCGGGTTCTTCTTGAAAGTGTTTAATTATTGCAAGAAGAAAGAAATCGCATGTTAAAAACGCAGACTTTGGCTTTTGGTTACAATGAAAAACTCAAGATTTGAGCCGCCCACAAAAGCCAAATGTTCTGTACTGATCTTCAGCTGAAATAGGAAAATATGAAACAGAAATGAGTATTTCCAGATGTGGTTACAGATACTTTGTGTTTCCTACTTTTAACTGCTTTCCCACTTTCGTAATTCTAAACTTTATGTCAACCTTGATTCATAAAATGGGAGGATCCAGGGCCAAATTCAGCCCTGGCAAAGTATGTAACTCTTCTGGAATCGGCAGAGTTAGACCCCAGATAAATCAGACCCTCTCCAATTTAACTTTTGCACTTCATTTCATGTGACTGGAATGCATCTGAGAAGGATTAAATATGTTCTAACACCACACGTTCACTTTATAGAAAGAAGCAATGGAGTTTGTGCTGGGAATAGCATCGCTCGATACTGGGAATAAACAGCTCAAGTTCAGCATCACAAGGAAAGGAGAATGGACACCATCCAACTGAACTCAGCTGAATAAACCTGGAGAGGAAACGCTGCTTTTTTTCCTGAAATATACGCCCTTTGCTGCAAGACTCCAAAGAAAAATTATCTGCTGGAAAGAGAAATCCTCCTTTGCTTCACTATTTGATATGAATACAACAGAGAAACACTTGCTCTTTCGCTTTTCTGTGTTACTTGCACCGTTCATTGGGCTGACCAAGCGCCTCAATGCCCCCACGAGGCAGGATCATGTTATTATCAGCACCATAAAGGAGGCCCAAAAGAGCTGGCTCCTTCCTCTCTGTAGCAATGCACTGCACTAAAATTACACAGTAAAACTGCAGGGGGGGAGTGGGGGGGTGTTCCACCTTGTAGCCTAATAGAAATCTCCTATTTTTGCTCTTTTCTCCTCTTCTTTGAGCTCTGAACAGGCAGACGCAGCTACAAAATGCACTATGTCTGTGTTAATAGCTGAAAACTGAACTTCAGTCCTCCCTGTTTCAATCCAGGTCTTGAGTATTGCAAAAGTCAACAGAGTGAGCTACAGAGAAAGGTGAAAAAGACCTTTTCATAGTTGGTGTATCCTCCCATGACTGCTGGGTCCACAATCCCATTCAGGAGCATAGAGAGAGGATGTACAGGAAGACTCCGGTCCCAGATATGCTGCTGGACAATGTTGCTGATTTTCTCGTTGGTCAGCTCCATCGTTTCGATGGCGTTCTCCAAGGGGCTGACCTCTTCCTGATGGATAGAAGGAACAATAAACCTTCATTTGCCTCCACAGATTATGAAGTTAAGTAACTCCTCACGTACGAATGGCGGCCCAATAGCTTCCAGCAGAGAGTTCTGGAGCCCCTGTGCTATTCTTGCCTTTCAGAGATGAACACGAGTGATCTTATACCTTAACCTGAAGGAACAACAGGCTAGGACTTGGCTGCTGACTGTGGGGTATGTTACAGAAGTAACCCCTCTCCTAAGCATTATACAGTCAACGTAGAACTTGGGTAGAGCTGTCTGCAAATGGCATAAAAAGACAAGCACATTGAAGACGCACATTTGCCTTTCTCTGAAGCAGAAGTGATTTGTGTGCCACGCCCAGCAGTGAAAGGACTACAAGCCCTGACTGTCCCAAGACCCTCTAACCTCACAACAAATTGGAGGGGATGAGAGCCAGCCCACATGCAGAACTCACCGTTGTTATCTGTTTGACTTCAAACCACTTGAGGATGCCTGGAAAGGAATACGCTGTCGTGTAGGTTGTCCTTTCTATCCACATATTCTAGTTAGAGAAGGAAAAGAAAAAAATACACGTGAGCAACAGTACGCCTCAGAGGCGGCAAGGAAACACGTTGTGACACTAGAGCCAAGGCTCACTCTCCACTGCAAATCACTTCCCTGCCTGAAGTGAACTGTTGGAGTGATTGATGATCCTTCAGCTGATCCTTCATGGTTAGATGCTGGTCTCCTTAAGGATCATTCACAGCCTCCCAGACACACAGCTGTACTCTGTAGGAAGCTGGGGTTTGACAGCGCAGTATTTATGGATTCCAGATCAAGGATTTTGAACGTTACGACTGCAGCTACACTGGCTTTATGTAAAGATTGCAATGCAAAGTGCAGCTCTTCGATATTAAAATGTAGAAGAAACAAAACTCTACTGCCACAGGCAGAAGGGAAAAAAATATTTGTGACAGGGCTGTTCAAAATGCCACCAACAAAATAAATAAATGCATAGAACTGTAGTCCCATAGCACAGACACCCAAGCCAAGTGGCACCTACAGCAAAGTACTCACAGCAAACTCGTTGTCTGGATCTTTTTCTCCTTTCCTGACTGGTCGGGAGTGTGTGAACTGCTGGACCTCGTTCGCTCTGTAGTAGCTGGAAAGAAGGAGAATAAATGGTGAGTTTTCTCACCTCCCAGCCTCCTTACTTTTCTGTTTCTTCTCAAAACCAAACAAGTTTACACTGGACTGTGAAACAAATTTACACAAGACACAAAGGTACTCCACCTTGTGCCTGGGCTAGTTGAGAAAAGTACAGAGGAAAAGGAAAAAAAATTACTTTAAGATCTGTTCAGGAACAGGTTTATCTTGATAATTAGGTGGCAGGTTCATCACAGGCTTCACAATAAAGCACTGCACATCTGAGCAGCTATAGTTAAGGATGAAAAACCATTAATCCTTCTGGGAAAACTGGAGAGGGAGAGAAATACCCTTCCTGTTTTCATCAAATGTCAGACTTCTCAACAATTCCCTGTGCTCTTGTCACAGTTTGAAGAAAAATACTTACTAGTTCATCAACAACCACAGGCATTAGATTGCTTCTTGTAGTTTGTACGCTATTCACGAACAAAATGCCCAAGATAAGGGCTGTACAAATACTTCCAACTATCTAAATTCCCTGGTGAAAGGCTTGGGAAGCCTGGGTGCTACTGATTTCTACTTTGGGGATAGGAAAACAAGATTCTGTACCAGGTTCTGTAACGGATGCATCCGTGTCTTCTCTCTCCCCCCAACCCCACGGTTATTTGTCAGATTCCTCCAGTACAGCGCAGCTGCCCCTCCCTCCCTTCCACTTTTTGTAGCAATAAAGCTAACTGAAGAAAGTAACTGGGTTTAATGAGTGATTATCTACTTCATTTTCAGCTTCTGCCCCTGTGATCCATGATAGAAACTGAAAACCAAGTTAGAAACAGCATTCCCAAGCACAACAGCTTACGACGTTGTTCCTCCAGAGCCCTGTCTGGAGGAACTGTCTTGAAGGCTTTACAAAAGTAGAAACCTCTAAGGTAAAGCAAAGCACAAACAAATCTGACCCACCTGGATAGATTATTTCTGGGAATCACCTGAAGTGGGAATGTTTTACTGGTGGGCAGGGTAGCCTCATACATACATCCTTTATTTCACTGAGGTTCAGTAGTTCTAAACAGTATTTTGAAAGCAAAGGCAAGGTCATTCTGCCTGCAGCACGGAGCCAGCTGGATACCAGCCAAATCTGAACCCAAAACCGTGCAGCCACATTAGATCGAGCACTGAGCCCAAGCTAATACATTCCTTCTCCCAAGAGAGCTTATTAGCTTGGGCTTTGTGCCATGCTAGGCATGCTGTACAGCTTCCAGTGCAGAACTGGTGGAAAACAGCCTGGTGTGGAGGGTAGGCATTCCCCAAGACCGTGCACAGCTCACCTGGTATCACCTGTACGCTCTTATGAGACCACCACAGAGAGAACAAGGCATTTCATCGTAAGAAAGCAAGGAAAGAGATTCTATTCAAAAGTAAAAAAGAGCCTGAGACAAAGGAGGTTAAAAATGCATGAAATTAAAGCAAACTACAGAACCATCAAGCCCTGCCTAACACAACAGTGATTTGGGCACTCAAACTCCTCATCTTTTCCGAAGGTGTTTGTAAGAGTCCGAGAAGAACCTGTACCACATCCAAGCTACGCAGCTGCTCCCCTTTATAATGGGGCTATGCCAAAGACCCGGAACCAAACACCCCCAAACTTTTGGAAGAGTTCAGATCTGGCTCCAAATTTTGCAGTTCGGGTTCATCTTGAGCCAAAAACATTAGAACAAACACAAACAGATGCAAAGGAAGTAGCTGAAACAAAGCAGCAATAGAAGAGGCATTTTTCGATACCAAGTTCAGTCTTGAATGCATTTTAATTTCCTATGTGGATTTAGTGCTTGGCAGGCTCGTTGCAGGGGAAGCATCTGGTATCACTGCTTGAGCTGTGCCTTTGTACACAGACTTTTAAAACCAAAATGGACCAGCAGATTCTGTAGCTTGGCCTGTATAATACAGGCCTCTAGAAGACAGGCTAGAGGCCTTGTAACTTGTTGGGTTTTTTACTGTATTTTACCTCTTTCACTTAGAAATACCAAACTGGATCACACCTATACTGCCACAGGCAGCACCACCTGCTTGAGAAGATGGCCCAAGAAATCCTGACCTGATCAAGCTGTTGCTCTTTTTCAGTATGTTTAAGCTCACCACTGCAACCGTGGATAGTCTTATTTTTACACCCAGCGCCTTCAAAGTCCCCCATGAGCAGCAAGTTCCTCGCTTCTTAGAGTTCTTTACCAATTCTGTTATTCTAGGAAAGATCTTGGATGTGCCTAAACCTGTTTGAACCAAAAGATACACTGTTTAGGAGAAGCCTTGATGTCTTCTCCTGGAGGAGCAGTGCTGGTCATCTTCTCAGCACTAGGGAACTGGGTCAAGAGCTTCAGGTTGAAGTCCTCCCTTCGTTCATACTCTTTGCCACGGTAGATGAAAACTTTATTCTGTGGGTAGCAGAAGAAAAAAAAAGAGAATTAACACCAAACAAAGCCATGAGAAAGAGCTTTCCAAACATACACAGAATAGTCTTGGAAATGTCGGATGTAGGAACCTCAAACAACTCCAGTCTGAAAATGTAAATGTCCCTCAATTTTAAATAATAATTAGGGATATTTTCTAACGTGCTGCACCCTGCCCATCTGACTCACTCTGGCTAGATTCACACATTATAGCTAGCACAGATCCAGCAAAGCTTAACAGCGAACTCAGACAGGAAGCATCTCTGCATTTTAATTCCTCTGCATGGGACAGACTCTCACTAATGTGCCTGAGCACTGAAAGGATCCATGTCCTGAAAATTAGGTTAATTCAGGCCAAAAAGCAACGGGATAAATTCTTTACAAGCTCAATATTTTCTAAAAGCAATGGGATAAATTCTTTACAAGCTCAATATTTTCTAAAAGCACCAATCATATTTCTGAGGAAGCACACAGGGTGCAAATACGAAAGGTAGGTTCTGTTTAAGTCCACATAAAAACCTATCAATTATCTAACAAATTCTATTGCAACACCCTGAAAAAGATGCTAACGGTAAAAACAAATTGGTCTCTTGTCTCTTTTTATACACTGAAATGCCTTGAACTACTTCAAGGATTGAGATCTCAGTGTCATTTAAAGGAAAAGGAGTTTGGCACCTGAGTTTCCTTGGAAGTTCTGCAAAAGCCGTGACTTTTAAGTACCAGCCACTCCCGAATTCTTACCCGGAGGAAAGAAGGGAAACCCTGACCATAGTATCCAACAGCAAAGTACTCTGGTTGAGGCCTCATTGCCTTCATAATATTCTCATAAAAAGTGGCTCTTTTTTTCTGAAAGAGGAAAAAGTCATCAGTTATTTTCACTTTGGCATAGTGAAGGATGCTGCCAGCCCGTAGCTCACGTTCCCAGTGACAGTCCCTGATCCATTAGCTCTCCCCTACAGAATACTTTTTACGCTTGTTCTTTCAATACTGTATCTCCTACTTATCCATTTACTTGGTTAAATATTTGGTTTGCCTGGGCCAGAATCAACTTAATTTCCTGGTCTGCAGACATGAGGACAGTGCCATGTGTTTTCAGATTTCAGGAGGATACTCGAAATCCGTAACTACTGCAACACAAATTAAACATAAATATGTTCTGAAATTGAGCAGACACAAATGGTGACAAATGTCAGAGAACTGGCAAGAAATAAAACTGGGCAGATGATTCTCATCTGAAAGAACATAAAGACCATCTGGTTACATCTTTAACCACTGAAAAACATAATTCAGAACCCAGATGATTCTACAGCTCTGTGTTCATACCCTGTAGTTCTACCACAGAAATAATAAGGTGGTGAGATTTATGGTTCCTGAAAATACACCATGCAAATGTTACCTTACTTTATTAACACCAAGAATGCTAAACATCTGCAGATGATATTGTCATGCTAATTCCAAGGTCAAAACCACCCACTTCAAAAAACATTATGAAAACATTTTCCTAATATTAAGCTTTGCAAAACCATAGGGGTTCTCTTGGTTTGTCCATCTTTAATGTAAATGCATTTTGGGCTTATCCTGCTCAACAATATTAATTTAAGCAGTCAGCGGCCTGCTGAAAATGAAGGGAAAAAAAAAATAAATCTTACCAGGAGATTACCAAGTCCTTCATAATCAAAGACCTTGTTTTCATACATGTCAGCCAACTCTTTGCTTAGTTGAATGGCTTTTTCCCACATCTCCATGGAGGGTGGAGGGAGGCAGGTGGGGGAAGAAGAGCACCAGCAAAAGAAAAGACTCGGTTAAAAGCATTCATTCCCACAGACAGGCAAACACAAAGCTCAGCTGATTTTCATTCAGGCAGTACTTTAATGCACTGCCAACTCTCCCTTCGACTCCGTGCTGGACAATTTTTGCAATAACTATCAGAGTCACACAGCTCTTTTGATTTGTAGATCTGAAAGTGATTTGCCAAGAGAGGTTTCCATTGTTACTCCTGATTGGGAAAACTGAGGCACAAAGGGAACTGGATGATCTTTAAGATCCCGTCCAGCTCAAGCCATTCTAGGATTCTATAATTGAAAGAGGTGGGAGGACATGTCTGAATAGCAAAGAAGAGATGCCCAGGTGGTTTCCTCTGACATTAACACTTCAGCCCCTGCACCAGGAGTTGGTGGGTTTGTCTCATATAGCCCTGGTGGAACCATCTGTCCAAAGGGCAACTAACCCAAGCTCAGTGTCAGCCAGAAAAGCCACAGCTACCGCAACGCAAAAAAAAAATACCATGACAAAAGCCATTACCCAGAAGAAGAAAGGAAAAGACCCTTGGTTTCCTCACCTACCCAGCATCTTTAACAGGGTTCATTTCTGAGATGCTCTTGGACTAAGAAGGAAATAGGAAGGATTCAAGTATCACCAGGACAAATACACGCCCTGCTCATGCCAGTGCTGCAGTCCCTATAAAAAAGCCAGGCCTAAGCAGGAATCACGTCTGGCTCTACCCTCAAAGCCAACTTCAGCCAGTTACACTCACCACGCCAAACATTTACCAGGGAACAGGGAGAACACAGCACAGACACTCACTTTGCCCCTGTCAAAGAAGGCGATGATCTCTTGGTAGAGTTTCTCCTTGAGTTCCTGTTGCGAGTAGACGTAGTAGCTGTCTCTCTGCAGGAGGTGGGGGACACAGGGCTTCTCAGACCACTGGTACAGAGGGGAAAAAAAGGCAAAGTTGAAAGAACTGGAACATTTTCAGACTAAATCCTGACAGTGGCCAGACCTACCTTCTGCAGGGAGGCATCCAAAATAAACCCACCATCAATGCAACGGGAGTTTTGCAGTGATAAAAGCTGAGTTTGCTGACTAATGGAAAAGAGGGACGCACACAAACCCTGCATCTCAGCAGCACGGTTAGAATAACAAGTACCCACTAAGCCACCTCTTAAACCACTCCAGCCAGCTGCTCAGGAGAACATCTGATGATTATCCTCTTGCACTACACACATAAGCAGCCAGAAAGTGTCAGTTCCGTGCAAATTTTTTTCTACGTTAGAAGTTCATTTTAAATCAATGCCAGAATTCAACTGAACTTTTCATTTTTTTTTTCCCAGTCATATTTAAAAAATGACAATGTTAATATAAGCTGATGATATCTGCAAAACTGGTGTGATTCTGGCTTCAGGTCTTACGCAGAGACACTAACTGAGCACGTGGGTTTTGTTAATCTGTGGAGGGCAGGAAGAGGTTGAGAAGTGCAAATTAAGATGGCTTAGGTTAATGCAGTTCATTCACATAAAAGTGGAACAAAACTATCCTATGAGTCTGACCATGGACACTTCCTCCCAGCTCACTATAGTTTCACCATGTAACAAACTGATGCTAATAGTATTTTCACTTTCAGTCACCTAGTCAATCAATGTCAGAATTCAACTGAACTTGTCATTTTTTTTTTGCATTTTGCAAAGTTGTGAAGCTTCTGAATGACCACCAGAGCTTAAGTAGTGTAAAATCACATTAAAAAAAAAAGGGGGCGGGCGGGGAAGTGACTTATTTATTGTGAGCTGTTTCAGCTTTTTTTAAAACGCCGCACCCTGAGAGTGGAAACTAAAATGGGCTTTAGTGCAATACCTGGAGCAGCTCTGCATGGAGGAGGAGCGTGTAGGCTGCCTCTGTGAAGTTCTCACAGTCTGTGTGCAGGTCCCGGAGCTTGTACAGATACCTACATAAAGGAAAAGCAACAGTTACTTGATGTCAAGGACTCCTGGGCCAGTGCAGAGAACACAGAGAGAAATAAAGGCTTCTCCCTACCTGATATAAATGTCCTCTCGTTTCTTCTCCTTGTAAAAATTCTGCCAAGAGTAGAAACAAGTCAAACTTTTATGATGTAAAGCATCATGGATTTGCACAATCTTCTCTGGACAAGGAGCTTAAGCATCAGTTTTAGATATTTCAAAAGATCTTCGCTGTCCTTTTGTCTGCCTAGGTGCATGTAGCCCTACAACCATCCCTTGAACATGAGGTGGGGCTACTGGCACCTCTAGAGAAAGGTTAAGTCAAGGAGAGAAAATTACTTGTCCAAAGTTCTAAAGGCTCTTTGTAGAGGAACAGGGACTAGAGCCCGCATCTCCCAAAAACTTCAGCTAGCCACCTTTCCTGTCTGTATTTCAGGGCTTCAGATTACCAGGCAGAAAAGAACCAGCCATGAGACTTGAGTGTGAACTGTCCATTTCTCTATATTTTCTAGCGATCAACAGCTGGTAGCCTGACTCGGGCCCATCATTAACCTAAAACAGCATCAAGAATTACTGAAAATACTGAAGAAAAATTAATAAAACCCCTTCAGAATCCACAAAAGGCAGGTCAGTAAAGAAGCAGCCGTATCGAAACCAGCTTTCCTCATACCAGCACATTGACGGTGCAGCTCATGCGGTTCTCCTTGCTTTCATCGTGCATGATTGTCCTGTAGTCCAGCAGGTTCTCCAGCAGGCTGCTGACCAGCAAAGCAAACACTTCTCCAGAAGCAGACAGATATTTATGCTTCCGACAGTGCTCCAGGAGGCTGCAAAAGACCCAGAGAGACAGAAGGGAATACTCAGTTACGGTTTTGAGCAGTAGTTAAGTGTAAACCACCCAAAGAGCCGCTCAGTGAACAGCAAACACGCTTCCTGAACGGAAACTCTCACAGTGCTGAAGAGCAGCAGACCCACAGCCCTGAGATACCCAGCTCAGGCAGGTCAAAACTTGCTTTGCTGATCAAAAAATCTGGGTTCTATTCTTGGTGCTAAAAAGCAGCTCTGATTTTGCTTTAACACTGAGCCTGCTGTTCCTAAACTTTTCCACTGACAAGTCCCTTGCCACTTGCACCTGCCTCTAGATGTTCACTTCCAAATGCAGGGTAGTTGTGCAAGCTTCATTTTAAGGCAATTAGTCTCAGAACAGCTCTGCAGCATTAAGAACACTGTCAACTGCATTCACTGGAGTCTCCCTGTTTGCTGGAGTAATGAATTAAGGTTTCTTTACATTAGACAAATAGCCAACAACAACAACAAAAAAAAGCCTCCGTGTTTTTTATAAAAACTTACAGTTTCTCCAGCAAAATCTTGTACTGTTCATCTCCTCGGCCACCCTCCACTTCCTGGTCCAGTTTGGTTATCAATTCATTTTCAAACTGAAAAGGCAAAAAACCCACAATCAAACAGACAGGCAGCAACTCTCAGGAGTGTGGTCAGAAGATCAGTAACGCTTGTGGCCGGTGTTTCTGAACTGCTGCACCACCAGACACTGGTTTTACAAGCCACATTAAAGGACACTTTCATTGTTGGAGCAGAATACAAATGGTAAGAAATCAAAATGATGAGATTGAAGCAAGCAAACCTAAGTTTTCCCTCTCTCATCCTGCAATGGGGTAATTCTTCCCCTTCTCCCCAGTTCAGCTTTCCTAGGATGGAGAACTCTAGCAACCAGTTTACAGAACAGCCATTCCCTCACACTAAAGAAACCAAACTACTACCATCACCTCAGGACAAGTCCCAGCTCTCTGGTCACCATAAACACTTGTGACTATAATTACAGCAACTTTTCATGGTGCAAGAACCAAGTCCTGTGTGATTATTTGTCTAGCCATGAAGCTGGGCCCTGTTACGTGCCAGCAGGACAAGCAGGTAGTCTCAGTTATAACTGTAGCCAGTATATAAACACCACTGGAATGGAAAATCCATGCCACGCACATCCCGCTTCCTTCTACTGATTCCAAACGCCCCTGAGACCCTGGGGCAAACCACACCAAAGACTGACGACCCCAAGGGAAGAAAGATCCCACATGCACACTGAAGCTGGGGTTCTGAGCTGGTGGGAGGATGGTGCTGAGGGAGATGCACGTCACATTTGACAACAGGCTGAAATGCCAAGGTGGCTGCCTTTTGGATGGATGGCTCCTGCCCATCTCCAGGGAGAAGACTGTCTACAGCATGACTGCAGTGTCCCCTGCCTGCCAGTTCAGATGTTAATGTCTGATATCCCCAGAGGAAAGCTGAAAGAACAAGTTCTTCGAAACCACAGTGAAAACTTAACCTCAGTGCAAAAGTAAAGCTCCTCTTTTTCCTCCCTTACTTTCTGGTGCTTTCTCAGTAGCAAGCAAAGGTAACTTCTGGAGAAATTAGCATAGAGCTGGAACTCGGGGATCTAGGTGCTGTTCCCTGCTCTGTCCTTGTACTGGTGTAGCCTCAGCAAGTCATGTCTGTCCTGTGTATCACTGTTCTCCTTGCCCTAGCGGTGGGATCCGTACTCACTAATGTGGGGCCAAATTTGGAGTTAATGAGGGATCACTCAGCACTTACATAGTCCTAGTACTTCACTGTCCACCAATTTTCTTTACAGAAACTCACATTTATAGCCCGAGATTTGTCTTGGGGGAACTTAGATTGTTATTAAACACGTGAAGAGATATTGGCCCAGGATGCACCCAGAGGTGGTCGCTGCCCCATCCCTGGAACCATTCCAGAGGAGGTTGGATGAGGCTCTGAGCAACCTGCTCTAGTTGCAGATGTCCCTGGTCCCTGCAGGGGGGTTAGACTTGATGACCTTGAAAGGTCCCTTCCAGCCCAAACCACTCTATAATTACTTTTTAGGGTCTCCAAGTTGTTTCCCAACTTAGATGTGGGTATTGACACACCTGAACATGCAGAAAGGTATGAAAACAGAGCAATTCATTCATTACCACAGCCATACAAAGTCACGGACAGAACTGAAGAGTCCCGACTCCTACAAACCACTTAACTTCCCAAAGCGTTTGTTTCGTGAGGGGCTTTTTTGGTCGGTTGGTTTGGTTTTGTTTAAATGTTCTCTTCTCTTTCTTCCCCATGCACACTGAGGAAGATCTGTACTGAAGACACGAGGCTCCCTCACCATATGGAAGTTTCTGTTCCCACTGAAGTTGAACTCGCACTGCATCATATCAAAGAAGATGGGGATGGTAGCTTTCCGCAGCTCAGGCTCGGGCACCAGGGTTACCTCCAGGATCGGGCCCACCATTGCTGGGATGAATTTTATTTTGTGGGGACCTGCAAGAAAGTCAAAGCCAGATACATTCTAAAGCCAGGCTTTGGATATCCAAACGTTCAAACACATTATTCATATGAAGTAAAGACCTCAAAACACAGACATTCTGTTTCAATGCCTATTTTATATGGGTGATGGCTACTTGAAGTAGAATTAACTTATTACAGCTCCAAAATTCAGAAATACTCTAAGAATTGAACTGAATTGCACAAGTTGCAATTCACAAAGTGCAGTTGCAAATCACAAAGGCTCTCTGAAAAATTCTACTGGTGTTCTTCACATGGCAGAACATCCTTTATAAGGAATCTAAGAATTTGTCTCAGCAGCTGACGTGAGAAAAGATCAGCTTTTGCAAGCTATTCAAGGAAAGGAGATTTTGTGCTCCAAACCAGCTGAACCTTAAGTGTAATTTCCCACATTAAACATGGGTGGCATTTAAAAAGAAATAAAGGATTTGAAACCCAGCTTGAGAGCTTGAATAAAGATAATTCTTTAGCTGGAACTCACCCAGGTTATACCACATATCTCTTATTTTGAAGCCAATTTCTTTCCTCATGTCCCCATACCTAGAAAAAAAATTATTAGAAAGAAAAAAATGAAAAAGGCCTAGGCACTGAAATTACCTCTGTAAAGCTGCTGAAGAAATCTAATGGCAAATCCACAAAATCTATTACCCTTTCCTTATAAAAACCTGTCACACGCAAACCTGAATACGCTGAGTATTTATACCAAGGGGTCTCAGACTATCTTCCCTACTAAGGGTCTACCAAGAAGCTCCTCAACGTTCCATTCACCTCATCTTTTTAATCCCTTCCCCTGCGCAGCACTACAGCTGAATGCACAGAGGAGGAGAACGGCCACGTGCTGTTATGATAGAAGGCTACAGACCTGCTGGGAGCAGAATAAAGCTGCAGCCCTGCTGCTTCATCCAGTTCTACCCAGAATTTGGTTGTACTTGGTGGTTTTCCCTAAAGCTTTAACTGCTGACATTGAGAGAATGCAAGAATATTTAATTATTAGGCTTCTTAAAGCTACTGTTATTGTAGAAAAATGATGGCAAACATTAACTACGCGTGCCCTCAGAAAATTCCGTGTCAAGACCTGCAAAGATATTTAGGCACTTGGCTCCAGCTAAATGCAGAATTAAAAGCTGTTCAGTGTCTTTATGAATTTGGCCAAGTTGCTAAAAACCACTGGTTGTGGGTTGATGAATGCTGCTGAAGTGCTCTCGCTCTCAAAACAGAAGAAGCAAAGAGAGGGGACTGAAAAGTTGCAGGGCTTTTAGGATTCTTGCTCCCCTACCTTACATGATGGCTGAGGAATTGTATGAGCTATTGATTTGGAAACTATGGGCTTCTGTGACAGACCTTACAGTGGGAAGAATCTTTTGGCAAGGTGCTTATTCAGCTCAAACAACTCAGTCTGACCAGACTCAGACATCCAGAGCACAAAGACCTGACATCTGTCCTGGTCATCTCTCCTCCCTTTCTCACCATTAACCTCATTCCTTAATCCAGCAGTTCCATGGCAAGCTCCACCTCATTCTAAGGTTGTACAGGCCACGTCTGGGGCAGCACAAACGAAGCATCTTCAAAGGAAAAAGGCCTGACAACCTTTTCGTATGTAAACTCACTTCTTGATAATTTTGCTGCGTTTGGCTTGCGAGAAGGTCTCCAGTTGGAGGGATTCGTGAGTGAGAAAGGCCACTGCCAAGTGGAAATAGTTATTCCAGAGCTGTGGAAGAGAAACAAGTCTAAAATAGGAGAAGACAAAGGCAAAGCAACCAGCAGCACAACAGAGCTACAGAGCCTCAAATGCTGTAGTCTCCCAAGCTAAGTGCTGATGAGGAGTTGTACCAACGGTGAGCCGCCGGACGCGTCTGCGTTATCAGCTGGAGCCAGCCAGCTAAAGCATAAAGCAACTGAAAATTTCTCTGCTTTCCTTTAGCTTGTACTTTCCAAGTAGTTGAAGTTGAAGCCTGCAACAGTCAGACTTGCTTGCAACTAATTCTGTGCTAACCACAGCTCCGTAAATCAGAGCTTGCATTCTGCTGCTCTTCTATAAAAGACGATGGACATTTTCCATGGGCATGCTCCATGGTGGGATTTGTTTGTTCTTCCTGCCTTTCAGGACTGAGGTCCCCAGGAAAAAAAACAGAAACAATGGAACTATTACCTGGAGTTCAAAGCTTGTTTGATCCAAAAAGTACCGGTTGAGTACAGTGGTAAATTGGTTCACTGCTCGGAGGAAAACTCTGGAAGAGATAAAACACATCAAATAAAAGGTGGGTCTTGAAAAATGTAACACTGCATGTAAGCTCCTAGATGTAAGCTCAGGAGACAAGAACAGATGCTCCCTAAGACAACAGCTATTTTGCTATAGTGTGATTTTATCTCCTCCCCTAAGAGGGGCATTCAAATTGTACAGACTTCGCAGGGGACGCTGACCCACCCAAGGCCAAAGTCCACAGAGAGGGACAGAAGTAGTTCTAGTTCAGCACATGAAACCCTAGAGCACACACTTATGTCCACCTCCAGCTTTGTTTGCCATGTGATTCCCCCAGAACTGAAACCAGAAAGGCTTCTCTGACTTATGCTGCTCTCCCCAGCAGGTAAGTGACTGGATGAAAGCCTGCGTGGTTTTGATTGTGTGTCTTTGGGCAGGAAAAGATTGATTTCCAGTTCTACCAACAGAAATCTAATAGAAATCGAATTTAAATCACTCTGCACCTGTAAAAGAAAATCAGCCCAGGTAACTCCAGCGATTCCAAGCCTGCTTGTGAATCACCTTCTTTTCAGAACCAAAAAGGCTCCAAAACAGAAGACTTAAACCAGCACCAACTCTATACCTGCTCTGCATCATATTCATGACCATCCAGTCGGCTGCATAGACATTTTTTCCAATCAGATCCTTAAACATAATGAATGTTTCCATCAGGAAGTCCTGTTGGGAAAAACAAAAAACACAGCCCGTCAAGCTGAACCTAGTGTAGCCTTTTATCCACGTGAAAATATGGGGAAATGCAAATGTTTGCAATTGCATTGATTAACAACTGCATTGGTTGGCAATCGATATGCTGTACCTCCTAAAAAGGGTCTCTCGTCGTGTGGGTATATCCCAATAACGACATTATTTCTGACATCTCATCCATTCAATTACAGAAGGAGCAAGAATTCCACCGAACATGTTGGGCTGTTTAATTAAATCTGTCTTTACTGTTTTGAATTAAGCTGTGCTGTAGGGAGTTCTGGTGCACAGGCTGGATTAAAAAGCAAACCCAATATTTAAAGGACTTGTTTCCAAATGTCTGAATGATGACAGTGTAACAGCCTCATGCAGTATTTTCCACAAAGATGGAAATTATAATCTATTGTTATTTCTCCAGTTAGTTAAGTCTTTTCTGGTCCAGTTGAAGGACAAACAGAGGCAGTGCACGTGCTGTCCTAAGACAACAAAAGAAAAGGTAATATCAAGAATACTGATCTCTATAGATATAAATGCTACCTATGAGCATTTAAATCAATTCTATTTTCTACAAAGACAGCACATTAGCATTCAAAAATAAGTGGGACACAAAGAAGGCCACATGAGAAATCACCACCTTGCAAAAATCACCAGAAAAACCCCAACAATCAACCCCCCCAAAAATTCTCTTGTGCTGAACAGCTTGCCCTGAAGAACTGGTGAGTGACAAGAGAGAAACGGGCATTTGGTGCTGCCTCAGTAAAAAATCCTCAAGGCATTATCAAATCAGAGCTTGATGGGAAGGTTTGGACTTGACACAGGGCACCTTATTTTTGATCAGCATGTTTAAACAATATGCAGGGAGTTTTAAAGATGACATAATTCACCCTCTTGCTATGTCTTCATACAGAAATTTTACATGAACACTCAGAAAAATCAAAAGAAATATTCTCCTGTTTCAGTCAAAAGATGTAGGACTAGATGGTAAAACAAGACCTCTTCAGCTTGCAAGCTGAGCTGCAGGCTGAAGTTTAAATTTCAGGAAAGCTTTTAAGCACCTTTTAACCTGTATCTGGAACTTAAGTTACTATGGTCTCCTACTAGCTCAAAAGAAAAAAAACTGAGGCCCACTCAACATAAAATCTGTTTCAATTCTGCTTTGAATCCAACTTTAAAAAAAAAATATAAAAAAAATCCATCAGATTTGTCTTCCTAGAACCTTTCTTTCTCTGATTTTGTAGATAATCCTACTGATTTACTCGAGGAACTGAAGGAGAATTCCTCCATCTACTTGATTTTGGTTTTTTCTTCCTTCACAAAAAATAACCTGGATAGTATAAAAACCAATTCTAAAACTAGATGATGAGTGCTCTCTATAGACAGATGCTGAAGTGACAGGAATGTGTCTGTCCTGTAGGTGGCTATGTTGCCCAACAGATTGCAAGGAATTTCAACTGCAGAGAAAAAGGGATCACCTTGTCATCCAAAATTAATTACAAACACCTCCTCGTGGGTTTTGATGTAGCTTTTACAGGTAGAACACAACCCCAGGCTCTTACCCAAACAGTATTTAAATGAGGAAGCACTTTTGAGCTGTAGAACAAGGAGTATGGGCACAAAAAAAAAACAAAGCCAGAACAGTTGCTGTGTCATGCTTCAGAGATTTGCATAAATACTGATTTGGGTTCAGAGTTGCTCTGGGCAGTTTGAAAAAAATCTGGGCATTGCTGTGAATTCTAAGGGGCTCATAAAAAAGCCCAAACAGCTACTGTTTCACTCTGTGTCATAAGGAAAAATCTTTGGGGACATGACTTGTACACAATTTTTAATGTGGAGGGAATTATTTGCACTGCTGCCAATAAGCATTTAATTAAATCCTAGAGGAAGGGAAAGAATTAGATGGAAAGAACAGGATCACATAAAGATACTCTGCGAGCAAAAGAGGGGGAAATGCTTTTTCTTTTTCATCTTCATTCACTCTTCTGGTTCCTGATTTTTTCCTGGGACAGACTTAAACAATTTTTCATTAAAGGTGTTTTTACTCAATGCTACAAATGCAATTCTCAGGCTCTGCTGAGTGCACCCAGCTGGGTGATGTGAACGTATCCCCAGAGGCTGTGGCACTGGGTGCCCCTAAGTCCCTGCTGGTGAGCGCAGGATCATCACCCCAAACCCACCACAGCAACCTGAAAGGACCTTTCAGGAGCAGAGTGCAGTTCTTTACAGACTGAGCTAATCCCCCAGCCATGCTTACTCACAATAATGTCCTGCCTGGTTTTGAAAGTATTGATGTAATGGCTGTAGTGGCAATCATCCATCTGCCTCAGGATGGCTGTCATGCAGGCCACGAAAATACCCTAGAACAGGAACAAAACATTTGATTAGTTTCATGTATTAAGCACTTTAAGTTCAAAGCGTGGCACGTGCTTTCGGAGCTCTGCCTATGCAAATAGCACTGATCACAATCCTGCTTATCTATGCTCTGCTATCAGGCTCTGTGACTGCTTAGTCCCCTACCCCAAACCAGCCCAGACTTCCTCAATTTCAACAATGAAGTCTGAGTATAGCTTGCTTTCTCCCAAGGGACCACAGTTTGCAAGAAAAACACACCCTCCAAGTAATGTATACATATATAATCCAAACATCTTCATCAATCTTAAGGGTCTTTTCCAGCGTAAACAATTCCATGATTTTCAGATTTACTAAGGCTAACTGTAATTCTCACAGCTGCCATACTGGTCATAACTCTCAAGTCAATGCTATCAAAAACAAGATACTGCTATATGTGCCCAGCTCTTGATTTTTCCCCTCCTTCTGTACATGAAATCCAGGGCCAATTAAAAATTACCAACTTGCCTACACCTTCTAAGAAGCCACACAGTAGTCAGAAACGTCCCTTAGAGATGCCTCATACTTCAGTATTTAATCCTATCCAGCCAAGGTGCCAAAAGAGCATTTTTTCAGCAAAGGCTCCTTGTGCATTAGAAACTGCACTGAAACCAAATTCTCTGTGCCCAAGGACCCCAAGAAAGTTGAAATCACAGCCAACTGTGACTCAGCTCAAAGTGCTGCTGGAGTAGGACACCTTGTATCCTAGTACCTGGACTCCGAAAATCGCCAAAAGTCCTATTTTAGTGGCACAGAAGCCCTGCAGGAAACGGAAAGATGATTTCATAAACCACTGCTACACACCGGACTCTCCCAGGAGAATCAATTCCACTACAACAAACGGTAAAGTAATAAGTGAAGCAAGGAAGGGGCTCTCACAATGTGTGGAGACTGTCTGCTCATTCCAATCACCGTGCGGTTTATCCTCCGTAGCAGACGTTCCATGATCTGCTGGATGTGGACAGCAGTGGGCCCCTGGGGATAGTCAAGAAGGAAAATAGGAGACAATTCTTAATGTATATACATCCTACAGAATGCTCCCTCTGTGGGAAGACTGTCCTGACAGTGGTTAGTTATTAGAGGATGCTAAAAAGGAGATGGAAACCACACGGAGCCATCGACTCCTATACTGTGGGTAGACTCTGGTGGAGAGCTGGCAGAACTGATCTATACCAGCTCATCCTGGCACAGCTAAACCGAAGCTGCTGCTTTCATTTGGCTTTGTTTTTCCTCAACAGCTCTTCCCTTCAAACTATTCTTTTCATAGCAACTTCGAATCAATTTTCAGGACCGTGTTTTCCTGACTGAGTAACAATCGTTGTCCTTATTTCATAGCAGAGAAAAGGAGAAAGCAAATTCTTTTATAACTTGCTCCAAATAATTCAACAAGCCACCAAAGTAGCTGGCAAGAATATTTTGGTCCCAAGTAAGGGAAGTAATTGCTTTTTGTACTAATGAAACCTTTCATGGCTCCTTTTCAGACACAGCTACTTTAAGGGCAAAGAAATCCGAAGAACTGCACAGCAGTTTCCATCAACATCAGAACTTTCTAATTCTTTAAAGCGTAAGTTGTGAGTATTTCTTTGCCGTAACTTCTCCAAGGAAGGATTAATTGAATTGGTACCCCTGACAGTTCACGCTCACCACATCTTTCCGATCCAGGACTTCAAGAACACTGCTGAGTAGCTGGGAGCAGGCCTCATGGTCCGGCTTGTTTGAATTGTCATCCAACTGGCCACTCAGCTGGTCTATTAGTAGAGGCAAAAAAGCTTCTCTGCACTCTAAAAAATGAAACAGAGCATCGCATCTTGTTGGTCTCGGGAAGTTCTTCGGCATTCAGCATACACAGGTACCACACAGTAGCTTTCTGCTTGTAACTTCATCCTGGACACCCAAACAGGCTAAAATCCACCTGAGTGGGTGGATCCCACTAAAATCCACCACTAACAGACTAGAGAGAGTCATAAATAGCCTGTAATTATAGGTATGGCATCAAGCAGTGCACTCTCACTTCCTGCATCCTCCTAAATCAACAGGCTGGATCAGGATTCCCATGATATTAGGCATTGTAAAAAGATCGAACAGCAAGAAAAAATTCATTGTTCCATGGCAAGGAGCATTTCTAAAGACGGATTTAATGGTAGACTACCACTGATGACTGACGTTTATGCAGCCTTTCCATTTCTTTTTGAAGGAAAGACAGACACTGAGAGACAATTTCTTTTTGAAGGGTGTGTGGGCCATCCAGAGACTTCCATTTCCTACTTACCCAACTGTTTAAACAGATCACTCTCGACTACCTTGGTCATGCAGTTGAGCTTCTGTCGCACTAACTGGTTGTCAGGAATACTCTGGATAAACTTGCTGAAGAGGACACTAGGGTGCAAAGCACAAAGGAAGCAGATGGTCAACATTTTCACCCAGTGTGATTCCATCTTGTACTGACACTTGCTCACTTTGACAAAACTGTCTCCAGGCAAATTACTACGGAGCCCAAACTTATTTTCAAGAAACTCAGCACAGGACTTCTAGTAAAACTCCACAGCATTGAGAAACCACAGGCTTAAACCTCTTAAAATGAAGTCTGCATCCCAAGACACACTAGCTAGATCATATAACACGTAGTACTATCTGCCCTCCAGTGCCAGCACAAGATAATTATACTTACTTATACACTAAATGAAAGTAGAATTTTGCAAAGCTTCAGCAGACCGCTGCTGAAACTCGAAACGCTGCCATACGCAACAGCGAGAGCGCATCCTTCCAGGCGCCCCTTTCATCGGGGGCGATGACTCATTTCAATCTGAGATTCCATTAAATTAAATTCCACGTACATTTGCTGTCTGGCTACTGTCTATGAGCAAATTATTTGCGTCAGAAGAAGGAGGCACGGTTGGGAGGGTCTAGGCAAAGCGACCAATGCCAAAGAACAGAAATCCACACAACACTGTGAATTTCCTGAACAAATCCGATTTTTGTTTTCCTGCCTTTGGCACACGTTTCCATTTGCAGATTTCCAGATGCAATCATTAAGAAATGATGGAAACTTGCACAACATTTCAGACCTCAAAGTTGACTTTTCAGTAAAATCTCCAAGTGCCCAAGAAAGAGCAGTTAGGGTGCACAAATTCCTTGGGAGCAAACTGACTTCCTCAAGCTCATGCACACTGTGTGCATCATTGGGTCCTAATCACAGTGGCTGTTTTTAGGAAAGTTTCAAAAACTCTTCCCAACAGACAAGCTGGGTTTGGAGGACAAACAAACTTAATACGGTTACCTGAGCTCAACAGGGTCAAATACTAGTTTGACATCATTTATGATGCTTGGCAAATACTTTAAAGCTGCACCCTGCAAGAAAAAAAAAAAACACAAGGGCATGAAACACACGTGGAAACGGAGCCAGATGAGCCAGTTCACTCTAAAAGGCTGTAAAGTCTCAACAACGACGCCCAGAGCTCTCGGGGCAAATCCAGTTTTTGTCAAAGAGAAAATATCAGGACACCTGTAGAGAACTGGCTTGAGATCAAATTTCTGTATCCACAGAGCCTCCAGCAACCACACATCCGCAGCGCCGAGCGGAAAAGGTGACGGAGGAAAGATTCACAGCCAAGTTCTTCCGTTTTCGCAAACATCCTGCAGTTCCAGGGATTAAACTCCACACTGCAGTGTATTACATCTTCACTGGTTGTTAGCTTCCATCCTAGCAGGTGCTGAAGGGTTTGCAGCAAAGCCACAGCTCTCATCTTTATTTAATCAACTCTGCAGTTGAGATATTCCTTTCCTGCCACACAAAGTTCATTAAAACACATTCAGAGGCGGTGTGACTCATCTGAATGGGGTTTACGTGCCTCTAAGCCTGTCCCTTTTTCTGCCCAACTGTATCAGTTGATCTAATAAAAGATATTATTTCCTCCTGCAAATCACACACACCTTAATCTTGACAGCCTCCTCCAAAGGCCGGTCCATGAGGACATTGAAGGAGAGGAAGAGCTTGCGGATTGCATCGTTAAATTCATCTCCATCTTCACTTTTCCCATAAAACCTACAAAGAACAGAAAGAGCTGCTTACACCCATAAATCCAGGCTAACAGTGTCATAGTAGCTGAAACAGGATTTTTATTTTTTTTTTCCTGTGGAACAGCGTTTTAATGCAACGTGAGTGTAAAAATGGCATCCGAGACCCTGCACTTCATTTCCCACCAGAATCAAAGCAGCTCGTTCTGTATTAAACAACAAAGCCAAAATGAGCATGAGGAAAGGATCCCAAACATTCACTGTACATCTCTGAAAACTTCCAAGTGTTGACTCCACCGACTTCCAAAAGCAGACCTAAGGGCGGCAACGACCTGGGTCTCACCTGAGGTACAATATCCGTGACTGAACAATGAATCGGAACAGGTACTTCAAGGCTTTCAGAGCGGCAAACAGCAATTCTGTCTTGCTGGAGTCATCCGCGTTCCCCACATAACAGTTCAGTACTTTGGTGAGTTTCCTTTAGAAATAAAACAAAAAAAAGGAGAACAGACACGGTCAGGTTTCAGTGTAACTCCAGCTTCCTTATTCCAGAGAGGAACCACAGTCTAATAAGTAGAAAACAGACAGGGGTTCCTCCTCACAGCCTACTTCCTTCTGAAACTTTTGGCTTCACGGGATGCCAGATTTTCATAACCAGTTCATGAATCCTCAGAAAAGTCTACAAATTTTTCTACAAATTCCAGCTTCTTGATCTGTTTTTCTCTTTTTTTTCCCCTAAAATGAAGTGTTCAGGAAGCTGGAAAACACATTACTACTGAAAGTGGATTGACACCTGCTCCACGTGTTCACGTCCCCACGTGTGGAGCACAAAGTCCTCCTGAAGCAATAATTACTGAGTGCTTTGAGAGCTGTGGACAGAAGTTGCATAAACACGCTGTATTTGTCATCTAGCCTCTGCCAAATTAGAACAGGATCTTTTGAGAGTGCTACCGCAGCTAAAATTCAGGGAAAATCCTCTCCTCTTTATTGAACAAAGCTAAGTTACAGTCTGCTCCTTAATCAGAGAAGTTTATTTATAGTGAAGGGAGATAAGGATGATGATTCTTCTACAAGTTATGAAGATTTGGCATCCCATGAAGCTAAAGATTTCAGAAGGAAGCAGGCTGTGAGGAGGAACCTCTGTCAGTTATCTATTTCTTCCACAGGAAAGGTGGCAAAAAAAAAATATCACAGGCAAGCAGTGATGGTGTGGCCAGGGCAGGGAAGAAAGAAGCGATTCAGGAGATGGGCACTTAAGAGCTTTATGGAATTGTGTTTCCTCACAGAATTATCTTTAGTTTGACAGCCAAAGAGGCTGAATAATCGGGATTAGGAAGAGAAGAATAGGGCAGAACCCTCTGGTCTGGTCTACGCTGCCCTTTATCCCACATTATCATCATTTACCGAAACCATCAGCAGGCCCCAGTTTGACCAAGAGCCTGAGGGTCTGTGGTTACCGATACTTACACATATGCCAGGGTTGCACTGAAGTGCTTGTAAATGTAAGTTTCAAGTACAGGGTTGAAATGCTGGAACTTGATGTCTCCAATCAAAGAAATAATAAATACCTGCCAAAAAAAAATCAAAAGGAAAGAGCTGGACAGAGCCGCAGCACCTCGAACTCAAACAGAACTCGGCCTCTAATTGCCTGTCGTTTATCTTGCTGGGTCAGAGGTTTTGTTTGTTTGTTTTTCTAACAGCATTAAGGCTACAAATAGTGCTATTTGTATTCTAATAGTGACTAAATGCTGGGGGGTGGGTGATGATGTCATTGCTCAGAGGGAAGGTAGGTCATCCCCGCTGCCCTAAGAACCGGTCTAGGGTTTAGGGTGCAGAGGTTCTGTTCCCACCACAGCCACAAATCCTCCACTGTCATGAGCCTGAGAAACCATTTCACTTTGTGCTCCAGAGAGATAATACAGGTTTTTCTCTCCTGTAAATTGCCTTAATGCAAGGGGGTATCTGAAGAAATTACTATAAATTATGTAAACATCCATTACTGTTTTCACTGTGGTTACTAAAAAGGTCAACGCGTATCTCAGTCCTAGCTCTTGAAAATGCCTTAAGAAGTGTTTAAATATAATTTATTTCTCAGCACAAAATATCAATCACTCATCTAAAGGAAGCACCAGGAGCAGACCGAATAAAAAACAAATACTCTAAATCCACAAATGAAGACTTACTCACCAGTGCATCAAACACAAGGAAATCATAGGTTTCATTTTCTGACATTTCCATCATTATGTTGAAAAGTGCATCAAGGGTGTCTTGCAAAAACTAGAGAGAAAAACAAATAGTAAAAAGGCAGGAAAAGACAACTACTTCTGGAATCCTGCAGTAGAGTCTACTCCTTTGGATCATTTCTCCCCTTCCAGCCTGCCCAGCTGAACTGCAAAAGCTGTCCATGAAAACATCTGAAAAAGGATCTTAGTCCTGTATTCATTCACTTGCTCATCATGATCATCACACTGTAGGCCCAGTCACTACTAAAACTTAAGAGCTAGGCTTCGAAGGTATCTCCTATTTTGTAAAAATACAGGGGAGAATAAAGTCACCGCTACGTCTTCCAGCCTATGCAGAGAGCTTTTGGGTACAACACAATCACAACCCTTCAAGGTCAACACCAAGCACATACAGAAGTGTTTGCACAACAAGGAGACTCAAATCTCTACACATACCTTGACAATCTCTCCCCCTTCTACCTCCATCAGCTTCCTCAGGTTGTGAGCAATGTTCTGAGAGTTAGAACGCCAGTTCAACAAACCCAGCAGGTCAACTGGGAAGGACAGAAGATCAGCAATTAGAAGCAGATTATAACACCACAGCTGACTTATTGGCTGCGAAACAACACAGAACTAGTGCTAGAGGTTATTTTTAGAATCAGCTTACAAGGAAAAGTCACACCGACGTACAGAACATTACCTTGAGATGGTTCTTTTGTCTTGGCAAGAAAGTTAGGTGTTGCTGGGATTGGAAACCTTGGTGCAATTTGAGAGCACAAGGCATCTGGTAGACAATTGTGCAAGCTTCTCATTTACTCAAGAGCACATATCTCAGGCTAGGAAGTTTACTAAGAGCCCATGACTTTCCTTACTAATGCTTGTGTTTACTGCAGAGTAGCCTCTCAGAGGTGGTTCTTAAAATTAAAACTGAAACCTCTGGTGTAAATGACATTAAGCTGCAGAGCTGTTTATCATGGCTCTGGGACATCCCAGGACCTCAAGGGGAGTTATAAACTACAGCTGAGGCTTCCAAAGGGAGTCTGGCAGGTTTCACACACATCTTCCGTGTTAATGAAACATGTACATATCATCTCTATGCTAAAACAAAATTTAAATGCATCTTCAGATCCAAGAATATATGTGAAACTTCACAGCCTCGACAAGGAAGGACACACTCAGAAACAGAGTGTGTACAGGCAGGAGGGCAGAAAAATGCAAAATGTGTTTGGCCAGCACATCAGACAGGATAAGGCAAATCAGATTCTGTCCTTGGGCACATGGATGTACCAGTCTGGTGTTTAACTGAAGCTCAAACTGCGAGCAGAACAGTTCACACCCATCTCCCAGCAGCGACACCTCGATGGAGCCACAGCTGGTCTCATCTTCAAAGGCCTCTCCCAAACTCAGGGAGTACTTTATACCAAGAGCTACTGGAAAGCTCACATCGTTTACTGGCAGCGTGATGCCAACAATGCTGGGACTGGGCTGCCAGTGGCACGTGAAACAGCAAGATCCAAGCTCAAGCACTACGCCCAGACATGCTGCAATGNTATACATATATATACACACACACACACACATTTCTTCATTTTGACCACTTTGGCAGCATGTAAAGCAGAGTTAATGCGTAACAGCATCCTGAAGAGTCCAGTCCTAATTCCTACATTCTCAACAGGCAGAAAAAAAAGAGGATAATTAACCATAAACATTTATACTTCTGAAAACACATACGCCATTTCTATACATGCCAACAAATGTGCTGGATTTAACACAGGTAGTTTGGATAAAATATTCATCCGACACGGTCTTTAGCGGCTGCATAAACATTTATGTAGCTTGTACTGGCAGCGTGATGCCAACAATGCTGGGACTGGGCTGCCAGTGGCACGTGAAACAGCAAGATCCAAGCTCAAGCACTACGCCCAGACATGCTGCAATGTCAGCAGAGCTGTGTAAAGAAAATGCCCTTTTTACTTCAAATACACAGCAGGTACTGCAGGGCTGCTAGTGCAAGACCTACCATTCTGGGTAAGCTTGGTGGAGCAGATCAAAGTGGCAATCTGGAAGCTGTCTTTTGTACTGTCTTTAGTGGGTGTGAAGTTGGCTAGATGGTGCAGGTTTTTCCCCGAGGGAGCCTCCTTCTCTTCCATCTCAGTTTTGGTACAAGGAAGAGTTAAATAGCATTTAGCATCTTCCATTTTCTTGTTATCGCCCTGTTGGTTGAACACAGCAGAGAGAAGGGTCAGCTCACACCGAGTACACCTCATCTGGCCTCTTGTAATTCTCTTCTGCAGACACTTTTGGACACAGTGACAGCCAGAGGGGGATTAAACACCTTTTCAAGCCTTCAGTTGTTTACTGACGTTGTCTGTTTGGGCCTCTAATTTTAGGGAACAGAAGCTGCCTGTGCTGCCAATGAGCTGAACTCTTTTCAGAGTGATTCGAGCCCCAGGGTTTATTTGGGTTTCTTTCTCCACTCTCACTTTGTAGCTTTCTACAGTAATGCACGAGCTTTTTCTTCTTGCTGTGATTAAAAGCATCAGGCCTTTCTTCCCATCACACACTCATCCTCTAGCACAGGTGCTCACCAGGCCTTTTTGCTGCTGAACGATGTCAGAGAAAGTGCTCTACACAGCTCTGTGCAAGGAGGTATCAGATTTGTACTTGTGGTCAGAATAATCCATCAGTGAAAGCAGAGCTGAGAGCAACTTATTAAAAAAAAAATTAAATTACTGTCTTATTAATCTAGAAAAATTATTAAAAATCTCTGCACTGATGATGTTTACAATGCTGGGAAAGAAGTCAGCTGAGAGAGTTGTTTGGATTAAATAAAAAGTGATGACTGCAAACGCCCAAACTACCTTATAAACAATCAAATTGTGTCTGCCATCCTGCAGTGTCGTTCCATCCGCATTCATCAGCTTGACGAAGCTCATGCCGAAGGCTCTCTCAGACTTATCCCGAGCTGCAAACAGAAAGAAAAATCCTTCTTAGGAATCATCTTCTTTCTGCCCATGTCACCCACAATGCAGCTCTCTGACTCCATACGGCTGCTTCTTCATTTAATCACATCACATGCTAAGAAGACAGGAGGCAGCGAACTTTGCGATCCACAGCAGAGCTCTTTTTCTTCCCCTCTCCTCTCAAGACACTGAGCAGGTATCTGCAACTACTCAGAAAAAGGTCCTCTCTGAAGCATCTCTCACCATATAATTTTAGGGGTTAACTGTGTTGCTGGAAGGAGATGTAGAATTGTATAGATATTTTGTTTGGGATTTTGCAAACCTGCTTGTGAGGTATGGATGTGGAACACGTCACTGCATTTCCCAGGTACCTTAAGAGAGTTTGTTTGAGAGCTTTTCAAGGGCTTAGTCTCACATTATTGATCTTATTTCAGGGCTCTGATGTCATTTGATGAAACTTCTAGCTCTTTCTCATTAGCCTTTCATTAACCTAATTAGAAATCCCAATACAGGGAGATTATCAGAAGCCAACCAGGCCTCGTACTGAATTTTCTGAAGGCCTTGGAATAAATTAAAAACAACACTGAGAAGCCAAAGCAACAATCAGCATTGACAATTATTTTTCACAGGGGCTAACAAGCTCCTCCCTATCCAATTTCAGTTTTAGAACAAACCCAGCACTTCAAAGGCTGGGAGAAGTTTGACTTATTTTTCTTTGCTAACAAGAAAAGCCACAACATTGGAACTAATTATAGAATGACTTAGGTTGGAAAGGACCTCAGGGATCATCTCGTTCAACCTCCCTGCCATGGGCAGGGACACCTCTCAACTAGAGCAGGTTGCTCAAGGCCTCATCCAACCTGGCCTTGGACAGCTCCAGGGAGGGGGCACCCACAGCTTCCCTGGGCAATCTATTTCAGAGTCTCACCACCCTCGGAGTGAAGAGTTTCTTCCTAAGATCCAGTCTAAACCTATTCTCCCTTCAGCTTAAAACCATTTCCCCTTGTCCTGTCGCTGGACACTCCTGTGAAAAGCCCCTCTCCAGCCTTCCTGGAGGTTCCCTTCAGCTATTGGAAGGCAGTTAGAAGGTTCCCCAGGAGTCTTCTCCAGGTTGAACAATCCCAGCTCCCTCAGCCTCTCCTCGGGGCAGAGGTGCTCCAGCCCCTGGATCATCTACACCTTTGGTGGCCACTCAGAAAACCTCCACGAGAGCAGGGAGAGCACAGGGCTCCTGCAGATCACCTTTGCCCATACTCACATTCCTGTGACGACCGGTGACGGAAAGTGAATCTTAAATGGCAACGACTGACTTCTTCTATTGCGATGGACACCTGGCACAGGACAGCACAATGAGAAATGCAGCACCAGCATTCTCCACCTCCAGACAATTTACAGGACATTCTGTTACTGATGCGCCTACTGATTTTAGATTAGTTCTATTTTCTCCACAGAGAAAGCAAGGCTGTAAATAACACACTCCTACCTTGACAGTTTCATACCAGCAAGGCTGTTTGACTTGATAATAAACAACAGACTTATATTCGGAGACACCTTCATAACCGGCCCCAGGATGGATAGCTTTCTTTGGACAAAAAGACAAGGGGAGAGAGGGAGAGAGAAAAGAAAAGGTAAGGTCTAGAGTGAAAGCACAAAGTATCCCAGGTCAGAAATTTTCAGAGCATGTAACTGTTAAGAGAGACTCAAAGTCTACATGTCCCAGTCAAGCGAGCTCAAGGAATGTCACCTCTTTGAAAGTCTTACAGAATCTTTAATGGTTTGCTCACATCTCTTATTAATTGTAATAAAATAAATCAGTAAGTGTTCAAATTTGGTCACTGAGATCACCTCTATTTCTTGTTCGCTATCAAATGAGATCCTCTGGACCAGAGTTATCATCAAGCAAACCCAGCAGACTTGTGACCTCCTGCAAAGGCCATCGTACCTCTTGGAGATTTCCATCTTCATCATGTACAGACATGGTGACTTCTACATTCTTGGGAGTCTTCTTCTTCCCTTTGTCAAACTCCCCTTGTACCAGGGTGACATAGATATCGTTGCGAACATCCCCTAAAATTCACAGAGCTTAATGAGCTGGTTTTCTCAGACAGACAATTTTACAGGATAACTTTCAACATCCCTGGGTACCATGTTGTCCTCATCATCTTCTTTGTCTTTACTGATACCAGCTACTTAAAGACACCCAACATCACATCGCTTCAGCTTCATCTCAAATGATACAAAATTTTTTAAAGTGTACCATTCTCCTGTTCATAAACCTCTGGTTTTATGTAACTTTTAAAAACTATAATGAGCTCTACAGGGCTAAATCCACTCTGGATGGATTAAATAGAGCAGAGTCAAACCTGTATGCAACAAAAGCGTCTCTGACTAAAGAGAAATTGTCTTTCAAAAAGTACACCCACTATCACTTTCCATTATAAGAAAGGAAGCTTCTGTGACAGAAAAAAAAAAAAACGAGATCGGCTGGAAATTTCAAGAAAAATGAAAACAAGTTTTCAGATAGCTTTAAAATAAATCTGTCTGTAGCAGGTATTCCAGAACTTCAACTGGCTCCTTCCCTCCATAGAAGTGTAGAGGCACGTGGGACCTACCAGGAAGGATTATCTCAGGGAATCCCATTTTGCGAGCCACAGCGGTTGATCTGTCTACAAGGTGGGAAAAATCCTTTTGAACCTGCACTAGATCGCCAGGAAGTAGTTTCAGGGAGACCCAAAGACCTAAGCAAAGAAAGGTTACGCTTGTTTGCTGAAAAGAAAGTATGAAAACATGAAATTGAAGCTTATGAGTAAACTGTTTCTTCATGGGATCTCCATCCAACACTGCCTTAAATATCCCAAGGCAGTTCTCACCTGCCCAGTTCTCTACCCCTAATGCTGAATGAGACCTTACTGGGCAAGTAGATTCCAATGTAAAATAAAAACTTTGAGATGAATCCACTGGTGTTATCCGAGCCAAGGGCAAACACACAAGCAAGAGCAGAAGAGACCTGAACGATGCCATTTAAACCCAAAGCCACTGAGAACACGCCATCAGCTATCTTCATTTAAAAATATTTTATTTCCATATAAATCTTTTTATCTTAAAAATATTGCATTGCTAGCAAATAAATTATCAGCTAGAGCAGCTCTTTTCACACCAACAAAGAACTGCTCCTGGTTTTATCTATTTTCAGCTCCCAGTGTGCTGGGGTAACAACCATTACAGAGACCATGGGTTTGGCACAGGGAAGGTAAACTCCAAAGTTAAGCCTTGATCTCTGGACTTTCACATGGCGTTTATTTTTCCCCTGTAAGCAAGAGGAACCCTTCCCTGCACCAGGTTTTCACCGGAGCTTCTCTCCCCACTGCTGTACCTTGCCCTTTATGATTCACTTCCTTGGCAGCGATGACTTTGTTGAAGACAGAAGTGAGGGGCTCATTTTCTCCGATCACATGGGAAGTTATCAGTGGGGACATGATTAGCTGTCGCTGCCTGATGTACGTCTCCATGGCAATCCTGAGAGGAGCAACAATAGAGACCGGGAAGCAGACAAACATCAAACGTGCGCTCTGCAAGAAGGCGGCTGGCCGACAACTGACTGATTTCCAAAGAAATTTGGGGGGTTTTATGGATTCTATGGATTTGTATTTATTTTTTTTTTCTTCTTCACCTGCATAAGCCCGAAGGGAATATATTTGAATGCTCAAACTAGAAAGTCTACCACAGTGCTTGCTCAGCGCTAGGATAACTAACTCTGACCTCACAGAGCCTTGCAGTCCCACCAGATGAGCTGAGCCCTCTCTTCAGGTGCCTCCCAAAGACTACACAGATTAACTAGTGATAAATGAACATAACTAACGACTGCTGTGAGATACATGAGTAATGACCCTATCCCCAGTCACAAACAGGTCTGTCGAGCTTCGGATCTCAAATTCAACTGCACTCCTGTAGCCACACTATCCATATGAAACCAAAGCAGAGACAAATCGACGTCTCCACAGTTTCCTCATCCTTGTAGAGGTGTCCAGATTTGGATCTAAACTCAGCATAGTTAGAACATAAGGAAAATGGAGGGGGGGGGGGGCAAAAAAGGGAGCAGACTANGGGGGGGGGGGGGGGGCAAAAAAGGTAGCAGACTAATATTAATCTGCAACGGAAAAAACATTCTTCTTTGCAGCCTTTCAGGCCCTGAAAGGGTAGGAGGAAAAAAAAACAAAACAAAACAAAACAAAAATAAAAAAAAAAAATCAACAAAACCCCACACAATCTCCGCCGAAAATACCTTGNAAAAAAAAAAAAAAAAAAAAAAAAAAAAAAAAAAAAAAAAAAAAAAATCAACAAAACCCCACACAATCTCCGCCGAAAATACCTTGTAATAACACACGGCTACCCCAACGGGATTGCTGTATTCCGGACTGTAACAACACGGCTGGGGCTACCCAAACAGGCTTCATTTTAGTGGCTGTCATGTGCCGAAAAAAGCGAGCAGACAGCGAGCAGGCAGAACACACAAGTCTAACTAGCAATACAGAAATGCAAACCACACTGGGGCTTGAATTTCTTTCCCAGGAAGAGGGAGAAATCCCCTTCCTATTGTCTTCTGACTCACCCTTACACGGTAATCTGGGAAGTTAAGAGGCAGACAGTACAGAGGGCACCACCCAAGAGCGACACCGAGGGGTCGTGTTCTCTATGCTCAGGTGTTTCTGAAATTCTTGCTTCAGTTTTGAAGGTCACCTCCCCCAGGCCCCACAACACTCTTTTGCACTGTGCCCTTTTCTTACCTCGGATGAGCCAGGTACCCAACAATTTCAGCTGCATTGCCAAAACTCCCTAAGCAATTGAGCCTGTCACACAGACATGGAAACCAAGGGGAACAAAGGCTTCAGAGGACTGACAAAAAAATCTCCTTCAAAGAGCTGACTGCTGCCATAAGCTAATCTATTTGTAGAGATGTTGGTACTCTGCCAGGCTCCCATACAAATCTGTCCTTCCCCAAAGGACAACTGCTTTAAATAAGCCAGATATGGGATGAACTCTGATATCCAGTACTTACTGCTGAAACGGAATAAAATGTTGCTTTTCCTCATCATCCACCTTTCCATGTATGATATCAGTTATGTCCATCACTGCAACGACACAAACCCATCACATAAGTTTTGCCAAGTTGCTAAAGACGAGAGAGAGAGCTTTTCCCTATTGGAATGGAAACAGCAATTGCTTATCTTGGCCCAATGCCACTGGTGACAGCAACAGAGAGCACCACTCTCATCTTAACATTTTCCAAAGCACCTTTTCATTGCTGCCTAAGTCAGCCTATGGTGGTGACCATGAATATATTCTGATAAAAACCAGGTGGGACTCGGGCATTTCAAGGCAAAGAAATAACACTTCAATTCCAAAGTGATCAGCATTTGAAATCTTTTTCCACCACAACTTTCAAGCAAGTTTCTTCATAAAAGGAATTTATGATCACAGGAACTGTCTCATTCACCAAGGCTCTTTTAAAAACTCCAGCTTTAGCCCATTAGCCATGAGGAGCAAATCCCACTTTGACAAAGATCTGAAGTCTACCACAGCGCGTTATCTTTTTAGGAGGTGACAAAACAAAAAGAGAGAACTGTAACAGTATTTCGACTTCATATCCAACTGTCATTAAAAAGCCTCAGAGGGGTACTATGTACAGCTCAGCACCAGCATCTCCATTTTGAAGCCAGAAACACTGGCATTAAGAGGTTAGTGGGCTCTGCTGACATACAGCTCCTTTTTCCCCCCAATTCCCAGCGGCTGGGCCGTGTTATTTTCTCCACTGATTGAACTGGTCCTACCTGCCACCCCAAAGGGCCTCCGGAGTCCACAGGTATGTTTCTTCCCATCTTTCAGCTCCATATGCCCCACCCTCACAATCTGACACACCAGGCTGATTTTCGGTCTGATCAAGTCAGAACTGCTTAAATCCTAGAAATTATTTTCAAACAAAGTTATATCCATCTGCTTTATGAATGCAAGAGAAGAAAATGAAGAGAGTAAGAATTTCTTGACAGATTGTACACATATATAAACAGAAACCTATTATTTTTTAACAAGTAAGATCTGCACTATTTGAGCCCTAGGGGGGAAAAAAAAACCCCAAACCAAAACTACAAAACCATCAGCAATTTTCACATAGCAATTTCTAAACATCCCAAAACACCACATGTGACCTCTCCCTGCTGCACAGGGAGAAGGAGAGAACCCAAAACTCAGACATCTGCAGTGTGAAGGAGAATTTCCAGGATGTAAATACAACAACTCACGGTAAAGACTGCTTGAAGGTTATTTAGTTTCTCAATTTCTTTCGGCATCCCATTGCTGCCCCAACGAACCAGGTAACTTTCACTGCCAATAAAGAAAAAAAAAGAAATAATAAATCAACATCTGCCAAAAGCTCAAAAGCATTTTGATCTTTTAAGGATTATTTGAAAAATTCTGCCAAAATCAGAATCACTTTGGGATAGAAGAAGTGACTCATGTCAGTGAAGGCCAAAGGCAGGCACCTCAGTTACCTCCTACAGAACTCTGACTGCGTGTCCACACCTGATAATTTCAGTGATGGGAGACAGAGGGTGCCTGCCACATAAACTCTTCCTTGATACAGTTTTTTTCCTATCTCCCCCTACCAGTAAAAAAGGCCCAACTTGAGTGTGAACTTACAATGACTTGACAGCAAACCTCACACACATGCACGATTTAACTGGAAGCAATTAATCGAATGCATCGAGTCCAGTGACAACAGCAGGAAAATTAAGAACATAAAAAGACAAGCCGGGATTTCAACTGCAAAAAAAAACCCCTACCTGATGAATTTGGAGAGATCAGGATCATAGAGGCTCATTAACAGCTCTGCATCTTCTCCAATATTGCAGACAAAATTCTTGAAGTTTACATACAGGCTGTATGTGTGGGTTGTGTTGAATATTGGCTGCCCTCGGAGGTCTAAATTCTGTTGCAGGGACTGCAAAGGAGGAGAACAGCTCCATTAAAAACTAACAGAGGAGAATTTAGTCCTGCTGCCAAAGTAGCCCAATATCCTTAAGAGGAATGTAAAAAAATAGATTGGGTAATAACTTGAAGAGGACAAGCCAGCGACAAGAGAGGTACCTTCTCTTCCTGGATCCTTTCATCAATCCTTTTGGATGCCGTTTCGTGGGCCTTGAAGAGAGAGATTGTGCTGGTTTCATCTGGATCCAAGATGTTCCCATTGTCATCTCGTACCACCAGGTCCAAACCTAGGATCCTGAACAGCACGCAAGTCAGAAGGCAAAAGAAAGGACGAAAATTGTAGGCAGCAAAAGGTGACAGAAAGAGCACAAACCACAGGTCCCATTGTGGACAACAGGCAGCCAAGGCACTAACTCCATTCCCTGCAAGAGCCACGTTGCTGCTTTTCTTGTCTCAAAATACTTACCCACCATCTTCCCATTAAAGGGAAAAATACTTAGTCAGGTAACTTAATTCGAAGACAACACCTCCTTTGTTCTTGCTTAAAGGTGTTTCTTTATTTTTCAAAAGAGTATGTGCATCTATTGAGCTTATGGCTGATTACTATTCTTTGCCATAAGCTTTCTTGGTAATTCTTTGACCTGAATCAAGTCTGACAGGCAAATAAATGAGTTCTCTGCCCTGTACAAACCACTGGAAGGTGGAGCATTGGTGGCCTACAGAATTATTACTATCACTCAGCTGCTGATAAAGCAGTTTACTGCAGCACCAGCATCCAAATCCTGGCTCCAGCCAGCCAGGCACAAATTGTGCTCCATGGGAAAGGGCATCACGTGCCAGCATTTGTGCAGAATGGAGACAGGTGAGGCTTCCTGCCAAGTCAAAGAGATTGCTGGCATATGAAGAACCAACTGGTACGTGCCCACCTGCCAGGCCAGTCACAGTGTGATGGGGACCGAAAGATGTAACTGTCCCCTTCCCAATGAAAAATGTGGGCCTAATTCAGTGTTCCCCTTGCACAGACCTTTGCATCATTTTGTATTAATAGTCTTTACTGGGATTTGGGATTCTTCCCTGGCCTCAAGACACAGTCTGGAGCTTACCTGTTGCCGTAGTCAATCTTAGCAGTGACTTTCTTCTTGAGCTCAGCCAGCTCATCTTTGGGAAGGGTCCCAGACAGTATCTGTGAGCGCCACTCGATCAGGCTGTACGTCATTTGTTGGACGTGTCGGAACTGAGTTGTCTTGTTATCCTACAGGAAAGAAGGGACCATTTTAAGCAAGTGATGGGCTGAAAAAAACCAAACAAACCAGCTCAGCAAGTCTTCTGAAATGTACTCAACTGAATCAATGATACAAGTTGTATTTAACTAAAAATATCTTGAGAACTTGGCCTGATACGACACAACAAGGTTAGACCCATGGAACATACTCCCAAGTATGTTACACTGCCAAGGTTTAACTGTCTCAAGATTTGGGGTCTTCACCTTTTCCTCATGATGTTATTTCAGGAAAACCTCATGGATAAAAGACTTCTGGTGTTTTCTAGCACTTCGAAACTGCTGTAATGGATGTTTTTTATATACAGGACAGAGATGATGTCAAAAGACCACAGTTGTTCCAGCAGATTGCCATAGTTTAGTATATAAAAGCTCTTGCTCCCTACCTCTGCCACTCTCAGAACGTGTGACATGTGGCAAATCAATTTTTTAGGCAAAACATGCATATTTAGATTGCAAGACTCTGAGGCAAAACCTTTAATTGCTTTTAAAAGTCTAAAGGTGATACCAAAACCTTAACTAATGAAAACACTTCTCACGCTATTTACTGGTCCCACCCTTACAAAACTCAGTCGCACGCCGATACACCTCCTTCCTATTGTTTCAGACTCCAAGGCTGACGCAGTGATTCCAAAATAGCCGTGTGGTAACCCACTATATTCGCAGCAGCATGCACTTAGATAAGTAAATTAAGCCTTTGAAGTGTCAGCAAAACCATTTATACCATTCCAAAGGGAAGCCAGAGCTCTTTGCCACCGCAGAGCCAACCAGTTCCCAGAGCGATGCTGATGGGCACGAAGCGTCAAGCGCGGCTCGTTTTCAGACGGAAGCGCCACAAATCAAAGGACATCAAGGTTATGCAGCTCCAGAACGACTTTCAAGAGGTTTTTGACTGTATCTCACCCAGTAGCCAGTGGGAATTGGCCAGTCTTGCTGGTGCATTCAGGCAGCAGCTGACCAGTGTCTGTAGCAAAGCTGTTAATGTTTAACTACGAGCCCCAACGGCTCCCGCTCAGCGGAAAGACTCATTTCAGTTATTTCCCCATTCTTGTCTCTGCACAGAACACAAGGGGTATCAACTACTCCTCAATTGCCTCAAGAACCCAAATCTAACAGGAGTTATAAACCAGCCACCTTCCTTTTGATTTGGGCCGGCACAAAGGGGATGACAGAGGTTAGATGAGCCTTTTAGTTTCTATAGGAAAGATATTTAGAGACAGATTTAGTAAACTAAGAAAAAAAGCGTGTTCTTAACTTGCATAAAATAACTGCAAAGAGAAAGCAACTTGTGTTGGCTTTCTGGGAAATACAGCACAGATCTCACCTGATAGTGATCTAAAGCCGAGTTATCTCTACAGCTGTCTAGATGAGCTAACTCCTACTAACTAAATGACATTACAAACTCTCACACATTTTAATATTTATTTTGCAGTGGAGATAAATCCACTGGTGCAATGCTTGCTGAAAAATACAAATATTAAAGAAGTGAAACGAAATACTGCCAAAGGAAAAAAAAAAAAAATCCCCCGTATTTCCTTTTTCTCCTCAAATACCTCCTTCCTCCTCTAGTTATTTTTTTTATTTCTTTTTCTTTTTATACAAACTGCAGGGGAAAATAAAGTAAGCCCAAATCCATTTCAAACCACATTTTCCAAGACTATTTTAAGACTCATACGGGTTAAGCACAGGAACATGAAAGATTTCTGCTCTTCAGAAAAATAAGGAACCTAAAGATAATCAGGAAAAAAAAAAAAAAGCCAGGAACAAACCTCTCTTTTCACACAGTAATGTCATCACATAAGGCTTCTCATTAAATTAAGAGGGTGGAATAAATTCTTGTGGTTTCATGGCACACAAACAGAACATACTTGTGGCCTGATGAAGTATCTGATAGGAAAGCTTGCTCTGGCAATGGTTAGAGTTACTTTCAAGCCATTCTCTGACCTCAATTAAAGCCTCCAAGCAGGCTGAACTCACTACTAACCGAGGAAGAAGCAAGTTTGAGTCTCTTTAATGTGCCTTAACAACCACCTTCAAAGAAGGCAATCCATTGTGCTCTCCACTTGGGTTTCTCTGAGCAAGAACACACCTCCCTCAGCAAAACCACCACAGCCACACAGCACCTTGGCTTCTGACTTCTCTGAGGTGACTCTCAGATGGTCAAGGCTACTAAACAGATTTAGGAGATCGAGAGGACCCTACTGAGAACTCAAATATACGATGTGACTTCCAACAAGTCGTATCTTCCCCCACCATGCAGGGCCCTAATTCTCCCCCCATCCTTTGCCTATTTGAGCTGGAGGGGCTCTGGGGTGAGGAGCGACCACTGTCAGGTACCTGCAATCCTTCTAGCAAAGCAGACTTCACTCATGCTAAAGATTCTCTTAAATCATCGTGGTTTCTCAAACAACTGAGCTACCCTGCCCGCATACAGGCAAAGCAGGAACCCTTATTTCACTAGCGAACTGTGAGTCACGCACACAGCCCCAGCCAGCTGCCACGGTGCCGAGTGTGACGTGTGCCAGCCAACACTTCAACTATCATCACACGATTATTCAAGCACAGAGAACATTTTTAGCCTCTCAAGACCAATTTTACAATAAGGAGGGTTTCACAGCTCTGCAGAACAGTCTATTCAAAGTCTTAAAGTGCTCTGCAAAAAGCCCAGTCTCAGCTCTTCTGAGGCCATGGAGCGAAAGAGCATCCACCACAGAAAACTTACCACGTATAACTTGTGCCAGATAACTGCCCACTCCCTCAGGGTAGAAGTGAGCTCCTGCCCAAGGGGCAACTCACTTGGAATCACTGTTTCATGCTGTCTAGAGTAGAAAACAGAAACACGTGTGTTACACTCGAGATTAAAACTTAGTAGTAAAACGTTCTTTTTCAATAAATACGCAAATGGACATTTCAGAGGGCTCGACGTTCACACAGCTCACTCACACACGACGCCAAGATTCTGAAGTCGTTCAGTCGGTTCTCCAACACACACACGCACATTCCTTATCCGTTTTTAATGCACACACATTTGAGTCCTGCTCTTCACAATGAATCCGTTCCAGAGACACACTGAACAGACAGAAATCACGTTTGGAAGAGTCACCACTTGCAACGGTAACTTGGCCACAGTTATTAAAAAAAAAAACACCCCCAATCAACCAAAAGCACTTTCTAAAGTCTCTTCCTTTGCCACTGCTGTTTTCCTCTCACTACAACGATCACAGAATCAGCTCTAAGAATCAAATGAGGAGTCATTTCCTTAAGTGTTTTCCAAGACAGGAAGGAATCCACACTCCTGCTGGCTACTTGGCTGCGAGCGGGAGTCTGTTATGACTTGTGAGAGTCCCCAGAGGAGCTAATGCAGCTTGATTGACCTGCCTCAATACTAACTCGTCTAGCAGAGCTTACTTTTTTTTGCATGGAATATCCTTCTGCGCTTACATCTACAATTGTTTTGGTACGTACAACGCTCTGAAAATGTAAGTTATGCAGCTCTAGAAGTCTGGTTCAGGTGCTACGCCCTGCTGCACACACAGACCAGTAGCACTCACTGCAACCATCGCTATCTAAGCTGGTTTTTTTGTTTGTTTTCAAATGAAACAGCATTTTATTGGTTTTGCTAGCAAAAGTACATCTCAAGAAGCGCCGACCTACCCCCGGTCCTTCACGATGGCCTCTTTTAAATGGATATATGTTTCTGGGAAAATGCCCTAAAAATAAATACAGACACGAAATAAGGAAATCACCCCACAGGATACAACACGACAAAAATTCATTTGACGGAAAGCAGGGGAAAGGGGTAAGAGCATGACGAGCAGAACAGAAACTGTGACTGAAGTTTACTATTCACCTCCAACAGAACCGGGTTAGGTTCACCAGTCCCAGTATGACAGGAAAACAGACAGTAGGAGCGTCAGGTTGCAAGCTTGAGCACTGAAGTTGCTATTAGCACCTCAGAGTACTTCATGGTAATACTGGCCTGTAGGAAATTTTGCAAACTACCAACCATACTCATGTGCCCTTGCTACGAAATATTCTTGAAGTCACTGGTCAAGTTGCCCAGGAGCGTTGATTCTCCAGAAAAGCCCACAACACAAGCCAGCATTTGTAGAAAGCCACCAGTCTCAAGTTTGCTTTCTTTAAGGAAAACTTTTGAGAAGTGCTGCAATCCTTTTCTATTTTCTTTTCTTTCCCCTTTATGCCTGAAAAAATGGAGACTGCGAGGGACGCTACCACATGAGAGGTGCCAGGATTCCTATGGGAAGCCAGATTTCCGTGCAGTTTGCAGACTGGTTTCACAAACCTCCAGAAGTCTGGCCGAGATCCACACATGTATGATTTCTGGCATATTTTCCAAATCAAACCAAACCTCTAATCTTACCATTCCATCTAACTGATGCCGGATGTGTACAGGTCCAAGCCCATAACAACAAAGCAATAAGCCAGAGCGTGCAGATAGGCAACAGGCCATTTTGCCAGTTGAGATTCCATTACACGTGCTGATGATGGAGGAGAACCTCATTAACGGTTCTGAAACATTTCCCTCCCTAAGGAAAAGGATGCAGAGATGAGGAGACCCAAAACGCATTAAGCCAAGAAAGAGAGGCCCAGCAACAGCAGATTACGGCACCGGACGGGGTCTGGCAAGGCATGAAATAAAATAAGAGCTACTGAAAAGTGAGGTCATACCTTCTTGGATTTATTTCGGAGCGTGTATCCTCGGTACCAGCCTGGCAGACAGAAACAAAAAAGAATTTTTTTTATTTTCCTGTCTACAGCAATAAAATACACATTGTCATTCTCACCACGTTCCTGCAACGTAAATCTCTTGACCTCGCTGATTTGAGACCTACTATTGTGAGGCTCTGTTTGTAGGAAGCTTGGTTCCTAAGAGCAGGGCACCAGGGGGTCTTCTTCCTGCCGTGAAGCGACACCTTCACCTCTACTCCTCGTATCCATTCGTATCCCGTTCCTTGCACAGGATGAAGATAAGATTGTACATCGATCATGGACCCATGGATAAGGTACTGGATTAGGGATGAGAAGATTTAGGTTCTATTTTTATCTAAGTTGTAATTAACCGAGTGGTGAAGTACAAGTCGTTTCGGGTGCGAGACAAAGCTCGTGGAATTTCACAAGAGTATTTTCCCAGTGATTTCAATTCCATTGGACACAGTCTCTCGGCCCTTCTATACCCCAGCTTCCTCAGACTTCCAATGGCCTCTTGCCACGAAACACACGCCTGTAAAATATTTTGCAATCGTTGCATAAAAGCACGGTGTATATTATTACGGAAAACTCTTTCAGCAAGCATCTCCTGCATTTTTTTCAGAATTCTGCAAATATTTTCTATAATATTCTTCACCATTTTAAAAGGGGTACAGGCTTTGGGCAGTGGGCAGTCGATTACTTGAGTTTTTCTTTAAAAAAACCACAACTAAAATCTGCCTAAAGCTTCAGAGGAATGATGGACTAAGTGTTTTTCTGGAGTATTTTCCCCAAGCAGAGATGTGCTAAATGGAGAAAGGCTTTTCAGCTGAAGGTGCCGTGGAAAATTTCAGTGACAACAACACTGCTTCAAACTGAACTTTGACTAAGAACACCAGGACAGCAGACTGCAAAGAAATGGCACAAAGTTTGGGGTTTGGTTTGTTGTTTGTTTGTTTTTTGTTAAATGGAACACAGGTCCTCAGTTTTACCTTTCGTTACATGCACGTGACGCAGTAAATAAAAGATCAGATAATCTACAAAAAAAAAAAATACTCAAATGACAATAGTTTTGGTGATGGAAAGTTACACAGAGTGATGCAATCTCAGGTCACGTGCTTAACCACAAGGTCTCTGTTCCTCTTGCCCCCCGGTGCAGCGCCTGTCAGCACCCAGCACACAGCGCTGCGCTTTGCCGAAAGAAAACAAGGGATTGCTTCATTGGCCTGCGCTGGTCAGAGGGAAGGTGAAAGACCGAAACTGGCAACAAATTCAACACAAACTTATTGCCATCGGGAGAAGAAACTCCTTAGCCTGAGAGGGGATCTTATTCATGTTTAACAAATCTCTGCACGGGGGGGATCAAGGAGAAGGGGCCAGACTCTCGTCAGTGGTGCCCTGGGATAGGATGAGGGGCAATGGGCACAAACTGGGACCCAGCAGGTTCCACCTCAACAGGAGGAAAAACTTCTTTGCTATGAGGGCGACGGAGCCTGGCCCAGGCTGCCCAGAGAGGTGGTGGAGTCTCCTTCTCTGGAGACTTTCCAACCCCCCCTGGATCTGTTGCTGTGTGTCCTGCCCTGGGTGATCCTGCTCTGGCAGGGGGGTTGGACTCCATGATCTCATGAGGTCCCTCCCAACCCCTACCAGTCTAGGATTCTGGGATTCAACTGACAGACCTGTGCTTTGCAGAGGGTGTACGTGTGTTTGTTTTAAAGGGAAGGCAAGTCTAAGGAAACTGGTATCCTCCTGATCTTCATGCATAATACACACACCACAGTGCTTCAAAGCCTGCTTGAAGCCCAACTAAGACATTTCAGAAGTTATTTAAAATCAGACTCAAAGTAAACCACCAAATATGCAAATTTAGACCCTATCTACAGTGCAAACCCCACTTTCCACTGCCCCTAAGGGCAGACTGACACGGATGGAGTTTGCCACAGCCTTCATCTTCTTGGACAAAAGGAAATGCCGCATAGTCCAGACTCTGGAGTTATTCAGCCCAGTAGCAAACAGCTCTTGGATTGTTCCCGTACAGATTTGAGCTGCGTCGGACATCAGCACGCTAGAGCTTGTCCTAGGAATATCAGAAAGACTACGGTTTGCGGCAAAGCCACGGCACATAAGGAGTTTGGGCAGCACAGAGGCCTGAGCCAAACCACATCCACACCTCCTGGCTTGCGCTTTAATTCACTTTATTGCTCGGTGCTTCTCCCACACCTCCTGCGGTGCCTGAGCTCTATCAGTGTGTTGTGTCTCAAAGCTGCTCAGTCAGTGGAGGGTCAGATAACTTGTCGTTAGCGCCACGACGCGACGCGAGCTCCAACCTTGCTGCCTCGCCGTCGAGGAACAAACCGTGCGCTGAATTCTTACAGACGCAGCGGAGCCGGCCAAAAGCCCAGCGATAGAATACAAAGAGCTTTCAAGGGGTGCTGCTTGATCAGGCTGAGGAAGGAATCCCTGCTGACTCCAACCAGGAGGAAAAAGGCAGCATGCTCTAGCTGACTGACAGAGCGGGAAGCCAACGGCACCCCAACAGCCCTGAGAACCTTCTGGTACCTCCCAAAAGATGATCCTGAGGTAGGGAATAAAAGCAAGGAGCAAGATTTTCCAAGTGGCTATCACCATTACATGAGAAGCTCAGGACTATCCTGAAAGACTCCTCCCTTAATTTCCTAAAGAAGGTTATTGATGGCCTAAGGAACGCTCTTTACCGGGAGCCGCAAGGATAACTTACACCGACTGAAAAAAGGACTTCACAAGGTACCTCTGAGCCTTTCTTCTTGCAAAGCCAAATGTCCTGGTTAAATGGAAACTTCTTCTAAATTGAGACTTGTGTATCCAGATAAGAAGAGTGATTAGTAGAACAAAACCTCACTTTTATCAGATCGCAGCTGTATTTGTAAGTACACAGCATTAGCATGAGAAGAAACTGAAAAAGCTTCTGGTGAGAACTTGAATTCTCCAAAGCACAACCCACAGACTATCTGGAAATAAAGCTGAAAGCTGCTGTCCCAAAAGACAGAAAAACAGATTCAGTGAGACATGAGAATTTCCTCTCACGCTGACAGAACACCAGAATTTGGAGGTTTTAAGATGACTTTCGATAAGCACAAGATGCATCCTCTTCATGAGGGCAATTTCCATCCCCAACACCCCCTCTTCCTTGTGCCTTTTCGCAAATCCAGTTCCTAACTTTTCCCTTTCTCCCTCTCTCCCCCCCTCACTCCAACCACACTCCCTACTATCACACACATCGGTATAAACGCACAAAGCAGCAACACGATCTGCTTTGACACGTAGGAACTGGCTGCTTCCAGTGTCAAGGTCAAGGAGAAGTGGAAAGAGAACAACTGGCTGAGAACAAATTGCTAAACAAGCAGCTGCTGTTCCCAGCAGAGATACTGAGGAGTTTCTGCACGTAGTTTTTTTTTTTCCAAAGTGATGCTGCTTGTGAAATGATCGCATTTGTGTTTTGGAAAGAATATTTCAGTTTTGGAGAGCCTTCCAAATGCAGCAGTGACTAGTACATTCTTTAAGTGAATTGAATGGCTGTGTTCCATTCCTAATAGTGAAATCTTCATTAACAGTCTAGTTTAATAAGTAGATATAAAAAAACACAAGCGCCATTTTCATCTTGATTAAAATAGGAACATCGTTTTCCTTTCTGCAAGATGTTTTGCATTAAGCTATGTTTTACGAAAAACTTCCCAGGAAAGTACTGAGACACAGACTCACAAGGGCACGGAACCTCCAAAACTGGAGGCTTTTTAAAACATAGAATGCCAGTTTATGATATTCCACCTTAAACCAGCATTACTTCTGAAACAATTAGACCTGCCCCCTCCTTTACTTTCATCCGCTGCCTCCGTTGTCTCAGATCAAAGAACTAATACAGGTTAAAAGTTACTTTAAAAAAAATTACTATTACTGTTTTCCAGCTAGAATCATTCATCACGTGCCTATCCAAGTGCTTGGCTTGGCACAAGGAGAAGCCAAGGTAAAGAGGTGTGCTGTGAGAACAGGAATGAGCAGCCAGAATCATTCTTACCTTGCCAAGGCTCTGCCAGGAACAGCCTAGATATCATTGTCTCCTCTCCATTTTCTGCATTTTTAACACCATTTTAAAAGCCAAGTGCATGCAGCAAACGCTACACACCAGGCTTTGCACTTCTGGGCATATCAGAAGTTGAAAATCTAGATCTTAAATTTATATAATTAAAAAATAAATCTCGGTTTCTTATACTTACTTTGAAAAACCCTTGGAAGCGATCGGCAACCTACCTTCGTACATCTCCAAAATGTGAACAGTATCACCAACTTGCAAGGAGAGCTCCACATCTTGGACAGCATCGTAATTGTAGATGGCTAAAAAGGGGAAGAGAGGGGAGAGAGATGAAAAACACGATCCTGAACGCTGTGAGGTCATCAGGCTTGGAAACTGGGTCTCGGGGCATCTGTCAAAGGCAGAATGTGATTTTTCAAAAAGCACTGGAAGTTACTAAGTTATCCTGGGTATATAAAGTACATAGAGGATCCATTTCCAGATTTTATCATCAGTTCCTGCAAGGGTAAGAAACATTCTGCACAGTCCAAATTTACCTTCTACCTTTAAGAGCAGAGATCTGTGACACTACACGAAGAAGCTGCATCTTCCCACTTTCCTGCCAACCCGCCAGCAAAGGTCACCGTGACCTCAGGCAGAGGTTATGGATCAATTAGGTAATTGTCATTTTTTATTAGCATTCCACGGGACTAACTGCACTGGAGCACTCGCAAGCACTGGCAAAAACAACATCAACTGGATGCCCTGACAAAAAATGCTGCTGTTCCACACGAAGTGCCTGGGACTATTTGCTACTAAAGACTCTTCCCAGACAAGAACCGATCTTAGCACGAAAACTTAAACTTGGGATTCTCTGCAGATTTAATCCCTACCAAAGACAAAGCTAATCTGGACGCTTATCGGATTTCCAGTGGGAAGAGGATTAAGTCCAGAAGCCCAGCTTCTAAACTGCCTTTTCTCTGTAACTTTCTTGAGGTGCAGAGTCTCCCTGGGCCAAGCAGAGGAGCCCTCCTTAGAGCTGCTGGAGGCTGGTCAAGACGAGAAAGTTTAATTGGGATTTGCTCTCAAATCAGCACAAGTGAAATGGTTCAATGAGTTGATTGGCTAAATCAGATCAGACCACCCCTCTACCAGAACGAGATTTATTTATTTAAAACAGTGGTTTAAGGACAGATCACATCTACAAACGCAGCAATGCAGATCTTCTCACACCCACAAGCACCACATTTACGTATCCAAATCTGTTCCCCAAGTGAATGTATTAGTGAAGGAAGCACAATATTTATTTTTCAGAAGGCAAATAAATCCTGCAAACGTTTTCAGGGAGCTTTGGGAAAACATTTCCAGCCTTTAGAGGGTTTGTATTTGAAGAGCTCTCTCTGGAAAATAAATAAATAAATAAGCATGGAGCTGTTCTGTCAGGAAATTCACATCAAATGCCTATCATTTCCGTCAAGATGAGGTATATTGCCTCCTGGCAAAGATCCAGCATCAACAAACGACTGTGGTTTAACCACACCGGAAATTCTCTCACATATATGAGCTTTCTTTAAAATATTGTAACTATAAATAACCCAAGAGAATTAGGCAGGCCACATGGATTCCCTGCAGGATCTGAAATAGACCCTGATCACAAACAGATACTGATTTTCTCATTCTGCAGAGGCAGCGCTTGTTCCTGGCCACCCGAACTCCGGTGCCTCCAGAGCACGCATTGGATCCATGACGGTGTTTTCCCGAGGGTTACGGGAACGTTACCGGATTTTTGCTCCTACAGCACTTGCGACTTTGACAGCCGGCTTCCTCTCCCTCCTCCTACCAGCGCTGCAAGCCAAGTTATTAAAAACTGAGTGGTGATCTGGATATTCACTGGAGGCACCCAGAATAGACTCAAAAGTAAAAATCCCATCGTTTTTGCAGAAAAACTTGGATGGTGTTTATAACCAAAGACAAAGATGAACGTACACAGGAGCAGATCAGAGTAATCCATCAAGAACTACCTGGTATTGCCAGATGCAGAGATGATAAATCAAGAGAAGAACCGGTTAATATCGGATTTGACTCAGTTAAAAAAAAATAAAAATATTCTGCCAGATATCGAAAATAATTCTGTGAGAGTTTGCAGAGGTCAACCCAAAACTGAACTCCTGTGGCCATGTCTCGTGCTGCAGCAAAGCTGCCAGATGGCTCAGGGGAAAGGGGGATGTTGCAATCCTCCTCGGATGGGCCATCTCCCAGTCTCCCCAAAGGTGCAGCAGGAAGCGCTGGGGACGGATAAACCAGCCCAGGCTTCCTTCGGGGTCACTGCTGAGCTGCTGGCCCGGAACGTGCTACGGGGCCATCGCACAAGACAGGAGTTGTTGCTCCTCCGCTGAAGTCCAGGCATCAAGCAGCCTATGGACATGAGTAATCCTACAGCACTGCCAGCAACGCCGAGAAGATTTAAAGCAGAGCGTCTTAGCCAATTTCTAACTTGGCTGATCATATTCTGTCTACTGACGTTTCCTCCTGTGGTTACAGCTGGACCGCTTCACTTTCTGCCTTAAAATGCTGTTTGGGATCCCTGTTCACCACGAGAAACGGCTGCTGTTTCGAAACGCACGTGTGCTTGTACGTACAGGGATTCCTAAATACCATTTCCAGATGCCTTGGGTCTCTTCGGGACACGTTATATAAATACCAGCCTGGATTCTTCTATAAATTGCTGCTTTTCCTTCAGACAAAAGCAGTCTGAACAGCACCAAGCGTGGAACAGAAAGGTGGGCGGGCATCAGACAAGTCTTTCTTTCGACAACACAGACTGTTAATTCAAAACCAAAGAGCACAACAGCCACGCGAAGAGGAGGGAGAACGAAACGCTGCAGCTCCCTTCCCATCACCAAAGACCACAACCCCACAAGGCAGAGAACTGAACACTGTCCTTCCTTTCTCCTTCCCTTTCCCTGCTTTACCAGCAAGGTTTCAGATCCCAACGTGCAGCGTTTACAAGCTCAAGGAAGACGCTTGTGCAGCAGCAGATCATAAAAAAAAAATAAAAGGACAAGATTTGTAGTATCTTGCTTTGCCAGACTGAATTAAGCAAGAACAGAGGGTCACTGTATACAAAATCTCCTACCCAATGGTAATGCACAAGGTTAGGAGAGACAAATTGCTGGCATATTTTCCCTGGGAGCTTTACTGTTCACAACTGATGCTTCCTGCTGCTTGCAGACAGTCCTGTCCGAAAGAGGCATCTGCAGTTATCTGAACAGTTCAGCCCCTTTTTCGTTCTGTGTATTTAATCTGACCTCTTCCAGACTTAAAAAGAAAAAGGAAGCTGCACATAACAAACACGGTCACAGCACGAAAAAATAAAAATCCTTCATCTAAAATCCTGATAGAGCCGCAAGAAAGGAAGAAGTAAAAAAATCCCCAGACTTTTGTCCCCAAATTGGCAGCAGTAGCTGAAGTTAAGTCTTTGCCCTTCAAGTAAAGCTTCAGTTGAGATTTTCTCCTTTGAAATGCACTTTAGAACGGTGATCCTGCTCCTTTTATTACCCTGAAGCAAAAGCAGCAGTGAAGACTAACAAATTTAATCTAAATAAAGAGGTGGAGGTGGAAAACATGCCTCTTTAGAAGGAGATAGTGGGTTTGTTTTAATGATCGTGTTCTTTCAGCATAACCAGAGGTAATGTATCCCACCATTTCATTTACAGGCCCCCAGCTTGATCAGTGGAAACTTTAAGAACTGTTAGGTGGTTGGTTTTGGTTTTTTTCCAACAGTGCATCCAGCCTACGGAATTCATTAGGAGAGAAGGTCAGAGGAGTCAACACGGGGGCTGGTTTGAAAAGGGCAAGAGATAACTTTATGACCGATGACAGCAGCAGCAGTCATGTAGATGAAGATAAGGAGAAGCAATTTTCATGCTTCAGGGCAGAAGGTGATTCCTCAAAATGGATCGAGAAGGAACTGGAAAGGCATTGCCCAACGGGGCGTGCGCGCTGGGCGTCGGGGGATACGCCGCTCTGGGCTGAAGCATCACGAACGGTCACCACGACATGAGCAGCAAAGGAAATCTGTGACAGCCTGGGCTTTCCAGGGCAGCTGGGGCTCGGAGGAACAGCTAACGGTGCGCTGGGAGATTCTGAGAGGGCAGAGAGTTTGGGGTGGGCTGGCACACGGCAGCGTCGTGGTGGGAAGAGCAGGTTTAGCTATGTCACTTCCCCCCAGTTGTATGAAGACAGGAGGTTAATCGCAGCTCATGTTCCTGATCGGTGAAACACCAGGCCGTGGCACTTCAAACAGGCAGAAGCCTTGATGTCACGCACAGGGCAGAAAAAGAGAACCAGCACAAGAGGATTACCAAAAAACCCCACCCCAAAACACACTCTGAAAAACCACAAAGCTTCACTTGGCCCAAGAGTCCTGGGAGAAGCCTTCATTTGCAAGAGGTCTGTCAGCAACTCCCAGAGCCTGCTCTGCCTTTTAGCAAAAGCAGCAGGAGATCTGGTGGTGCTCCCATGAAAGCAGCAGCAGGAGTACCCTTCAGTGCCTACCAACAACTCCAGCTGGAAGGACGGTGGTGGTGCAGTCAGCTCCAGTACGTACCCAGCTTCTAAGAGCCAGTACCCATCTGGGTAAACCGCCTCCTGCACTAACACAGCGTCTTTCACACCGTAACCCCGACGTGTGGTAGAAAGGCAGTAACTGTTCTCTTTTGGAAGCAGAGAAAGCCAGGACAGACAACCTGAATGTCACACTGCTCATCTGCAGCATAGCCAAAGATGAAAACCAAATAGTAATTCTCCGATCCAATTTAGCCATCAGACTAACTCATTTGCAGGACTGGTCTAAAAGCGAAGCGGGACTAAAACGCCTGAAAGTGAAGCAAACGAGGCAAAACCCGTCCCATACTGGTTTGTGTGCAATTCAAAGCAAGATGAAACAGAATCCTTCCCTCGGTCACTTGTTTCAGTGCATTTGAAACGCGGATTATCGGCCCGAAAAACGCAGCCGCGGCAAGATCCGTTATCTCTAACTCGGCTGGAAAACAACCACCCCTCCACCCATGACAAAGACACGAGAACGGCTTCCAAATACCACGTCCCACTTCTCTGGGGCCTGCCCTCCCCGCTATCTGATAGGAGAGGGCCGGGCCTCGCTCCCTCGGAACAAAGACTCACATTCAAGGCTGTTGCAATAACCAGACTTCAGCTCATTACATCTTTCAACCAAAGAGCCCAAAACCATTGTACAGGAAGAGAAGTATGTGCTTTTATGCTGCAACAACCCCCTGTGAAGAAACGGCGTTTCGGCCGGACAGCCCCACTCGCAGAAGCCTGGTATGTTCTCTGGTGCCAAGACGTAACCAAAAAAACACAGTGGCTTTATTTAAAAAACAAGGAACTGCCCATGGAATTAATTCTTAATAGGAACAAAGGCTTTTTGATGTTCGAGTAAAAATGGTCTTGTAACTTCCCAGGAATTTGTGTCTGAAAAATAGAGACTAGCATAATTAAGATTTCTATGTCAGACTGCTGCTTCAAAAAACCCAAAGTCAGTCATGGTTCAACACTGGGAAAAAAGCACATGAACTGTCTGTTACGTAAAAAAAAAAAAGACTACTCCTGAAATGGTTGATGCTGACACTCGCTCTCAATTCTACAAAATTCCAGTGACTGCTCCACAACCTGAACGCAAATAATCCAGAGTAACAAGATTACAGGGATGGAAATGCTTTAATCAACAGCCATCGTTAGACTCCAAGCAGCTGAGGAGCTAGAGGTGGGCCTTCAACATCTTCTGTACTTGTTGTTTCAGGCTGACCTCACACGCCGGAATACACTTGGAAGGACTTTTACTTATCCTTAAAATTTTGAAGCTGGGTTATCGTAATAACGGGCAATAAATCAACGGGGAAATGATACCCTCTGCCTACACACGAGGATACGGCACGGCCTTTCTCATTTGGATTCTCTAACTGCCAGTTTCGAAAGTCAGCCCTTTCTCTGGAGAACCACGAGAAAAGAAGGAAGATTCACTGGCCTCAACAGGCTTCCAACACTTGCAGTTCCAACCTGAGACTATTCCAATAACCAAAGCCAAAAACCTGCTCACCTGCCGAGGACAAGGAAGTCTCAATCTGGTGTCTGTCAGATGCACAGTGGATCAAAAGTCTGCTAAGATTTTTCCGCTTTTCTCTGAAGAGCGGAATATTATCCAACAGATGGGACAGGAAAATAACCTCAAGTTTTGCAGAATCTCTCCTGCACAAATAGTTTAAATCAAACTCATGTCCAGATCTGGAACTGGGGAAGATTTTCTCGTTCAGCCACGCTGGCAGCAACTGCTGGATATTCCTGTCTCTCTCACCACCACAGATCGGATCAGATTCTAGGATCAATGGATTAAACTTTTCCAGCCTGGATTGCTTTAGATAAAAAAACAACTTCACCACCACAGCCCATGGGAACAGGGATGGCTCCACAAGCCTCACACAAGTGCTCCAAGCAGCTGATCGAACGGTCTTTTATTTAAACTCTCCAGCCTAAAATCACAGTCAACTTCTCAACAACGCTCTGGAACAAGCGGCAGACCCAATGGCAAATTAGCCCCTGTACTTCCATTAGAGCTTCTTAGGAGATTCAGATCAGGCAAACTGAGGCTACCCATCAAAACACAGAGCTTAAAGCTCTGCTGGTTTTAGACCAGGAGTAATTTTTGGAACCATTTTCCTGCCAACCTGGACCAGAAGAACACAAAGCAGAGTCAGCACCTAACAAGAAGGGTGCATTTTATTTTACATACAGATAACACATAAACAAACCATTAGCTGAGTGATTTTCTTCGCCGGGCTCTCTACTTCCTTATATTATTTTCACTCTGAAGGGCCCTTAGGGATTTTAAGCTCAGATAAAGAATTAATCTACATTAGCTGTCTCAGCCTATGTCTGGAGTACGAGGGAGTGCTGTGAGCCAAGGCAGGAATAAATCAGTACTAGCAGGGTAGGAACCAACCTGCTCCTGAATATACTACACCCAACTCAGTCCAGTGTTTGACTCAAAAAATAAAAATAAAATAAATAAGCAACAAAAAAAAAACCACAAAGAAAAAAAAACACAAACAAAAAACCCCAACAAACCAACCCAAAAGCCACAAAAACCGAGACTTGCAATTCCAGTCTCCTTGGAACATCACGAAATGTCCCCTTTTGCAGATACACGGAGAAAGAAAAAGCTTAGTGTCTCTATTGCGAGGATTCACACTTTTTTCAGCTTTTATCAGGCTGCCTTGACACATCTTTCTACAGCAACCACTTCAGGCTGCCTGCAAGATTCCCCAGGCTGGGTTTCAGAGGAACGCCCCTGGCTTTTGTTCCCATGGCATCCCCAGCCTCCATCTACATCCCGCAGTGAGAACTGTGCTCACCTAACAGTGTTCAGACATAAAAAGGGAAAAAAAAATACTGAAGTGTTACCCACAGTGTAAAACAGGTGGTTGGTTTTTTTTTGATGCTACAATCTGTGTCAGGTCTGGCTGACTCCAGCTGAACGAGGTGGCAGTGGTCGAGTGGAAGGAACGGATGCAGGAGAACCCGATTTGGAAGCCGCTTTTGGCACGTGGATTCCAAGTGCAAAAAGGTGCTCGCTGGGGCTGGAAGGTGGTCCTTGACTTAATGGTTCTCAGCCCAGCTGCTGGAAGATGTTGGGGTTTCATTGAGCCAACCTCCCTTGGGCTGACACAGAAGAGAAGCCGCCAGTGACACCAAAGTGCCATTCCCAGTTCAGTGGGGCTCAATTCCCAGCAGTACAAAGTCGGCTCAGGGAGGAAAGGTGCTGCAACAGCTGCCGCTCTTATTTCTCCTGCGCTCCAGAGAAACCTCAGACCCTGGTGCTATGAAAGCTGCAGCTTTTACCAGCTCCAATTTCACAAAACACATCAAGCGAGCGTGTTTACTTCATTCTTTTACCAAGACACACACTCGGCTCCTTCCACCACCACACGGTGACCTTCTCACCGCACAGGAGACAAGACCAGACTGCTCCTTTCTACCTACTGGCAAGGCTACAAGAGCCAGACGCTGGAATGGCAGGTGGCTTAGAGATCTTGTTAGGTTAAAGAGTGCTTGATATCATTGCAAGGTGCGTATCTTCCAAGCCCTGCAGCTTTATTCTGCCTCTTTGAAATCTGAGCAGTAACATCTAGCCTGAACTATTAGCTTTCTCAAAAAAAATATATTAAATTGTAGTCCCAGCCTTTAGAGCAGTGGTTACAACCCTCTAACACCGTTTCAACCATCAGAAGACCACAGAAATCAACAGTTTTGCCATTGGCGTCAGCTGACTCAGGTTTGTATTTGGGTTAGCCTGCTGGCATCACAGGAATCCAATAAACTTCAAGTGTTAGGATTCTTCTCTGTAGCCTGAGTTTTGGAGAAAGACTTGGAAGAAAACAGGCACATTGCCACTCTTTGGGTTGTCCTGTACAAAAGAAGAGGTTGACAGCTGCACCTTCTGAGTACTGTGGTACTTACATCCTGGGATTTACAACCCATACATCTCCCAGAGGTTTGAAATCCGCTTTTCACAACAGTAACCTTTGATTTTTAACATTTCTATTTTTATAGCCTGTGAAGCAACAGATTCTCATTTATAACGTCCTTCCAACTCTAACTGAGTTTTACCAAGTCTGTCCATAATCACCTTTTATTCCTCCAGGCCTGCAAACAGGCAAATTGTGTTTGGATACATTAAGTACAAGAGCAACTTTTGCGATGAAACTTTCAAGCAGATTTGTAAAAGCGAAATAAAAAAAAACCCAACCCATCGCTTGCTAAATTGGACCAACTCAGCTAATTCCCAACTTGAAAGTGTGTGGCACTTTCAAAAGAATTAAATGAATTTGCCACTGGCTTTAAATTACTGTCCTAGTTCTTACTGGGCAAAACATCAAAGGAAGTAGAAAGAAAACTTGGAAATACCACTGTAGAGAACTGCGAGTGTTACTATCTAATGAGTTCTGCCGAACGCGCGGCTTCCAGAGGGAGCGAGGGTGGGGGGATGAGGGGAGGTCAGAAAGAGACAGACAAGCTCTCCCCACCGTTTGCAGGGGAAGAATTCATGGCCCGCTGCAATTTAAGAAACTTGGGATACGCTGCCAAGAACCTCTGTACCTCCACTGGAGAGCACCCCTCTGGAAAGCAGCGCTTGAGCAAACTCCTGCTGGCAGGGTGACCACAAGGAGAATTTTCCATATGCCCAACCAGAGGGATTTCAGTCGTTCTCTGCCCCTTCAGTCCTGCTCATTCACCACAGATGACCCTCCCACAAGGGATGCCCGTGGTTTCACCGATGGCAGAAGCCCCACTCAGAAGGCTGGCACGGCACGGCGAGACAGACGGTTTCACATTTCCAGAGGCCTTTCATTCCAAAGCGTTTTTATCTTGCCACCTATCTCAGGTAACAAGCAAACAGGGGAATAGTGTTGAAACAAGGAACAGAAAATCTTGGCTGGGAACTAAGGGTCTCACCCTGGAAGAAAAAAAACCAACAAACCAAAAAACCAAACGAGAACATTGATCCCTTTGTTGTCAAGAAGAACAAACCCAAGCTACTCTCAAATGTGCAGTTAGCAGCTCAGTTTAATTAAAACTGCACAAGATGTAAGGAGATAAAAAATTTGGCATCAGACACCATGCACTGTAGCCTTCCCTTCATCTTCTAGACCTATTTTATTGCTTTACATTAAGCTCCATCTCTCTGCTGCTTGAAGCCCCCGCTACATTGACAGAGCACAGGGAATGCTGCAGGAATCGGGTCTCTAATATTAAAAAAAAGTTAACTAAGCATTTAAAAGTTAACTAAGTCAAACCTAGCCCTCTTCCAGAACTATTTTGCCACTAATTTGCCCACGACATCTTGAAATAGTCCTAGAACTTTAGAGCTGAAATGATAAACTGGTTTACTATTACAGAGGATCAAAGTACCAACCCTCTCAAGAGCAGAAAACTATTATTATCTCCATTGTACCTTGATAAACTTTTTTGCCCAGATTCAGCACTTTCCAGCACGGGGTCCACTTTTCTTGCAGCAACAACTCCAAAAGTTGCAGAGTGTAAGGCCAAAGAATAATCTCCATAGAACAATCACTTCTGTTTCTAGATCCATCCTGACAACGTGCCAGGCACCTCTCTGAAAGCTTCCGAGAGGCTGCCAGAGCAATTCATCCTTTAAACAAAGCTCCTGCCCCTATTCCTGGGAGACCTTCCCAGGAGGTACACTCTGTACTGTACCAAAAAAAGGATATTTTTATCACTTAAGCTACTGGTCCAACCAGCACTATGTAACTTCTTCAGTTTTTGAAAGCAGCCATGAACTGGCCAGTAAATTCTGTTTACGGGTCCAGTTTTAGTAGCACACGTTTCCTGGCAAATGCACCAAAATTCATCACAGTATTTTAAGCAGTCAATCCTAAGGTAAATGCAACAGACCTGAGAGGAAAGTCTCATTCTGGCAGCAAGGGGAAAAATGCATTTATGCCTTTGGACTAAGGTGGTTTTAAGGTTGCCCATAGCAGGAGTGAGGTCTGCCGTCCTTCCAGAGCCCCGGGCAGGAACCCGTCGCACAACAGCGGACTTTATTTTCAAGTCCGCAGCATGCTGCAGGAACAGGAGGCGTAAGGCAAGCAGCAAGCCGAAACAAATATGAATTTTGCTCTAGTTTGCCATGATGTACCATCATCAGTACCGCGGAAATCCTTCGATCACAGACCCTCTTTGGAGACAACTTTGCGGAAGACGTACAAGGTTTGAACACGAAGCCAAGACCGGATGGCTGGCCCGGCGTATCCGAAGTTATCACAAATCAAATCATTAGTAAGAAAACCCAATTCTGCAGCACTCTCTCTTCCTCTCTGATCCTCTGCGTTTCTGTGGCCATAAATCACAAACGTAGCTGGCAGGCACCGGTTTACATTTGAAAAATGACTGCCATTCCTAAGACGTGACGCAGCTGATTTTAACTCCACAACCACGTGGTCTTTTGACAAAGTAAATACTTCCCTGCGACAAGAACAGTCCCGTGCTCTGGTCCCTAAAGCAAGGAAAAACAATTAATGGGTTTCAAAGGCCTCCAACAACTCTTAGGGGTGATGACCTGTCAGTTCACAAAAAAAAAATAAAAAAAAAAATAGAAAAATACCAACAAAATTTGATTTTTGCCCATGTGACAACGAGATTCTTTTGGTGACCTGGCTGAGGTGTTTCAGCCATAGCAAGTGGTCACACTTCTTTTGGAACCAGATGAGATCCAGACATTCCCTTTCGAACAGCCACCCACGTATCCACGTATTTGAAGTGCAAAACGGGAATGACACCCTGGAATGGCATGTGAAGAGGTAGGGCAAGTTTGGGAATTAAAGCTGCCCAAAAGTTTTTCAACCTTTCCCTTCCAGGCCCCATCTTTCAAAATGCACCAGACCAAAACACTTAAGTTACTTCACTTAATTTGGCCCCAAAATGGAGCAGTTGTCAAGGAAGATGCACCAGATAGCGCCTTTCCTTCCCAAACGAGAGGTGAAGCACATTGCAAGGAAGCTTTGTGAGACCCAGAAAATCCTGTTGCTTCAAGAGGCCAAATGTCACCCATCAGCTGATCAGCGGTGCTTCTGTCCCTATATGAGGCTGAAGCTTCCCAAATCCCACCTGTTACGGGGCTGAAAATTCAAGAGAGAAACTGCAAGCCATTTGTCTCTCACTTATGCTTCCCTAAAAATGCTACAGTTCCCAGTTCTGCACTCTCTGCTGTCTGCCATTTCAAACTCAGCCCATATGCCACCTGGGTTCTCCATGGTGGAAGGAGAAGTCTCCACGTTTAACTGACTGAGGACAAAACTAGAAGACAGCATGTCAATTTGAATGTACAATCAACAAACCTGCAGAATAATCCAGGCACAGAAACCATTCTGGACTGAAATGCAAAAATCAGACAAGTGACACTGAATCACATCCTTTACTTCTTGGAATTTCTTACCGCGCCGGCGTGATTTACAGGGCTGTGTTTCAAAGAAATCCAAGGAGTTCTACAGGAGTTTCCGAAGCGCAGGTTACGAAGAGTCACACCCTGCATTTTCCGTCTGAAAAGAATGAACTTGGGTCTTTACACCTCAGAACTATCAATTCACCCATTTTGCCAGTGAATGAAAGTTGTTAGCTTCTAATGACCTGCATCGTATAAATCGGTGGCACCACCCTCATTACACCACCTTCATAACTGGTGCTAAGAGGCACCTTGGTTAGTAGGAGATTAACAGCCCAAGGAGCTCACACTTTCCTCTTTGACCTCATTGACTTCTTCAAATTAAGCACAGAACCACCAAGGACTGGTACTTGAGCACAGGGCAGGCTATGACTGTAGGCAGGGAAGCCACAAGTCTGCAAACACCAAACTGACAAAATGACCATTCCATTTATGCCCCGTATCAAACACCGCCTGGTAAATCACTGCATAAATAATTCTGTTTATTGCCTGTGGATTAACCCTCTGGTTGCAAATTAAACGCAAGAGCTGAAGCGTTACAGACTCTACGGCAGTTTGGTCCACGTATCTGCATCCAAGGGAAGCCGGGACCTTTTCCCACACAGCCACAAGTAAGGGGAGCCTCCCCACCACTACACTTTTTGATTGGTAACGGAAGGGAAGAGGCAGTTTTTCCCTCCACCCTGCTTACTCACAAGCCGGTGCCCTTTCTGGGAGAGGAGCTGGCAGCAGCAGCAGCAGCACTTGGTTCAAGCCAGCACAAAAATCTCACCCCGGAAGCTAAAAAAAAAAGGAAACTTGAGGAGTGCCTCTGATTCATCCTACTGCCCAAGGCCATTCCTCAGGTAGTAGAGTCTTGCTCAACGGCGTGCTTAAAAAAAGCCCCACCGGAACCTAGCGCATACTACCAAGTTTACTTGATTATAATACAAAATTGTTTTAATTCCTGATGTTCCGAGTAATCTCACCGGGTCACACCACAGGCTGCCATAGACAGCCAGCCTGGGCTGTTAGCTATACAGAAAGAAACAAAGTTCAGGGAGTACAATACTCCACACCCTCCCGGTTACCAGAGCAGAAACCAGATAAGGCTGTGCTACGTAGAACATCCGCCAAGCTTAAGCCACAGTCCTGCAAGAAGTGGGCTGCCTGTCTGCAAAGCCACTCTGAAATCGAGTGGGCAACTTACCCCAAATTCACTCTGTGAAAAATAGCACAGGATCAGGTTTTTCTCTCCTGGACTGAACAACCTCATGGGAGTCTGAACAATTAACACCTTGCAAGCATGACATGAAATTTCTTTTTTACATCAAGAAGTCCACCCTGGTACACAAAGGGCACAGAAGATCACCTTCCATTAAAATAAACTATCACAAGTTGTGTCATTAGTGGTTTCCTGCCTACTGCTCTCTGTCCAGTTCACACGAGCAACCTCTAAACTGTGGTTTTCAATTTAACTCTCAAGAAAAGGAGAACTGAGACACTCCCGGTTATGTTCCTCCTAGAGAAAAGTGAGCCAGCATTCAACATCTCCTTTTAAACACATGGAGGAGGACGGGACAGAAGGTACAAGGAATCAGTCCAGCTTTTACTCTTCCTCCTCCTATGACTGTCAAAATTTCCATCCCCTGCAAAGATGTCACCCGCACTCCGGAATTCACTCATTACAACCTTCTTATCCTGTCACCGCTTTTTGTAACCACGTCTCCTTTGGGGGACACCAGTCACAGGCATTTTTGCCGCTCTGTTAAAAGCACTCTTCACTGTAAAACACGCCGGAGAGGCAAAACTACAAAGGTCAGTCCCGAACTCGCAGGATTCCAGCAGCCCAGCGCTCCCGGGGTGTGAACTGGGCACACACCACCGCCTCCAGCCCGAAGGGTTCAAAGAGTGAGCAGCCGCTGCTGAGACCTGCCACTGGGACAGAGCACGAACGTTAAGGAAAAAAAATAAAAAGAGAGAGAGAGAAGAATCAAGAAAAGCGCGTGGAGGGGAAACCACTCAAGGGTGTGCAAAAGACTCAACGTGGGAAGCAAAAAACGTGCGGTGCGGGGGAGCCGGGGAGGGAGCGGAGCCCNGGCCGCCCCGCCCCGGGGAACGGGGCCCGGAGCTCCGGTGCTGCCGCCGAGGTGCTGGGGAAAGAAATGAAGTTAAACGCGGATGGGGAGGGTTCCTCTTATTGCTGCTTAATACCCCGCTGTCCAAGCGCGCAGGCATTTTTCCCCGCTGTGAGGGATTTTTAAAAAGTCATCCATTAATGACTAAGAAAACAAAAGAGTCATTTTAAAAGTACTCCAGGCAGCTGGGAAAGCGGTCACGGGGCTGCACTCCGCAAAAAGACGCAATGTTCTTGTTTGGAAGATTGACTTGGCACTCGAGGAGCCGAAACCTCCACTTGACTCCAGTGTCGTGAGCCGGGACGTGATAAAACACTTCAAACTGGTGCGTGGGTACCTGGATCCTGCCAGGCAGCTCTGACGTTCTGACCCGAACCGGAGCGGCTGCTTCTGGAGCTGGGTCAGCTCTGGTGTGGCAGATTGTCTGCGAGAGGGATATTTAGTAACATCTACTACTTATGCCCTTAATTAAGCAGCGCCCTTGCAAATCACGGTGGCAGATTCTTTACAAAGCCCTGGGTGCAAACTGAGGAGATCCAAGTTCTCAGCATCCCTCTGGGGGCTGTAAGCAACTAGATCTGCTTTTTACTAGCACCTGATCTTCACTCTACACCCATCTCTCATGAAAGGCAATGAGAACTGGGATCATTCTGAATATTTTAAAACTTAACCACCTGCTTAATTGCACTAAAGCATGAAAATCTGGGGAGATAATGAGTTTGGTTTTTTTAATTTTCCATTTCAAGTGAGGAGCACCAGGGGCAGATCAACAGCTCAGCTGTTGTGGTGCCCGGGGCAGATCACTTCATCTCTGTCCAACTTCCAGTCTCCGTCCGCCTGGCATGTTCAGAACAGCTCGCCGTGCTCCAGACTCTCCCACCTGCGTTTCCAGCAAGTTTAACTTGCCTTGATCTTCACTGGCGCCTCTGAGTGACAGGGCAATATAAATAAGAGTTAATTACTAGTAATTTGCTCTAACAAATAAACTCGTTCTTTGCAAGGCAGAATTTCAAACCGAAGGACACTTGATATCGCTGTTAGCCAGGGGATCATTGTACGATATACTGGGATTTTAACAATATGTGGTGATCTGTCATCTGTCAAGAATGCGTGGCCCATGAATTTGTTCCACACACAGTGTGTTACTCATCTTGCTGTGATATGCAGGAAAGTTCCACCCAGCTCCCACCAGGCAGCCAAACCCTTCTCTAAAATGATGACTTGATCTTCTCCCAAGGACTGCTCATGACAAGACTGAGATGCTCCCAACTATATTCAGACGTGGAAAGGACAACTTTGCAGCCTGGAGGTTAAATATGGACATGGGCTCTTTCGATACTTAAATGGCACCTGAAGCTGCAACTCGGAGTATGTTGATGTATAGAACAAGATACAAGNCGGGGAGGGAGCGGAGCCCGCGGGGAGGGGACGCGGGGCAGCAGCGGAGGGAAGGGGACTCGGCGCGGCCTCCCCGGGCTGACACTCACCGACCCCGTACTTCTCCCGCTTGGTGGGGATCCAGCGGGCCATGCCGGCGGCTTCCCCCGGGGCTCGGCTGGGCTCAGCGCGGCCGCTCCCCCGCCGCC
>VWZK01019038.1:233460-279962 GCA_013396935.1 Baryphthengus martii | reverse complement strand
ATAGAACAAAATACAAAAAAAAAAAAAAAAAAAGAAAATATTTGCAAGCTGGAACTGGTTAGCTAATTTGTTATTTATAAAACACTAATTCAACAAAACTTCCCAGCCAACCATGATCAGATGTTGTGCTGGCACTCAGCTGAAGTCATTGTTCTTCCAAAACCTACGGTTCCTCCAGCTAAAGATTTAGTAGTGCCACTAAACCGAGTCCTTGTAGTGTTTCTGCAGAGAGCTGAGAGCACAGGGCACCGCGTTCCCTTCCGTCCAGGGAACACTCCATCCCCCCCTGGAGAGCTGCTTTAGCAAGAGCTGGAGTGTTAGTCTTGTACAAGAGTTTCGGTGCTTCCAGTTAAATGATTCAAGGTGCCGTGTGTGTGTGTGTGCATGCTAACATCTAAAGTTGGTTCAAATGACCCTCCTCAGAAAGAGAAGAACATCTGTTTCTTTTCCTGGCAAGACAGTTTGCTCTCTGTCCCCATCACTGCTGCTCAGCCAGGGCTTTCTGCAGCAGCATCCCAAAGAAAGAAGAGAAACAGCCTGACGAGCAGTATCTTGCAGGTGACAAGAGAGGGACTGTACAACATGCTTAGATCTGAGGCCAGTTTATTGAAAAGTATTCATGAAGACTATGCAATAAGTTTTTGAAAGACCACCTGTATTCCAGCTGCCAAAGCCTCTGGCTAGAGGTTCACAGAATCACAGAATGTTAGGGATTGGAAGGCACCTCAAAGGATCATCAAGTCCAATCCCCCTGCCAGAACAGGAACAGGTTCCCTAAGCAAGAGTCTGTCAGCCTCGAACCTTGATTTAACTTGAAGATTTCTGATTCTCGTTAAGCTGGCTGAGCTGTGCCAGTATTTTCCAACACAGGTAAAGCAAATTCCTGGCAGCAAATGAAAAACAAAGCATGAAAGAGAGACAAGTAGTAACTAGAGTAGCTGGTTTACTACTGAAGTAGAGGCAGTCGGCCAATGTTTCATTAAATATAATGATTTGCAAATGTCAGGGGCACGTGAAGGAAGCAATCTCAGCTATCACTGAAAGTAGGTTTTATTTCAGAAAGGCTTTCATTTAATTAGATAATAGTACCAAATATATTTTTTCCTTCTCTCTCTCTTTCTTTGTTTGAATGCTCAAGTGTTGGGTAACCAGGGCCATTAATGGTGCACAGCCTGGACCCTGCCCTTCTCCACCCAAACAGACAGATAGGTAAATTCTAATCAGAGATTAACTTGATGTACAGAAATACCACATCAAAACCACAACCCTGAGGCCACGTGACAGATACAGAGCTGGGGAGAGTTTGGGTGCCTAAAGTTCATTCACAATTTTAGCACAGTAAGAAAAAAGTCACGTTACTCCTGGGTCTTTCACTTCAGCGTGGAAAGAGCAGCATATTTCAAATTGCCAGACTGCTGAAGTAAAACCTTGAGCTCAACTTAGAATTTTAAAACGTGAAGTTAACAGTGGTTAGAAAGAAGCCCGTGTCTTGGATCCATTTCTGAAGGACTCTCTCTTTTTGTGGGATAACTGGTTTAAGAAATGTAATCCTAGTGCCCTCCTGTGTTCCAAACGAGAGCTACAACACCTAAAGAATATACTGACCTTCAGTGAATGAATGGAAAAGGGAAGAAAAAATGGCTTTTTTTTTCCTGTGATAATACTTAAGAACTCTTCTAGTCCCTAGGCTGGATCCTACCTAGCTAGGTTCTGTGCATATACAAACCCAAAAGATGGCACTTGAACCAAGTGGTTTACATCCCAAGGGAGAGAAAGGACGTGGAAACAGTAGAGAAAACACATCAAAGAATAAATCTGTGCTGTTTGGCAAAATGGAAAGTGGTTCTGGCACACCAGCTCAACAAAATACCCCTAAGCTAAAGCCATCTGCTCATTAATTTAGTAAGTCAACCCCTCTAGCTGATGAATGATCAGGTCTGCTTAAGGACTGAGTTCTTACTTTCCGATCACCAGCAGAAATCGTAAATAAAAAGCAGCAGAGTAAGTTAGGGAAGCAATTAAATATGCAAATCCAAATAGGAGAAAATAGTGGTTTTATCCATCTGCCTGTACATGTTGTAGCATGGAACAATATTTAACATATTATCTGAAAATCTCACAGCCCAGATACATTATAGCTGAATTTCGCTGCACATTTTGTTACCCAAGTAAGGCAAATATTGGTCTGATAACGCCAGTTTTGGTCCTGGGTGCGCATTACCCCATTGTCAGTTCATTTTGCTGTTGTAGTCAAGTAACAGGGATGGGTTTTAAACAAATTTTCAACAAAACCTGCCACCGATTTCACTAGCATACTGTGTTGGGGTTTTTTTCTGGATTATTCTGCACCAGCAGACTGAGAAAAGGCAAACATTTAATAACTAAACTGAGATTTACAGCTGCTAGAACCCACCTTTTGATTTTCCCATGGAGCTAGGCCATCACCAAGTCCTACAGAGGTACTTTCTCCTATTTACAGCTAAAGAGCAAGCAAAGGACGGTGTAACCAGCACCAGCTCGGGCATTTTTGCAAAATCTCTCTTTTACAAACACATTTCAGAACGTTCCACCTTCCTGCAGCGATGGAAGGAAACAATTTCTTCCCTGGAAGAGACATAAAGCAGCTCCATGCACATCTCATTGACCAAAGGTCTCACCTGGATGGGTGTTCACCGCTTCCTTGTTTTATTTATACACAGGATAAATTGCTTCCTAAGCAGGTCATTTAGTATTTCTCCAAAGAGAACAGAGCAGCAGATTCCCCTGGGAGGGAAACTGTGTAAGATAAGCCGGTGTTTACCCTGCTCTCTGCAGTCTAGGCTGACAAACAAGCAGAACTGTGGCTAAACAGTGTTTCTGAGAAAACCAGTAACGCAGAAGCTGCTGGGAAGAAGCCGGTGCTTTCGTGTAAAAACACCAAAAGCAATCATGTGTTTTAGACAGTGGATTTCTCATCCAAAACTGATGTGTGTCTTGAGGAGGGATCTGTAAAGGTATTTAGATGCTTAATGATGCTCAAAGGTGCCTAGGAGCTCAGAATGGAATTCCTGTTGAGATGTATGGAGGAACTGTAAGTTTCTCAGAAAGCCATTCAGGGGTAGATTTGCTCCTGTGTGTCTAAGTTAATAAAGCCCTGACATTACCCATTCCCAGCTTAGCCAGGCAGGCTTAGCAGCTCCAGCCCTGGAGCTACACAGATGTTGTCTTCACAAGGCTTACTTGGCTGGGTCCAGGAATATTCAAAATCTCCCAGTTTTAACAACTTCAGGATCTGCACTGAAAGAATCAAGGATCTGCAAGGGGCTACAGGAAAGCTGGGGAGGGGCTGTTTGCAAGGGCTTGTAGGGATAGGACGAAGGGTGATGGTTTCAAACTGGCAGAGGGGAGGTTTAGATTGGAGGTGAGGAAGAAATTCTTCACAGTGAGGGTGGTGAGACACTGGAACAGGCTGCCCAGGGAGGTTGTGGATGCCCTGAAGTGTTCAAGGGCAGGTTGGATGGGGCCTTGAGCAACCTGGTCTAGTGGGGGGTGGCCTTGCCTGCGGCAGGGGGATTGGAACTAGATGATCTTGAAGGTCCCTTCCAACCTTAACCATTCTATGAATCTACGATGAACAGGCAGGCACAGATTTCTTGGTGAGGTCAAGAGGACTGGACTTGCCTTTATCAGCGGCAACTGGCATGACCAGTCTCCCCAGCACGGGCCACTTCTGCAGACACAGCGCTATGTGGTTCCCCTGGATTCCCTCCCGGTTGACCCCGCATTTCTTGGGTCCCAGTGAGGCAGAGCTGTTGATTCCTGCACAGTTTCACCCCTGCTGATCTGGGGGTAATACGATGCTGAGTAGGGTAAGAGTTTGCTAGACGGGTTTATCGCTTTTTCTCGAGGGAGATTCTAGATGAAATGTAATCATCTCTCTTTTATGATTTTGTGCAAATATTTCCAAAGCCATCTGACTACTGAAACCTGACTCCTTTCCAATTAAACAGGAACAGGGGCTGCAACACCCCTTAGGCAGCTTGGGAAATTTCTGCCTTCATGTATCCTTAAGTGAGATGAACAGGTTCTCAGTAATCAGTCAGTTGGCCTTTCCATTTTAATAGCTTTGTATTTTTATGTCTGAGTTTATTAAAATTTCAAAGCCTAGCTTCTCTACCCCTCCTCCATCTGTTTCTTTTTAAAGAAAGACAGAAGAATCTTAGCATCCAGTCTGCATTTCCTCCAGATGGTGATCTCTCCCTTTGTTCAGGCATGAATTCTATCCAAGCAAATCAAAGCATTAATCATACAAACTTTTGCATTAGTTGCAAAGCTCAGGAGGAGATCGGCTTCTTTAGATGATCTGAGGTGTAACTTCACATCTCCAACACTTCAGAGGACATGCAAAGCTGCAGATGCCAGCACGGTGCACACCTTCATTTACTGATCTGCACCAACTCCACATATTTCCTTCTTTTGCTGTTTTACTAGTGGGAAAAAAAACAACCAAACCATTTGATGCTGGAGGAAGATCTCAAAAAGATCTCTTTCACAACTAGTGGGTTGATTTAACTCCTCTCTCTCAAGCTGGTATTTAAAAGTCATAATATTGAAGGCTTTCCTTTCATCTACTTGTTGACTTGTAAAGAAATAAATGGCCATAGGGTTATGTTTTCAGCCCCTTGTTCCTAACTAGAATAAACCCCAGAAAACAATATTAGAGAGTGAGTGAATATATGTAAACAAGTGCATATAGCAGCTCCATAAATGGTTTGGAAAGGTGAAAAGGAAGCACAGAATTCTGCTAGATTTGGAACAGCAAAAAAAAGTATCCCCAGGGCAATATCTGTTTTACGACACCACCCACACCGTGAATCTGCCTGGGCCCCCTCGTGCTACCTGACTGGATAATTATCGTGGGGATAAATGTTTGCAGAAATATATTGCTGATAAAAGACTTAATTTCAATGCCAATGTACTCTGGGGTTTCTAATGTTATATTGTTCCCACTTACTATAGAAAATTAAACCGGTGAGATACAAGAGAGCTCACTCCATTTCTTGACAGAAGAATAAACTTTGTTATTGGTGCTATTGCAGCGTTTTTCACCTACCCAGAAGAGACATTTCATTGCAAAAGACTGAAGGATAAAGGAAAAAATTGCTGAATATCTTGTTACTCTATACTTACAGCACATGGAACAGCGAGGAAAGCTGTGATCCAAGTTTGGTTTAGCATTAAAACCAGCTAGAGAAGTGTTTTTCTCTGCTGTTGTGTAGACCAGGACCCTCAGCTGGAGCCACTATGGCCCAACTGCAAGAGAATGACGAGTACCAAGCGACTTGAAAACGCTGAATTTATATTTTACTTTTGTGCCAGTAATCCTGCTCCTCCTTCCTTTTGTGAAAGATGAAAAGGAGGAAGCGCTGGCAGGCATTTTCATTAAGAATCACTGGCTAATTCCAAAGTGCCTATTAGCAGAAGCCCTCTTGCAGTGCCTGTGGTATCCCATCCATCACAGCCCAGTCATGGATATCGACTATTTTATATTTAATGTAGCTCTTACATCTTTAATGTCTGAAGAGCTTGTTCCCGAAAGTGTCCTCAGCAGGGGGTAGCGTGATCAGATTTAATCACAATTTCCAAGGCTGGAAATGAGCTCCCGATAATTCTTAGGAGTTGTCTTCAGCAGACTGCACTCAATAGTCGCTTCTGTAAAAGCAGGGCCTCTTTTTCCTTCCTCTGCTCCTGGGAGGTCTCTATGAGAAGTATTGCTATAAAAGTCAAGCCTCTGAGTGTAGCAGTCAGGTACCACAACAGCTACAAACACCTACTGAAGCTGGAAGCCTGGTGCACGCAGGAGTAGAGTGGTTTTTCCTAAGGAGATCGGATGCATTTTCTAAAAAACCAGGGATTATTTTGCCTTGATTCAGAGGTTATTTCCTTACAAAAGAAGTCACAGACGTTTGGGTGGTGACGGGGAGATGGAGATTCAGATGGACAGAGAAGAGCGGCGATGGAAGGATCTGACTCTGATCTCACAGGAGTTTGACACCTGCTTGTCCCTACTCCTAGAACTGCTGAGCTCAGACTAATGCTAAATGCTGCAGTTTCTGGACCTAATCACAAAGAAAGGCACCCAAGAAGTCACCCAATCTAATGCCCAGATAAATATTTCGTGGCTCAGACCAGTAAGGAGCTGTAAAGCTGTGGATGTGGTTTATTTTGTCGCAAACAATGAATGGTTACACACAACTCTCCAGAAGTACTGATCTACAACTGAAGGGTTCTGGATCCAGCACGTTCTCTGCATCCTCAATAAAGACAAACCTCCTGTATTTACTTGCAGGGCTTGATTTGTTTGCATAAGCAGCTTAGAGATCTTTATAGGAAATGCTCTGAACGGCACAAAGTTTTATTACACGACACGCACTTCAGAAAGAAAATAATAAAGACTGTGCTTCTTATGACTCAGTGCCACTTGCACAGGAAAAAATGAGCACAAGAATGATAGATACATTCATAGCCCTAAGAATTTTCTCCATTCATCTCATATTGACTCTATTTATGAGTTTTAACTTTCCGATCTTTTTCTTCAGCTTTCTTATTTCCCTTTTCTCCCATTGAAAAAGAGGAAAGAGACATATTCACAATATGAAGAACCACGACTGAGAAACAATACCAATCCAATCACCACTTTTCCTAGGGTACCACCTCATCCATGCAGTATTGCTGCTAAGAGACTGGCTCCAGAGCTTTAAATGTCCTCTGCGCAAGCCAATTCTCTCTGGCTTCAACCAAACTTTCATTTCTAAAGGAAAATTCTTGTTAGGTCTCGTTCAGTTATGATTCTCTAGCGGTAGAATACGTCTCCTCCTGGGAACCCTTCCATTCTTGAACTACAAGATGAGCTGACATTCAAAGTTTCACACCTCTCACATGTGTAGACCTTCAAAAGCATACACTGGCTCTGGGCAGTGCATCGGCCACACGAGAGCATATCAGAATGTTAGTAGAATGCAGAGCTTTTTTCTCTTATAAAGGGGACCAGAAAAGAGGAAAAAAGGAAGCAAAATCTGCTTGCTTTTCACAGCTTGCAGGAATGGGGTGGAACAGGCAAAATAACAAGCATCCATGAGTAGTATTGCCATGGGGTTGGAAGATCTCTGGCATTAACTCTTAGATATCCCATCTTCCATGCTGCTTCTCATGGCTTTTCACAGAATCACAGAATGTTAAGGGTTTTCCATGCCCTGCCTTCTTCCTTTTCCTGTCCTGTACAAACCTCAGAGCTTGAACACACCCTTTCTGCCAGTAACCTTCACAGACGCCCTCTGTGTCATCTTGATGCTCCTCCAACATGAGGCTTGTTCTAACAAAGAGTTCATTGCATCGTTTCACCCATCATGCGGACGAACATCCTCATGTGGGAGGAGATATTCTCCGAAACAAGGGATCGACAAATGCTTTATCTCAGGGGAAGTCCTCAAGGTCACTGCAGCCCCAGAGGAATGTGAGATGCTCTTGCATGTGTCCAACACTAGATGCCACTAAGAGATCAGCATGGAAAGCAACCGTGCCAGCCCGGACTGTCCTCTGGCAGGACAGAACGCTCTCCACTGCAGAATGGCAACAGCCCCGGATCATTTTATGAGGCTACAGCACAAGTTGTGGTATTTGGGGCCAACGGGCTGGCTCCTTGGCAGCAGGACAGTAAAGCAAATGAAAAGAGCTCCGCACAAATGCCTGAAGAAGGAGCAGTTTGCACCGCTGAAGAGCTAACGGGCTCTGTTTCAGTTTCTGCAAAGTTATTTCCTACTGGTCCTTGCCTGCCTCAAACATTTCTTCAGCGAACATCAACAGCAAACAAGATGAGATTTAATCTTCCAAGTGAAAAATTCCCTCCTCCAGTGAAGCGACATAAGATGGGACAAAACTGTCCCTCGGTTATGCACTTGGTATTTGCCATAGCAGAATAAAAAGTGCAATTGCAGAGTCACGCTCAGTGAGGATTCTCTGGAGGTGTGCACATGAACTACAAATCAAAACATCTCCACTTTTCCAAGCCATAAGCAGCAATCCAAAATTTTAAACAGGATTAAGTGGTCACTGGATTTTTAAAATCCAGACCAAAGACACTCGACAGCACTGCAACTCTCTAGCCAGCCCAAGCAGCGCGTTTGCACTTTGCTGTGCAGCCAGGAAAGCTCAGACACAGCCTGTCCCTGCACTAACATAACGTAATTCCCTCACACGAGAGGAGAACTTTGACAAGGCACTACTTCTGTTGCTCAGGAGCGCGCCTGGGCTGACGTCAGACCACTGTTGCCAGGCATTTAGGAATATATGCCCTGCCTGTAGCAAAGCAGCATCAACCAACCGAGCAAAAGCGAAGCAAAGGACTTGCTGGCAATTGGTATCTCTCTGTAGTAGGTGAGCAAAAGCTTCCTTCTGTTCCAATTTTAATTTAATTAGTGAATTTAGTACAGACATCGAAGAGGAACAGATTGTCAATACTCTGCCCAAGTCAGTCAGCCCAAATAACACTTCTCTCTACCACAGCAGTCTAAAAACATTAAAAACATTAACTATGAGAAAGGCGGGGAGATTTGATCACATCACTGCTTTACTGACAGCAAAGACTGATCAGAGTAAGACCAAGTGCTTGATCCAGGGTGGATGATGGAGCACCGTGAGATTCCAGAACCAGCCACACATTCTTTCCTAGCAGTTGTGTGCAGTAACAGAACTAGAGAGCAGCGGCCTTCAGCCTGCAACGGCACTTCAGTCCTCGGATAGAAATGAGACACATGGGCTTGGACTACTTAGGAAATGGAAAACAAACCGCAAAACTGCACAAAAATGCTGGAGCCTTTAGTCCTAAGAGAAAATACGTGCCTTTCTTCTGTGTGCTCACATGCAATCTGTAATTCTGCCCCAAAGTCTGCACCAGAAAGCAGCTCAGCTTGCTGGATCTCAGCTGCTGTCCATCTGGATCACCCTGCCGCCTTCAATCACACCCTGACACCTCGGGACTGTCAACGTTTTACACGTGCAAAGATATAAATCCATCAATGAAGGGCCCAGCTCTGCCTCTTTTCCACTCGGTGATTCGTCTCTCCCTGGTTTCAGTGGGTACCAGATGGGAGGACTGATTCACAGGCAGCAGTTCGGCGCATTGTTTCACGGGAGGGAAGGCTGAGCAGATTTGATCTGCAATTTGGTGAAGCCATTCCCAGCCCTATGAACACGGAAGGGTTTGATTCAGCAGTGCAGGGAATGGGATGATCTCCTGGTGAGATGCACAATCCTCTTCCCTGGGCTGAGGGACTCGCCATTCTTTATTCTAAGGCAGAAAAGGAAAATTCGTAGAGCCTTATCTATCCCTTACCCACTGGCAGTTCTCACTCACTTCGGAAATGTCAGATTTATATGCAAACAGTGATTAGAAAATACACTGTAGGGAACAATTCTCCACTGGGCTGGAGTCCCCATTCTGAGAGGGATCTCCTGCAAAAGACAGGAGGCTACCTACTAATACAGGTTTAATTTCTTATACAAGTACTCCAGTCCTATTAACAGCAGATTTTTTAATCACCTGAGCTCTAAACCCCAGGCATTATTCCCTTCTCGTAGCACAGCCGAAGGAATGCAGGACAAACCTGAATCACCTTGAGTGGGATAGACAAAAAAAAAGAAATAAAAATAAATAAATACCAGCACAGTTTGTCCTGGCAGACACCGTCCACTTGAGAATCAAGAAGAGTATCTACCCAAAAATGTTCCAGCTCTGTGTTTGCGTCAGATCTGGCAAGCTTGCTTCTCTAGGATTACATAAGAGGAATGTGTTCATATGATGTATTGTCTCACCCATCACTGCTTTCAGGCTGCCACAATTTCATACCAGCTGCCTTTCTCCTTTCTTTTTCTTTCCCTGCCACCTGCAGAACTGGCATTTCAGAGGCCAACAGGATGAGGTCCTTTCCAGCTTTTTCCCTGCGTGCAAAATCCAGCTCAGCAACCTCAGGTTAGCTCACAATTCTGGGGAGAAATCTACTGAATCCTTGGCTTGTGAAGAAAAAGGACATGATCACCAACAAAGCATCTGGTATTTTTTTGGTCTAAACTGTGCCATAGGCTGCATGTCTGGTGTATTAACTACTGAATCATTGTTTCTATCATTTCAGTCACACGTTTAAGCTGAGAATGTGGTGAAATCAGTCATTAATAGCTAAGTTGCTGTAAGTTTTAAGGCTTTGTAAGAACCCACGCTGTAAAAACCACCTTCAAGCCTTCATATTTGAACGTTTCAGAGCTTATTCCAGCTGTGATCCCACCCGCTGCAGATCACCCACCGCATCGCCTGCGGAAGGGCAGGGGGAAGTCGTCCGAGTGCATCAGGCAGAGCCGCTTTCTTACTGTGGGCTGGCACTTGGTGGCACTGGAGTTCAGAGAAGCGAAAGGAAAGAGAGAGATGAATCAGCAGCATTTTCCCTCTTCCTCTGGCTGATGCACAGCGGCGTCCAAAACGGTTTGCTCTGGAACATCGCGCAATGAGCTCTGAAGTCTGGCTCGGAATTTTCTTTCGAAATGTATGTGCTGGGTAATTGTAAGTGAAAAGATATCTGCTTAGTTTTCTGCAATCTCCTCTGAAGTCTCCACAGGACTTGGGCTTGTGAATTCTCATGACTTCAGAGGAAATGGAACAACTTCTCTGGGTTCCAGTGCCAAAAGTACAGTGGGCACTTCAGAGAAGCCGAAATTACGGCTGCCATGTTATAATTCCAGAGGTTGATCTTGCAGTCAGTCCTTGAGAAGACCAATCAGGCTTCCCGGCGGTATCTGGATTCCACATATTCGGCAGGAGCCCGTGCATACCAATGAGCTGGCAGCGTGAAGCTGTACGAATGTGCAACTTGCCATTAAAACAATACCCTAAATTACACTTCTGTTTTGGTTAAATAGTACTTTTGGATTTAGGTTAACAAAATATCTGCCACTGGTTCGGTTTCTCAGAAGGAAGATCAAGTCTTGGACGCATATTTATGATCAAAACCTCAACTGAAAAAGGATGAGATTTGAGGATGAAACAGCAAGTACATCTGGTGACATTGGAACTCTTCGTAGAGCAGCAGAGTGTGGCAGAGTAGTAAGAAATGCCAAGGCAGGCTAAGAAAGCAGCTGCTTTTTACATAAAAATAACTGCAAACGCTGTCTCCCAAGTTCATCACATACAAACTGACACGATTTAAATATGGTATTTCTGTTACAGATGGATGTTTTTCTCTAAAGAGAACAAGCACTCAGGAGACTGTGGAAAGCTCAGCACACCTAAAGCAGTACCCCACCAAGGACTGCCCAGCACAGTGCGGTTGGCACTGCACTTGTGAGGGCAGAGTAGACAATTCCAAAATCCCTTCTGTCTTTTAATCCTCTAAACACAGCTTTTCTGTATTTTTAAAAAGCAGCGTCTTTTATGACGACCTGTAAAATGAGTTTAAGGGACTGTTGAAAATCTCCAGGAAATTCAAGAGCTTAATAATCTTCTTGTAAGTGCCAAATGGATCCAGCAACACTCAGCAACTGCTGTAGAAAATCTTTGATGACTGTGTGAAGTTACTGACAGGGTAACACGCTACAAAGTGCTGAAATCTCTGGCCAGCTCCTTTTTATAGACACCAGAAACTTTTAACTCAGTAAAAGACAGAATCAGTGAAAAAAGTTGATGGTTTTTTTTGTTTTGGACTAAGACAAGTCCTGGGATCTCTGAGCTGAGGATACGCTCCGGATGAAGTTTCCCATCCTTCACGGGCTAATTGTGGGTCTCAGCTGACCAGCCACACTAACACCGTGTCGGAATATGATCACCACCTCCAATTATCATTAACTAAGGAGGGTTAATAAGCCAGGCAGCCAGAGCCCAATTTAAACCTCACTGCAGCAGAGACTGCAGCAAGTGGATTGGACACACCCTATTAAAGATGCAGTGCATCATTCCTGCCCTTCAAACTCACTTCCCCCTCTTTGCTGCAATGCTGTCGACAAACACAAAGCTTAACTCTTTTTAGAGCAAACTGCCTCAAAAGAGCATCAAAATGTGCAGTATTTAAGCAGGAAATTTCAAATATAAATGATCTGTATTCACTACAGATCGTCTCCTTCCTCAAAACAAAGTTTCAATCTGTGTATGTGGAAGGAATATTTTGGTTTGTTTTTTTTTCACATAAAAAGTGAGAACACAGAGAGCAGGGTTTGCAAATGCCTGCCTGAGATTCTTAATTCCTGGGTCTTCATTGCAAAGACCCAATCTAAGGCAAGCAATGGTGCAGTTTTTTCCCAAACTCATCTGGATTATGTGGTAAACTGAGGCACAAGTTCCATATAAATTCTCTTACAGGTTTTGATTAAACTTCTGATGAAAAAAGATCAGCTATTTGTAAATCCAGGTCAACTGCAGTAAATTCTTTGTCAGAAGAATGCAGGAAAAGTGGAACTTTGCTGAAGCTAAATGTTTAGAAACACTTCCTAAAAGAACATTTTTGTCTTCTAATTTCATAACTGACCTGAATTTATTTCCACAGTCAAAATCTGTGTCAGATTACTGAACAAATCCAATACACACAGGAGTTACCTTTGATTGCTCTGCTTCCTTGCCACGGAATAAGGCTACTCTGCAAGGCTCAGAAGAAGCCTGGGCAGAATATTTTGTCGTTCATCTATTCTAGGCTGTCTGTCACTGGCTTGCAAGAGCTGCATTAGACAATAAATTAGAGCAGTCCCACAGGTCAGACCCGTTTGAATTTGGGAAGAGCCAAACCAGCATTATCCTTACTCCCCCGTGAAGGGCAGCCCAGATTCTGAGCCCGAGAGCACGCGGCGAGAAACCGCGGGGACTTTATTAATGACTATGCAGCACGGACAAGAGGGATGCACTGCAGAATCTGACGGCTCGCTCTTCTGCTTCCCAGCCTGGATTTCTGCCTTCCTTCCGTCCCTCACCACAAGGAACTCTGTTAACAGCCTAATTGCCTGAGGTTGCAAGAAAGAAAAGGAAATCCAGACAAAATGTAGTACAGTGTGGCAGAAAACAGCGAAATACTCCTTTCAGAAAATGTCCAGTTATAAAGGAGAGACGGAAAACAGACACCCTGTGGAAATGAAAACAAGAGTGACATTGAGCCCTTACACATAGAACTGTAGAATCATTCAGGTTGGAAAAGCCCCTTGGGATCACCAAATCCAACCACTCACCCTACTCTCCAAAGCTCACCCCTAAACCAGATCCCCCAACACCACATCTACACCACCTTTGAACACAGCTGGGGATGGGGACTCAGCCACCTCCCTGGGCAGCCTGTTCCAATGGCTCATTACTCTGTCTGTGAAAATTCTTTTCCTAATGTCCAGTCTAAACCTCGCCCGTTGCAGTTTGAAGCCGTTCCCTCCTGTTCTGTCAAGCCAGGCACGTGCCCATGGTGGAGAAAACGATCTTTTGTATTGCCATCAATGCCTAAACCTCCCATTAACAGAAATACCGATCTGTCAGTAGTTTTTGGGTGCTCTTGCTTGCCTGCAGCAGCTCCAGGGGTGATCTCTGCTGTCTCACAGCTGACGGCTGAAGTGCTGAGTCCTTCTTGCTTCAGCCAGAATGAAAATGAAAGTATGGTGGTTTATGCTAAGCAAGGGAGTCCGATTCTCCTTTCACTCAGGTGGTTTAGCAACGATCTGGTCAAGCCAGTGATGTCACTGGTGGGTATAAATCTATCTATCTATATCTGAATGAGAGAGATTCAAAGCAGTTTGTGTCATGTAAGACTGCTGTACAGTTTTCAGACCTCTATTTACAAATGCCTTTCTCAATAACTGTGCCAATGAAAGCAAAGAGGAAATCTGCATTGCACAAAATAAGTCTTTTCTAGAGGAATAAAGGACATCCAAAGGCAAAGGATTCTGCTCTAAGCTACCCCGAGGTTTGCTGGGTACTACTGGATTATTGGTTTTAGAACCTGGAGGAACAAGTGGCAGCCCGTGGCTTCTCGTCCTCAGAAGCAGCCCTCAAACCTGGGAGATTTGTAGCATGGTACAGGAAAACTATCTAAACCAAAACTGAAATGTCAACTTTACACACCACTGGTTCTGCCTATTGAAAAAAATATAAAAAAAAAAACAAAACACGGAAAAAAAGAGAAGAGGGGGCAGGGAGAAGAGAGAAAGCAGCAGGAAAGCGAGGAAGAGAGAGCAGTTATTTTCAAAAGAATAGAGTTGTTTGGTTTCTTGACGGGTGTGATACAGAAGGTCAATTTGTTTGCTGTTATCTGCCAACGCACAACAGTGTCATGTTCTGCTGTCACTGCTGATCACCAGACAACCCACAGACACTGGCACTTCTGCAGACATGCCACAGCCAGACCAGACTAAAACGATCTCGTGAAAGATAAAAGACGAAATCTCTCTTGAACTCACCCTCACAAAGCACCCTTGGGCCGCAAAAGGAGGAAAGCAAACAAGCAGGATTTGGCCCGTGGTGACTCGGTACTAAAACTTCAAATGCTACAGGACATTTCTTGATTTTTCATGTTGCAATTTATAACCTTCCTTCAGACATTCCCCTTCCTTTAAAAATCACAGGATCTATAAAAAGTTCAGGCTGGAAAGTAATGTATATACTGGAACGTCACGGTTCAAAGCGGTTGTGGTTGAGAATGAGTTTGTGTGTTAGCAGCCCGGTAAGAAAGAGACCGCTCTCTCTTCCTCAAAAGCTTTTCCTTTCATGTTTGTTAACCCACCTGTTATTAAAATAAAGATTCATCACAGCTCCAGCCTACTCGGAATTCTCTCCACACAACAGTTTCTGCCACTGTTTTGCATTTCAAAAAGAACACACTTGTTAGAAACGGGAAAGAATGAACTCCAGGAAGTACCAGGTGTGGAAAAGAGAGTAAGGACTTAGGTACACAGAAAAAAAAGCATCTCTCAGCTCTGAAATGGTGTTTAATAAACAGATATTTAGAACACGAGGTGGGTTTAACGTCTGTGGACCTCAGCTACTGCTGTTACTGACTGAAAAGCACTGGCATGACAGTGCTTTTTTTTTTTTTTCCCTAAGAATTTACGACCTTTCCACAACAGAATGGGGGTGCACGGAGATGGCCCCCATTCCACAGCAATTCTCCTGCTTTTTTAGTATCATCTTAGCACTGGAAGGACCCTTAAGAGCATTATTAGGATACCAAAAATCCACATGTAAGAACGTCGTTAAGTGACAAAGGAGAGACCTATTGATACAAATAAGATGTACACTTTAGCACGTGGAATTAAAGGAAAGAAATGATGATTATGGCGTCTTAAAAGATCCACTGAACTGCTCATCTCTGTTACAACTGCACTGAGTCAACACTGATTCCACCTCATCCCTTCAGGATGGGAACCAGGAGAAATAATGAGAGCTAATTGCTTTGCCAGTGTATATTAGGGCACGGCGTCCAACGGTATCGATCCCTGAAGATGAGCTAAAGGAGCCTTTTCTGCTGTGAAATTCTTTTTTGCCTCGTGCAAAGAACAGAAGAGCAAGAAAAAGCTGCAACAAATTCCTGGCCGTGCCAGCCTCATCACATAAAAAGGTGTTCAAACAAATGCATTCTAGCAAAAAAATTGAGTGAACAGGCTGCTTTGGAAACCAGAGAGCTGAGATGCAGGGAGACACTGGGTTATTTTTAAAACACATTTGCATGCAAAATTCAGAGCTTGCAGCCACATCTGCTGAACCCGCAGGAGCACTTGCCCTTGTAATGGGATCTGCAGACTTTGGAAAAGCAGCCCATTGATTAGCTGCAGGACTGCAGGACCTGATTCTATCTATTTATTATTTCTCAGGGGCTGGAGCAGCACACTTAATCAATGAACACCGGCAACAAAAATTGAGGGGGGGAAAAAAGCAGCAATAATCTAATAGCAAAGACAGCTTTTGTGCACCAATAAGATTAGTCTTCAGGACTACCCAGAGGGGAATTTAACCTTAAATATGACTCCAAGTTATGAGAAAGACTCTGGGTAATTATGTTCTAGACAGCTTCCTTCTTGACATGATGCATTATTTCCACTAAAGAGGTACACTGGAGTCTAGTCCTAAGCCAAGAAATCATCATGTGAGATACTGAATAATTCTTAAAAGAAGAGTAAGATAAAGTGGTCTGAAAAGAAAGAGCCTAAACTGGACAGAAACACTCCAGTAAAAAGCTTTTGAAGGTTGTGGAGTCTCCCTCTCCAGAGACTTTCAAAACCCGCCTGGCTCTGTTGCTGCGTGGCCTGCCCGGGGTGATCCTGCTCTGGCAGGGCGGTTGGACTCGATCTCCAGAGGTCCCTTCCAACCCCCACCATTCTGTGATTCTGTGAAAGAGTATAATCAAATAGCTAGAACAGGGGTCTGCTGGTAAAAAAATCTGGGTTTTATTCTCACCTTTTGGAAGGTAAGGACTATTTAGAGGAGGCTCAGAACCCCTTGATTATGTTTTACTCTCTGGGTAGGAAGGTAGATTAGTAATTAGGACACTATGTGGGAGAGAAACTGAAAGTCCAGACATCTGATGGGTGTTTGTCAAGGTGTAGCTGTACAGCAGAGGATAGAATGTTGTAACCCCAGCTTACCTTCCTGTGAAGCAGTGACGAGAGCACGTGCAGGTGTCCTTACTGGTGGCTTTGCAGCTCTTAAAAAGAAAAGCGGCAAAACTGTGCACTGATGACATTACCCAAAGTCTAATCAATGGCTACAAAGGTGGCAGATTGGGCTCATTAAATCTTGAGTAAATTCACAGCAGGATGCTCAGCACTATCCTTTCTCCTTAGCTATCGTTCAGGCCGTAATCAGGCACATCCATCACACAGCTCAGCATCTGGCCGTGTCCTCTTTCCCTCACCCAAACCTCATCCCTTCGTCTGCATGAACAATGGGTGGGTTGACCCTCTAAGTCTCTTCCACAGGAGGTAACTACAAATGGGAATATGCCTTTGTTCATAATCGAGATGACGGCGCGGCCACGGCTGAGGTTAACATATGGCTTTTGCTAACGGTCCCTCCTATTCCACGTTTCTCCTCGGCAGGTAATTTAATAGAGCTGATGTCTCTATCCCTTAATAAATTGAATTAAAAATGTTGCAGCAGCTGCACATGTAATAGAATCTCCATGCTCTTCAGCACCCTACTTTATTGCAGGCTATTGCTTTACGCAGTAAGAGGAGGTGCGTAAGCCAAGACACGCAGGATTTGGGGCAATGGACAAGATGACGTCTGCCCTTCACTATAATACCAGTTAAATGCACAGGTCTTCTCTCTGTGATGAATGCAGCTCTGCACCCATTTGTCTTCTCTCATTTATCACTAGAACTATTAATTACAGATCATAAGAACTGGGTATTTCTAGAGTAGTTGTCACCAGAGTCAAGTTCCTGCTCGCCCTTGGACAGCCTCAGAAAATCGCTTACAACAATTACCACAAAGATCTCTAGAAGTACAAAATTGATAAAAGATGCCTTGTAGGGCTCACAGGAATGGATAAAAGCGTGTTACATGACTGGCTCTCCTTGAAAATCCACAAACATGCATGTCATTCCCAACTGGTAACCCGGAATGGCGGTCACAGGGACAGCTGTGCTGAGGATACGGGAAGTTCAGATCCTACAGAACCGGGAGCTGGCTGGTTCATGCTCTGATCAAAAGTGTTCAGTAACAGTTTTACAGCGTTTTGTAAAGTCAGGCTTGTGCTTACACATCCTTTTCAAGCTGGATGTGTATGACAGCTTTTCCAAGCTCTACTGCTGATATGACACCAGATTCACAGAAAAGTCAGAGAGAAAAACAGACAGATAATAACAGATCCTCCAGGATAGCATCCAGCACATTTCCTCTTGCTAATACACGAGACCCACATAGGTGGTCAGTAGATCCTTACAACAGCTTGTAACCAACTCTACTACTTGCTGATGCATCTGTTTCATAAACCATTTTACTGTTGTCTGTAAGTGAAGCTGCCTACTCGTGCATTATTTTTTTTTCCCCTTCATCAAAGCCTCCAGGACAAAAGACTTGGCATAAATAATTCACAGGACGTTACCAAGAAAAGCAGCAAAGTTGCAGCACTTACCTATCTGTTTAAACGCAGGATTAGTCCTGTGACGTGACTTGTAAGCACCGGTTGGAACGACCTCATCATGGAAGGCGACGTTTGAAGAATCAGAAGAAAACTTGTCTGAAAAAAAAAACAACAAACCAAAACATAACAATCATGCTGAGTCTTTCTGTATTTCTTTATTGCTATGACAATAGCCACTGAAAGGTTTCACCAGAGCCCCAAACGAGCGCTTTTAACGCTCGGTCCGGCCAAACCTTGCAAATCTTCATCGGTATTAGTGGCTGCAGCAAGGGCTCAGATGGCAGATATTTATTCCAATTATTCCTGGAATGGCAAGTCAATTTTGTGCCTTGTTAAGTAAATTACTCCTTTAATAGGACAGGTTTACATATCTGGTGTACTAGCCTGGGGAAATAAGAGCTTTCATTTTGCACGTCATCATTCCAAATGTTGACAGACCACAGGAAAGACGCAGCTAGAATTTTCTATTTGGCAAGACACTGATCACATTCTTTATCAGAGTCAATAATCAAACGTATTATCACAAGACACTAATGAAAATGTCCTCATTTTGGTTTCTCTTTGCAGTGGTGTCATTTTGGAGCCCCTCATGAGGTGACCATGGTCTTTATAATGAACGAAAGCAACAGAACAATCTTTAGAAAACATTGCAAGTACTCCTTCAATATTTATCTAGGACAATCCAACCTCTTCTGAAGCTAATTAGTATTTCTGATGCATCTTGAGATCTGTGGATTAAAAGCTCCACAAAAAGACAACGTTTCACTCTATTATTAGCCAATCGAACATACAGAAGCGCACACTGAAATTAAATCGCTGGAGAAACCTTGATGCTTCCTCTCCCCTTTGTTTTCCTCCATCCCTTTAATTCTATTTCTTTGATAAACTATTCCATCTCAAGAGCCTAGTCTTTAATGCTCCCTTTGTAGCTACACAAAGTGCATTAGGAAAGATCTACCCATTAGCTACCAGAGAAGATTCCCAGGCATCATCAGTTCCCAATGTTCTAAAGCAGTTTAGGAGCCTCGGAGACTTTGACGGTAGGTGTGGGAGGAAGACAGAGATGCACAGAGAAGGGAAGACCAGCAGTCTTCCTACACACACTTCTTTTTAACTTGAGTAATCCCCTGAAAAGCTATGCCAACGACATCTTGAAGCCTGATGCAACTGATGTTGCAGGCAGACAGAGATACTTCTGGCTCTATAAATAACTTGATGAAAATTGCAGGACTTGACAAAAAAGATTTCCTGATTCCAGGCTTCCACTCCAACCCTCTTGTCTTTCTACAAGAAAAAGAACTTCCTCCTTATGTAACCTCTCCACACCCCTAAAGACACTCAGCAAGGAATGGCTGAGCTAAAAACCCATTTGAAAAAGGAACCCGTAACTCTGTGACCAGCTTCTGGAACACAGGCTAAGAAAAAGGAAAAGGTTTTTCCTGCATCTGACCAGCACTTCACTAGAAGGCACAATTTCAGAGCTCAGGAACAGGTATTCAAGTTCTTCTTCTAGCAAATTCTCCCTGAAAGTCATGTTCCCAAACTGGTGAGGATTAGGACTTGATGAGCTTTAGAGCAAGTCCGTGCCAAGGACGGCTGCCTAGATTTAGATTTGTGCCTAGTGGTGGCCACTGAACTAAAATAAATACGAGCAGGGACTAACGATCAAGATTTTTCCTGTGTAGCTAATGTACCCTGCTGGTCTCCTGACTATTTTTAAGCCTATAGTTAGACTGCAGGCCAGGAAGAGCTAAAGAGCCAGATTTATTGCAGGACTGGCCATAATTGGCCTTGCTTTGTCCTTAAACTTGGAGGAGGAACAGGATCTCAGTGATTTGTTAAACGGTAAAATGTTTCTTCCTGCATATATTTCACTGGTTTAGGCATTTTAGAATTAATTAGGGTGATCACTCTGGGGGAAAAAAACCCACATAAAAACTGAAGGTATTCCTTGCAGAATTTGGATTACATGCTGTAAACACTACAGGGGGTCTAACACTACAGGGAGAGGATGAAAAAAGTACATTAATATAAAAGCTTTAGTTTAGAGTATAAATCTACAAGTGTTCCGGGCCAAAATTGTGCGTTTAATGAAAAGACTTCATCACAACAAAACCAAGATGACTGTGCAATAATGCCACCAGTATTACATTTCAAGATCCTGCTTTACAAATATGGGAAGGCAAAAGGGCTTCTAAAGCAAGACCTTGGCTTTGGTTTTTTTTTTTCTTTTTAATATTAAATCTAGACATTCTGAACAGAAGAGAACAGGATTTTAAAACGAGAAGTACAAGCCAATGGTCCAAATGCAGTGTGCTGACATCTCTTTGTAATGCTACAAAGGAAGTGAGATTCTAGGGTAGTTCAGGATGGAGCTGTAAGCAGCAAATCATCATCCACCGACAAGAAAGTTGCTCAAACAAGTATTTGAATTTTCAGGAGACCAGGTCCCTTCATTTCATCAATAAATCTCTATCTGGTATTGCAGATATTCACTGGCATTAATGTTTGGAAAGGACAAACAGCAAAATGCTGATGGAAGTTTGTTCAGTGAGCACCCATTCCTCCCCAAGCCCCCGCCTCTCCCAAACCAGCACAGTTCCGCACCGAGATTCATCCTTCACCTCCCTATTTTCCTGCAGCACATCTTCCCCAAAGCTGCACACTGCCTGACTTTTGAGACTTTCACTGAGATGTTCTGCAGCAGCCTCTGAGGAAAAAGAGGTTAGATGATAGCTCGTACAGCAGCGGTGGAAAGCAGAGGCACAGAAGCGCTTTATTGCCGCCTAGTCCAGCAAAACGCACACGCACAAAAAAAAATCATGTTCCTCCCGCCCCAGCCCTTCTTCCAAGAAATGTCTGCCCGATGGATAATCATTGCTGATTCAATGCCCAGGAGGGCTCCTTTAAAGAAGAAAATTGCTGCAGCATTCACTGTATTCATCAAACATTATTGCTGCTCTCTAGAGGAACAGGAAGATCCATTACAAAAGGAGAACGAGATTCAGCATCACCTTATGGCAGCTACAGCGATACATTTTTATTTTAAAGCGATGCCTTCTGTTGGTTGGGACCCAGAAAAGGAAAGAAAAAATAATGAGAAAAGCAAGAGAAAAAAAGTCTGGCAAGAGAGAAAAAGAAGAATCTGTGCCGGCTCCATCCATCTCACTGCAGGAGAGGAGGAAAGCCGGGAAGTTGAGCAGGAGGAGCAGGCTCTGCAGGAATGACTCGGCATCTTCTGCGGCAAAAAGAAGCATCTCAGCGGCCACCACCCTGCCCCACCTGCCAGCACCCGGCCTGTCCCAGCCCCATAGCTGCAGGAGGGACACTCCAGCCCTGCCAGACCCCCTGCCATGGAGAGCTGCTGGCCTCCTGCCCCAAAAACCTTCCAAACGACCGTAACAGCCACAACCCCCTCTCCGCCCACAGCCTTCTCTGGGTACCCACGGAGCCCGTTCCCTAGGGCCTGGCTCTAGGAAGAGCATCAGCAAAGCTGCCAGAGTCCCAGCTCCCCACCGCAACCCACAGAGACCCCCACGCTCCCTGGGAGCTGCAGAAATGCCATTAACTCCCACTCTGCCATATTCACCTCCTACTCACTAGGAGCAGCAGAGCAGCCAATTGCTCTTCCTCTCCCACACCCCACCAAATTCTCCCGTGGCTATAAAACCCCTGCCTGGAACAACCATCCTCATGTGCAGACCCACCCAGCCGAAGGCCTCTCCTGCAGGAGGTGCACACGAAGGTGCACACAGGGAAGGAATTCCACGCGTGGTTTTGACCCCCAACCAAGAGTTACCCACTGCACGAGGGCAGGCAGAGAACGTGATCCCCTCCTGCCGACCAGCCGGAAACTGGAAGCGGGACCAGTTCCTGTGAGGAAAACCATTTGCTGTCCACAAACACTGCCTGGCCAAGCGAGTGCTTGGCAAAGGCTGCAGGGAAGCAGAGGAGGTCATTTGCTCATGTTCTGTGAGGTTTCTCCCAAGTTCCTATCTGTTTTCATCCTACCTTTCTGTTCCTTATTTAACACCTTCCTCTTGAATGTGGTTGATTTTTTTTCAGGGAAGGGTAAAGGGGCTTTTTTTTTTTCCCCATCTCTCCCCTCATCAAATTTTACCTGGCCCCTTCTCCCAGAACTTGGGGAAATAAAAAAAAAAACACCACCTTCCCTGGGAGAAAACCATTCTGATTCCATAGCCACCCCAACCACCTTACTTTATGGCATCATTTTTGGCTACTTGGAGGAGAGTTTTATGCAGTATAAACCACAAAAATTAGCTCTTGAAGTGAGCTCTAGAGGTGATAATGCCACTGAAAGCTTGTTAACTGTCTGAAAGCTGGAGCAAAGCTGCTGAACAGGAAAGGAGAAGCTTGCAGCAGTTCGGCTGCTGGCCAAAGAGAGCCTGGGACATGGAAGCTCCTCCTTTATGCAGGTCTCTCCACCTCTCTCTCCCTCCCTTCTCCTCTCTCTTTGAAAGCTGGTGCAGTGTTGAACTTTTGCCAGAAACTGGACCTGCTGCAGAAGCAGCAGCTTCCCAGAGGGAGGAGGGATGAGACAGATTAATGCTTTCTCTCAGCTCCTCTTGATAGCAGCTACTCAATCCTTTCTCCCTTCCCCTGTTCCCATCAAGCCTCTATCAATCCATAAATTCCCACTAGAGAGAACACAGCAGAGGGTCCTACCATCACAAACACTGCCAAGGGCTGCTGCAGAGTTTGCCCCCTCCTTTTCCATTTGCAGAAGGTTGAATCCCCCTTCAGCGTGCCCCATCCCTCCCTAAGGATACTTGGGCTGCGCCTGCCTTTGATACCATCCCTGACACACCCATCCTAGGCCCTTATTAGAAGGCAGATTCCATCTCCATCCCTGAAAAGCTGGGGAAAAAAGGTTCTGCTCCCTTTCCGCCCTCCCTTGTCCCCCTAAATCTGAGCTCCAGGGATTAAATTCCCAGCAGGAGGCAAAGGGAGCCCCAAACTACTGCAGCCTTCTCCCAGGGAACTGTAAATCCAGGATTAACCCTTCCTGCAGCCTCTTCCTCTCTCGCTGCGTCCAGCATTTCTCAGTCCACTGCAGGCTGCTCCAAGGCATGGCAAGCTTCCTAAAGGAATGATTTAGGTCGGATTTTATGGATAGTAACTCTGCCCCTCAAGACAAGCCCTAGATGCAGTTGTACAGTCTTGGCCAGCCGAAAGCAGATCTGCAATGCGTTGGTTTTTTTTCCTCTAGGAACACAGCAGCAGCAAACCTCGGGGGGCCTTCCTGGGGTACTCAGCAGGCTGCATTACTATCAGAAATAACTCCTCCCTTTCTCTTTCCTCCCCCCACCTCGGCTATCCCACACAGAGGCACTTTGAGGAGACGGCCCAAAATCGCACCCTCACCTTTCTGACCGCGCTGTGCCCACAAAGGAAGGCAGGAGCAGCTCCCTGCAGGGCTGCAACGCGACGGAGTGGCTTCTTCCTTCAGCAAAATCTGCAAACTCACAGCATCTAATCAGTGTTCTGAACATCTGATCTCCAGATTTACCCATCTAGATGTTACCAGATTGAAAGGAGCAGATTAGTTACAGGGGCAAGCCAGGTTGCTGGAAACAAGCGCCCCATCTTGCTCATAAATTGCTTGAATAAATACAACAGGAGCATCTCAGCTAGAAAGTTACACACATCCCTCGGTGTTGTGGATAACATGACAATTCCCTCTTTGCTATCTCCATGTACACACTCAGAAACAAAAAAAAAAAAAAAAAGAAAAAAGATTAAAACCCAGTTGCATGTAGCCACTCTTAAATAAAAAAAAAATATTAAAGAAAATGCTTTCCATGTTGAGCGTGCGATGGGTATAACAACCTGGGTGTCTTTCTTTCCGTGCAATCATAAAAAGTTACCCTGAAATCTTTTCCCCAGCACTGCAAAAGCACAAGTACATCTTAAAGCTTGCACACACGTCTTCAGGGAAATCTTTTCAAGCATATTCCTCCCTATGATGACCAACCAACCACTCTCTTAAGTGATCAAGAAGTGCTATTTCTATGCTTTTTGGTTTTTTTTTCGGTCTGCTAGACACTGGCTGTGCAGAAATTCAGAGAGACCTGCTCTTAAGCTCTTGCAATGTAATTAGGTGAGAAAAAGCTGGGAAGGAAAAATGTCAGCTAGAAATCTGAGGCAATGAAGACTCAGCCTCTAAGCAGCTGCTCTCCAGAGCAAAGGAGTAGTAGTGCCTGACTTGCCTGAGATTACACAAAGCACAGGGACTTCCTTAAATCTGGTTATGAGCATTTTTGGCCTGTCTATGGACTCTGCTTGGATCTGGTTTTCTCATGATACGAGAGGGTCTTTAGCTCATGAACATGAAGGACAGATTTCATAACAGCACAACAAAACTGTCAGCACACAGGATGATTCCTCCAAGCACAGTGGCAGCACAAATTCCTCCAACCGTTTCTGAGGTGTCATTGGAAGATGCAACACGCTCTTCCATGTTACAGCAATAACACAGAGATTAACAGAGGTTTACCCTGTGGTTTTATCCTTCTCTAATTAAAAATTTGCAGGAATTTCTCTTCAAAGCACAGAACTGGGAGAAAAAAAATCTTAACTGCATTTATAATGCATGAATTAATGCAAGTGTAGCACAAAGCTGGCACAAAACCCTCCTGCTTTGATGGTTTAGAGAATGACAAATACTTGAGAACCCTTTGCCACAGTCTCTTGGCTTCTGGTTATTTCTTATTCCCACACATTTTATCATTTTGATACCTGAATACCAGCAAAGGAGCGTTGTTCAAGGACATGGAACCACTGTGCTGCCACGCTGCAGGTCAGAGAGCTCGCTCAGCTTTCCCAAAAGCCATCCCATCTGCAAATCCAGGGACAAACCTGGGGGCAGGGAGAATCCACCCACAAAACTCTTTGCTGTAAACAAGAAGCTTTTGACCCTGGGTGCCCTTACAGGTTTTCAGCTTCAGTATTTGAAAAATGCTTATTAGAGCTTCACAAACATTCTCTTTCGTATTCCATCAAGAGAAGCAGAAAAATAAGAGATAAAAGGATGTATTCTGGCTACTTCACCTTTTCTAATGCACTCTCTAACCAGAGCTACTCTCTAACAGCACCAGCTCAAGTGCTTTATAATAAATAGCCAGCTTATTCTCCTTGAAAAGCAGAGTTACGACTATTTCTAGTCAGTTCTGATGGTCATGTTTGTCAATCAATAGACCCTTGAAGACCTAGATCTCTTTTTTTTCCTGCGGCTGGTGTAAGTGCACGTTTCACCGTTTCTGCTGTCAGACAATCACTGAGAAGGTAACACTGGGAACCATCTGCTCAACAGCCACTTACACCCCTTTGAGGCTTTGAAGTAACTAAAACAAACGACCGAGCAGTTTTTGGCAATGCCAAACAGCCTGAGACCGGTTAGCTCAAGATGCTAAGTGCTTCTGAAGTTGTTATTGCCATGATAAATTTCTTACACAAAAGCCAAATTCGTGCTGCAAGTTTCTACTAACCTGAGGGCTTTGAAAGGGTCTAAGAGCTGTAAGAAAGAAGTAAATTCTCTTGCAAAGGACTGAGGTCAGAGTGACAGGGCAAGTGCTGAAAATACTAAAACTGGAAGGTTTTAAGGTTCAGATCTCCGGAAAGACCTAAGCTCTGAACTCCTCCCAGCATCAACTAAGTATAGAGGAAACATACCCTGGGAATAGGATTAGACAGAGGGTAAGGCTGGGAAAAGAGTTAATGAACGTACATTTAACAAACAAGAAAAATCTAATTATGATAATTAAGCCAACTGAAAAGAATCAGTAAATATTTATTCATGTAAACATTTTACAAATGCTTAGAGGATGCAAATAAAACGTCTTGAAGAGCTAAATTTAGCTCACCACTAGGTTTTTTTTACCACAAGCCACAGAAAGGGCTAAGAGCTTATCATTGTCCTCAATACCAACAGCAAAACAGAGACTATTCCCAGGCTGAGCTGATTCTCCCACACTACAGGACTAACTATATTTTAAGCTTTATAAAGCACAGAAGGTGATGGCTGCCACATCACACTGTAGCTGTTTGGATGTAGGAACAGAAAACAAAAGCCTGGGAGCTTGCTGGAACTCTAAACCTGGAAAAATTTAATCTTTTTTATCACTTAGCTATGAAAGACCACACCACCTGCCCACGATGCAAAGTTTCAGAGTTCCAGTATTGAGCAATTCAGTTTTCACTCCTCAACACTCAAAATTAAAAAAAAAAAAATAAAGAGAAAGAAAAAACCCCCACAGTTTCGATGGAAGTGAAATATTTCTATCTCCCCTCCAAAAATTGCACAAATTAAAAGAAAAAGCAGCAATTTCTCATCTACCTTTCTTTGTAGCGTCAAGAAAACACTTGACTATCCCCAGCTAACACCTACCACAAGAGCCTCTCAGGCAGGCTGTCCAATTCAGAATTTAATCTCCGTGTTGGGAGTGGTGCAAAGTCATTTGCTCTCTAGGAGGAGTAGTGCCAGAGATGAAACCCCTGCAGACCTCTGCAAATATTTCAATTAAGCCCTATTAGTGTAAAACCTGAGCAATTTCGTATTCTACCCCACGCAGGCATAAATCTTTGGTTATTAAGGATGACAGTCAAAGGTAATACCAAGAATTTGATGCATCCAAGAGCTGATGGAGGAAATCAGATGCACTGGCTGCAGAAGTTGAGTAATTTTATGCAGATACTGCAGAGCTGTGAAAACTCACCCGGTCCACACGCTGCAGTGCAACAGTCAGACAGTTTTACTGCTCGTTTTTCTGCTGTGTTTTAGGGTCAGCAGTACATGCCAGGCTACTAAATAATGGGATGCTTAGGTCTTGCTACGAAATGCTTGCCCATGGAGGAAGATTACACACCTACTAAAAGGTAGGGGTGGCTTTGTGTTCACCTCACAAAAGAATGTTATCGCTGCATACGCAGCAAGGAGGAAAGAAGCTCCTTGGTTTAAAGCAGAGGTGGGTTAGAAGAAGAGTGTTCCTCAATTCTTCATCCAGATTCTGTGATCAAAGGGGAGACACAGCCTGGTGATCAGGAATTTGGACTGGGCTGAAATTCCTTGCAGATCACAGAGAGAAGAGCTCTCTGCCTTTTAATTGTGCCAGCAGTCCACAAATAAATACTCTTTTTGACCCACCTTTTCTCTTTCTTGCCCTTCATACTGGAAGGAAATAAGAGTCTCTAACTGCATTATGAGCCTTTCATATGCTCCCAACTGTACTGGAAATGCAGCCTCCCCTCTTCTACCCACTGTACCACCAACAGAACTAACTTCAGCTGGCACAGCCAGTGTGTGCTCAGTGGAAATGGGAAAACTGGGAAATACTGACACTGCTTGCCTCCTGGTATTGTGGAGGACATGAGTGTTCAACTTCAAAGATATGAAGGATATTAAACTAGCATCTACAGTTGCTCTAACACACATCCTTACACCATACATCCCTCAAACAAAACTATATATACCTAGTTGTTTTCTCTGAGCAGTTAAAACTTTGCAGTGGCCACAGAGCTGGTCTCCCAGAGCAGCTTTTGGGGGCATCTCAATACTTAGGGTTCACTTTGTTCTGTTCTGTAACTCACCAAATCAGGTGAGGCAGGGAAAGGAAATACCTCTTGCAAGTCATCAGGAGTTGATTCAGCTGAGAACTGTCACGATCACTCTTTTGTATTTTATGGCATCATTAAATCCCACTTTGTGGGTAGCAGCTCTAAGACAGGTAAGATCACTCACAAGGAGAGAAAAAAGGGAAAGATGAAGCTCAGATCACCAGGTAACCTTAAGTGGCAGCGCTTCAGTGCAGCCTGCAGCCCAGAGCCAACTTACACCAAGCTTCTGCTGCAGACCTTGGTCTCTGGAGTCTAATCCCTTACTTCTGACGCTGGCAGGAGACCCATCCAAAGCAATGAGACTTTGCAAATGAGTAAATGATCTCTTTCCAAATGGGCTGAGTGGGCTTTTTCAAGCCCCGTACATTGCTCTGCAGCTGGCAAGGTAAGGGAGTTTCATGTGTCCAAGAACCTTTTTGTTTGTGTTTAATTGCTGGAATCAAACAAAAGCAGAACATCTATTTAATTGATTTTGAGTGTTAAGAACTAACCCTTGAAACGGCAACGAGGAATCTGCCATCAGGTTTTGTGGCCTAGTTTGGAGCTTTGATCCAAAGAGTAAACAAAGCTAATGAATCTTCTAATTAAGCATTCATTGATAGAGCTCAGATGAAAGTGGCTGGCTGCTTCCTCCAGCTCTTGTAATCAAGAGACAGAACAAACTCAAAGTGAGCAAATTAACGCTACCGTGCATAGCAAAACAGAATTGGTGGAAGGGATAACAAAATAATGAAAGCTGCTCAGGCACTTACTATATATGGCACAAACAAAGCAAATAGCTGTTCAAAAGAAATAAACTAAATACTTATTAGAGTTTCTTCCAGATACTGTAGTTCAGTCCTTGCAGGCAAAATTCCACACGGGCTCGGACAATTCATGTTAGCTTTGTCTCATATTAAAAAGGCTGTTTGGAAAATGGTAAGTAGACTTCCTAAAATGTAAGATTCATTCCAATTCACAGCAGGAAAATGCAGCAGGATTAAGAGAACCCAATGTAGAACAGAGGTTTTTTCATTTGTGCATTTCAATTGAATCTATTCAGAGATTTTTTTTTTATTTAATTTTGGGCATATACATAAGATCTGAGTTCCTAACTTCAGGACAAGGGAAAGAAAACATGGCCCATTACTCCTGGCTTATGCCTTTCAAAATATTCCCCTGATGGGGAGAGTATCAGCAACATACAACAACAATTTTCAAGTGTGATCAGCGTAAGGTCAGAATTTTAAGCCAGCCCAGACACAGGAATTCTAGTACACATAAGGATAAAGCCCAAAGAAAGCTCTTCAGGTTTTCCTCCTCTCCTAGAAGTGGCTAGAAACACAGAAAGCATTGGAGGGCAGCTCCAAAATCCTCAGCCAGACTTTTCTCAGCTGTAGCTCCCAGAGGCTTCAAGAAGAATTCTCTTTTTTTTTTGGTTTTTGCAACACATCTCCCTGTGGCAAGATCAATAAAAGGACCCGTAGGGACAGCTCAGCCACAGGCATCCTTCCCTGCATTCCCACAGCCCTAAACACGGGCACAAAGCACCGACTGCTACAATGGACCTGGTTCCACCTCTCCCCTTTCTCCTTCAGAACGACTCCGATCAATCGTATCAATAAAAATCCATCAATCTAGAAGCCACGGTGCCACTAAAAGCACCACCCTGTACCTGGAAAGACAAGTTTCCCAAGCAGTTTTCTTGGTAGTAACAAAGCTTCATCTTTTACCTCTGAGTCACACTGCAACTCAGCACTGCAGGGCTGTCTGCAGACACACTTTCCCATCTTCCTGGCACACGCTGCTGGCAGAGGGGAGGAGGTTTTCCACTTATTTTCCCTCTCTAAAAAAAAAAAAAAAACAACCAACACAGATGAACGAATATTAACAGTCTACAATTACAAAGCTTATTTTCCTGGGATAGGAAGGGCAGTTATTTTAGAAGCCGAGATATATTCCTTTATTAATACATGGCATAATAATTGATATCCTTAATAATTAAACCTCATGCTCAAAATTGAGCGTAGGGAAGATCAGCGTAAATCCTTTGGCACGAAACAAGGCACACCACTTAGTTGAGCATCCCGTAACAATTTGCACTCAGGAGCTCACTGAATCCCTGACCAGGCCCACTGGGAATCTTTCCACAACACCTGGATTGCTCATCTCTTCCCTGGGTGCTCCTCTGCAAGCTACACAAGCTACCTCTGTTTGGGCAAAAGTCAAACCTAACCTCTGTTAAAGCTAAAATTTAGTAGCACAAGGAGCTATACCTGTGCTGCTGTACTTTGCATAGTCTGAAAAAATGACTGGCTGGTCTAACCTGCGTGAATGCAACTGCTCCTGACATTTAAATCGCACATTTTAAATACAATCTTGGAGTAGAAGCCTCACCTGCAGTGCTTGGAAATCAAGAACAATTCCATTCATCTCCCCGGGGACGCTCTAGATTTGCAAAATAAAGTATCTCATCAGCTCTCCTGTGATGTAGTGACACACAAACCTTCACCAGCTCTTTGCACAGCGCATCCCACGCAGCCCGGGCTCAGAAGAGACGAGACTGTAGCTTTCTTTGTACCTCTGATAGGCCCCTGCCCTTCACAGCTTAATATCCCTCAGATTTAAGTACCCTGAAACCTATGGACATGGTACCACACCACAGATAAGGTCCTGTTTGAGATCACTAGAAGACAGTAGGAAGCATGATTCAGTCAAACGTGCTCTACCTTTAGTACATACCTGGTATTAAGCAAATATATCTTTGTGCCAGCACTACTTAAGTACCACTGCAATTAGTGACAGGCATACAGATTAACTCATGTATATTAATAAAGTCTTTCCCCTTTCTTTAGGGAGCCTTTCCGAGCACCTAGTGAAGTCTGTGCTCAATATATTCCTGTCTTACTTCTAATAAATCTCTACTGTATAAATAGTGTTTCACTTTAATCAACCAGTGGCTGCTAATAGTCAGGGTCAGAGGGAGCTGCAATGCAGCTGTCCAGTTTTAGTCTATTAGCCAGATTAGGCAAGGATGAATATTGAGACTTCATGGCCCAAGTCTCAGACAGACTTGCCTCTGGCAAATCCCAAGGAACAGAGGAAGCAGAGCCAGGTAACTAGAAATTAATACTGAAATATATATAAACTAATATACTATATGTAGCAGCTCAGGCTGTGAACCACACCCCATATTTGGTTCTTCATTTATGTAATTACCTTGTCATTAGGAACCGCTTGTAACAAGGCTGCAGGAACTCGAAGAGCAAGCACATCTTGCAGAAACTGCAAATTAAAGGAAAAAAAAGAAAAACCATGCTACTTCTGTATGCGGCCCGGGGGGTTCAAGGCACAGCGAGGGCCACACACAGCCCAGTCTCACTGAGGCACTGGGCCTCCCTGAGAGCCCGGCCACAACACGGGGGCTGCAACAATCTCCCCAAGGCTTCTTCCAGGGGTAGCTTGTGGGGNCTACGACCCGTTCTTTCCCTCCTACAAGCGGCGGTACGCCGAGAGCCCGCGGCTCCATGTCTCGGCGATGCGCAGCAGCGGCGGCGGGTATAGCTCGGCGCGCTCGGCGTACTCCAGCCTCTCGGCGCCCGTCTCCTCGGTGTCGGTTCGGCGCAGCTACGCCACCTCCAGCGCCTCGGGCTCCCTCCTGCACTCCGTGGACAGCCTGGACCTGAGCCAGGTAGCTGCCATCAGCAACGACCTCAAGTCCATCCGCAGCCAGGAGCGGGCGCAGCTGCAGGACCTCAACGACCGCTTCGCCTGCTTCATCGAGCGGGTGCACGAGCTGGAGCAGCAGAACAAGGTGCTGGAAGCCGAGCTGCTGGTGCTGCGGCAGAAACACGCCGAACCCTCCCGCTTCCGAGCCCTCTACGAGCAGGAGATCCGGGAGCTGCGCTTGGCCGCCGAGGAGGCGACGAGCGAGAAGCAGGCGCTGCAGGGAGAGCGGGAGAGCCTGGAGGAGACGCTGCGGGGGCTGCAGGCGCGGTACGAGGAGGAGGTGCTGAGCCGGGAGGACGCCGAGGCGCGGCTGCTGGAGGTGCGCAAGGGCGCGGACGAGGCGGCGCTGGCCCGGGNCCCCGCCACAGGCCGCAGGTGGGCCCAGGGCGAGGGCGATGTTTGGCGGGTCCGAGACGGGCCTACCCCGGAGCAAGCGAGCAGCGACCACCGACCCGACCACCCACAGCCCCTCGTAAACGCCGGCAAAGCGGGCGCGGAGCCGAGCGGGCCGTACCTTAGCGCGGCGGCGGCTCCTCCCTGCCGCGNACGCCGAACCCTCCCGCTTCCGAGCCCTCTACGAGCAGGAGATCCGGGAGCTGCGCTTGGCCGCCGAGGAGGCGACGAGCGAGAAGCAGGCGCTGCAGGGAGAGCGGGAGAGCCTGGAGGAGACGCTGCGGGGGCTGCAGGCGCGGTACGAGGAGGAGGTGCTGAGCCGGGAGGACGCCGAGGCGCGGCTGCTGGAGGTGCGCAAGGGCGCGGACGAGGCGGCGCTGGCCCGGGCCGAGCTGGAGAAGCGGGTGGACAGCCTGCTGGACGAGCTGGCTTTCCTCAAGAAGGTGCACGAGGAGGAGCTGGCGGAGCTGCAGGCGCAGATCCAGTACGCGCACCTCTCGGTGGAGATGGACGTGTCGGCCAAGCCCGACCTCTCGGCCGCCCTGCGCGACATCCGCGCCCAGTACGAGAAGCTGGCGGCCCGGAACATGCAGAACGCCGAGGAGTGGTTCCGCAGCCGCTTCACCGTCCTCAGCGAGAGCGCGGCCAAGAACACCGACGCCGTCCGCGCCGCCAAGGACGAGGTCTCCGAGAGCCGCCGCCTGCTCAAGGCCAAGACGCTGGAGATCGAAGCCACCCGCGGGATGAACGAGGCGCTGGAGAAGCAGCTGCAGGAGCTGGAAGAGAAGCAGAGCGCCGACATCTCCGCCCTGCAGGTGAGGGACGGGGGGGTCGAGCCCTGCGGGGGGGGGGGGGGTTCTGGAAAGGAAGGGCGTTGCTTTTAGCTCAGGCGTCAATTCTGCAGCTAAACTGCGTCGCTGAACTCTGAAGGTATCGTGAAATTACCGTGCACAATGCCCTAGAGCCGCAGTGCGTGCTGTATCGGTTATCTGTATACCGATAAAGCCTCAGCTGTGTCACTATAAACGAGATTTCATTAAGCTAAAAGTAGAAACTGCACGTAGAGCCTGCAAACGAAGCAATGCACAAATTGCCCGCATGCTTTTCAGTCCTTGCTAGCAGAAAATTGAGGGTGTAATGTTAAATAGGGATGGAATAATAAGGTGTAGGTAAGAGGGGTGGGGAAGCCCTGCCACGGAAGGTGGAATTTGGTAAACGATGCCTTTTTGGCTGAGGGCAGAGTTGAAGCTGGTCATTTTCTCTGTCTGCTAGAGCCAGAGGAAGTTAATAGGATTGGAGAAATTCCTTGCAAGCTGGTGTTGCCAGACGTGGGAGAATTAAGGATTTTACGCTGTCAAATGTTTTTGCTTCCAACAGGATACAATCAACAAATTGGAGAACGAGCTGAGAACCACAAAGAGCGAAATGGCTCGGTACCTGAAGGAGTATCAGGATCTGCTCAATGTGAAAATGGCCCTGGACATCGAAATTGCAGCGTATAGGTATGATTGGGGGGGTGGGAGTTTTAGACCTTGGATCAGGTTCCTGTTCTCTCTTTGAGAGAATTGATTTTATTTGTCATTCCTCCAGCAAAAATTGTCCTAGATAAATGTCAGAATTTAATCAGGTCTTTCTCCGTTGCTTTGGGAGAAGCAGGTGAAATATTTGCTTAAAGCAAAATCTTCAGTGAGTATAATCTATAGATACATATGCATACAGAACTAGCTCAGCAATATATGATCTCTATTCTCCATCTTTACAGATAAAAATACCTGTTCTGTTACTTACAGAGGGGAGATTTTGTATCAGTGGAGCTTCTTGATAGGGATGGCTGTGTTCTCAAAATGGGAAATCCCTTGCAGGTTTTATTTTGGAGTCACAGAAGAAATCTGCAAAGGAAGTCTCAACTATCTTTTGTCTTAGATACTGTTAGAAATGGGAAATGCAGAGGCAGGAGTTTCTAGGAATGCCACAAGGGGGAATATTGGGGAAGGTGGCTGTAAACCTTGTCTAACAGCTACAGAGGACATCACGCTGTTACATCTGCACAGTTCCCTGCAACCCTATGGGCTGCCAAAACACACCACTAGCTTCATTTGACATAGGAACCTAATTCTCGAGGGATTTTTTCCCTGCTATTTGCCCTAACAAGGAGAAAAGTATTAATTCACACCTCTGAAACTTCAAAATTATTCCAAGAAGATATGATTATTGATTATAGGGGTTTTTTTTCACTCCTAAGTGTGCAGTCTCTAGGGCTTGTGCTGCTCAAAGCATCATCGTGTCTTGGTTTGTGGCTAGGTCTGCTGAAAATGGCTGCAGCATAACTAACTAATCTCTGCTTGTTGGTTTTTGTTTGTTTGTTTTTCTGCTAGGAAACTGCTGGAAGGTGAAGAGACCCGACTCAGTTTCACTAGTGTTGGAAGCATCACCAGTGGCTACACCCAGACTGCCCCAACTTTTGGCAGGTCTGCCTTCAGCGGTCTCCAATCCAGCTCCTACTTGATGACAACTCGTTCCTTCCCCACATACTACTCCAGTCATGTCCAGGAAGAGCAGATTGAGATAGAGGAAACAATTGAGGCTGCTAAAGCAGGAGAGGCCAAGGCAGCCCCTGCAGAAGAAGGTGAGGAGGAAGAGAAGGAGGAAGGTGAGGAAGAGGAGGGAGGTGAAGAGGCTGAAGAAGAGGAGGAAGGTACTTACAGTTACTTTCAAATCCCTCTTTCCCTGCTCATATGGGGTAAAACCCAGAAATCCTGATGACTAAGTCTAATGATGAAACCTCTCTCATTGTCTACTCAAATGAGCAAATGAAGCACAAAGCAGTTAAGCAGGAGAGCCTGAATATTGAATGGCAAATGAGGTAAATGTTCAATATCAGGCCTGTTATAGGACTGATGAGGCTCCCTTAGAAATCACTGGGTGTTTTTTCCATTCAGGTTTCCCAAAAAAAGCATGCTAATACTTCTAACAACATCCAGTGTTCTATTCGTATGGCAGCAGACAGTACTTAGCTGTTACAGACATCCTCAAAAAGAAGGAACAAGGACATCCTGAGTATTTACTTAATTCCCAGAGAGTAGCTTGTGATAATAAGAACATCAGCTGCTCTCTGGGTGTAACTTTGGTTAGTGAATAGCCTGAAGGTCTAGGTAATTTCCTTTTTCAACCCAAGTGTACCCTACTTCCTCGCCTGCCCTATAATTTATTTAGCTAACTCTCATCTTAAGGAAAATGTAAAAGGGATGTTAGCCAGAGTTGCTTTTCCCGGCTTCGTTTGCAGAGCTCTGAAGGATTTAGCCTAAAAATGTCTGAAATGCACTTGTTACAGTGAACTATTTGAGGAGTTTATTAGATTAATTATAATGAAATGGTAAATAAAGAGCCAGTTGAGGACCAATGGCAAGATTCCTTTTGGAGCTGAAGTCTTTGGGTAAGACTTAAAACAATGAGTCCACAGTCAATTAATATTTTTCAAGGCCGTGATATTGAAAAGACCTGTAATGTCTTCCACTCCCTCTGAAATCTGGGTTAAGTTGGATGCAGAGGTTTGTTCTCCCTTGCAAGTCCTAGATCCATGTTGCTATTTTCATGGAAAATCAGTTGCTGGCCCTGTCAGGATTAGCTGGCTACCATCCAAACATCCAGGGTTGAAGGGTGCAGGTAAGGTGACTCCCGTGAAATTGGGATTAGGAATGATAACCCAGAAGTAAAAAACATCTGTTTGTCTTTCCAAGGTGCTAAGGAAGAATCTGAAGAAGCCAAAGAAGGTGAGGAAGAGGAAGGAGAAGGGGAAGAAACAACGGCTGAAGAAGGAGAGGAGTCTCAGGAAACTGCTGAGGAAACCGGTGAGGAGGAGAAGGAAGAGAAAGAACCAGCAGGAAAGGAAGAGAGCGAAGTGAAGAAGAAGGCTTGATCTTTTTTTAGGCAGTCTAGCTTTCTCATCAGGTCAACAGAATAAATGATGATTGACTGAGCTAAAGTTGCAGTCTCACATATTTAATTCAGTGACCACTGAGGTTTAAAGTTAATGATCTGTGATGTTTCTCAGTACGCTTGCAGAGCACCCACTGGCTTGCTCCCTGAATGCCGCATGGTTTACACGTATGAGTTCAGGGGTTATGTCTTTCTTGGGTGATTTGGAACTTAATATTTAAAATGGGGGGGGAGGAAAAAAAGTTGTGGGAATGAAAGTTGCCTTTAACTTGCATTTAAAATAATTATGGAAACCTTGGGTGGGTGAAATAATGGAGGCTTCAATAAGTATGTGCAATAAAGCTAGTCAATAAAGTTACCGAAACGCTTACATGGATCCTTTGTGTGTGTGTTGTCACTAATGTGCTTTAAAAGATAAAAATCTCTTTCACTTGGCTTCCAAGCCTGTCTAACAGGCTATGGGATGTTTCTGTTTCTAGCTGATAGGCTTGTGGGGACTAGCAAGTAGACAAAACTTCTTGATGGGGCTGTAAAATTTCACATGGAAATGTTAAAATGGTAAAACTAGCACTGGTGTCCAAAGGTGCTGTTAGCTTTGTGGTGAGTCTCACTGGACTGGTGTATGTACGCAAGCACAAACTCCCTTTTGTCTTCTGAAAAGAGAATTTTTAATGAATACAGAAGAAAAATGCAAATGTGGCTGTGTAAGGATTGGTAGGTGGGTGTTCAGTGTCTTGACAGAGCAGTGCTGAGAGGAAAGAATGACTGGATGTAGCTGAGAGTTGAGGCAAAGTCTAGATATTTAATTTTTTTTAGAAAAAAAAAAGTTGTGGTGAGGTGTTAAGAACAATGTGAGGGAAGAGTTTTCTGTGCTGCTTGGATGAGCTGCCTTTGCAGGGTGCTATCTTCAGTCAATCTGCTACAGACTGAAGAGGCTCATTTTCTTTGGAGAATGCCAGGCCCTGAATGTGAGCTGGAGAAAGGTCTCATCTAAGATCAGGCACAAAATAGGAACAGCTCAAACAGCAGCAAGGCCTGGCAATTCTGAAAGCAATGTCCTGTGGGCTGAGCCTATTTATTTTCAATTAGCTGAAGTCAATGCATAAAATCAAACCTTGTGCTAAGGGCAAGTACTAGGCTAATGCTGCAAATGAAAGCATTTTAAGTAGACTTAAACCCATGGAAACTCATGTTCAAAGGGGCATTACATGGCTGCTTGAACACTTCTCACAGTCACGTTTAGCTAGATGGATTTTTGCGAAGGATTTTAGGGTAACTTTCAGTTTTGTACGCTGACCCCATGGGATCAAGTGATCTGCATTGGTTCTCTTTGGTGGCTACATTCAGGAAGAATTTGTCTCCAGATTTTAGGGATATTCCTAAAGCACCTCCCTTTTCAGTGTTGAGAGCGTTACAAAGAAGGTGATGATTGATGAGGTAAGTGCTTAAACAAGTCTTTGCTTCCACGTACCCAGGAAGAACAGCAGCAGGAAGAAAAAGAACCTTTGGTAAAGTCATGCAGGAAACTGTGTATGCAGATGTAAGAATTCCAATTCCTCCTATTCAGGGATTGCAATATCATTTCCAAATGCTTAATTTTCCTCCTCTACTTTCTTGTTTGTTTTTTTTTTACGCTTCTGAGAACCAGAAGACAAATAAATTTGTTTTCCATTTCTTCAACAACATCTTGCTGAAGTTGTGGTGGGGGTTTTTTTTGTTTTTTTTTTTTGCATTTCCCTTCTGCTTTTACAGGAGATTTTTCTACGTGTTTGTGCAAACTTACTCTAACAAAGCAGATTCTACTCTATTTCCAGGAAAGCAGTGGTGAGCTGTGGGAGGTACCTGGAGCACCATGGGCCAGAGACTCGACTGTGCTGCTTGCGCAGGGCTTGAAAAAGCAATTGATGGGATTGCAGGAGAGCTGCTCCTTTTGGTATGTGATACCCTTGGTTCAAACAGCAGAATATTGAGGCTGAGATGGCACTTGGAAATTCACTGAAGTGCCCCGTCAGAAAATGCTTAGCGTGACACTACAGCTGGGAGAGACCTTCTGCTCCTAGCGAGCTAAAACCACAGTATCCAAAAGATCAGAACTTGTCACAGCCCTTAGAGAATCATAGAATCATTTTGGTTGGAAAAGACCTGTAAGATTATGGAGTCCAACCATGAAGCTAACACTGCCAATCCCACCGCTAAACCATGCCCCTCAGCATCACCTCTATTAAAACCACCAGCCCATCCTGCCTTTCTCCAAGCGCTCTGAGCTCCTATTAACTTTTCAATCCCTGCTTCTGCTTCACCTTCCACGTCTTTTTTTCTTTTCCCGATCAATTCTTTCTTCGTTCAGTCCTTTATACCCCTTTCACTTCTAGTGAAATACACCTTGCAGCTCTCCCAAGAGTTGCAGCCAGGCTGCTGGAGACGCTCTCAAACCAGCACAGGCAGCGAGAAACCAGCAAACACGTTGCTCCTGGCGGCGTTATCCGCGTCCGATCCTCGCTCCTTATGTTATTTTTAATGTATTGCAGCTAGAGGAGCGATTTCGCGACTCTGCAGGAAACGTGTGAGTCACAGCCGTGGCAAAGAGCTGCGGAGAGCGACGAGCTGCAGTGGCCGGCCAGCCTTGGTTTGTCACCCCCAACCCTGCCTTGCTGCCGAGGTAAAGGGGTGAGAGGGAGGATGGCAGCCCACCTCTGGGTGCCCAGACGCGCTCGGGATTGCGGGGAGTTTACTGGCAACCCTTGTTTTACCTCCGAAAAATCCAGGAGCCGGCTTTGACGCAATGCAGTAAAAGCAGGCAGAGGGAGACACGAGAGAAACTTTAACCCAAGTTGCAGCTGCAAGTAAAGCCACGAGTCTGTCCCTGAATTTTCTCCTGCTGTTTGGGCAGACAGGGTCTGGATCAGGCTGAGATCTCATCCCAGGGAAGATACAATACGAGGAGGTCCCAAACGTTTTTCTTGGGATACGCAGAGACACACACTCCCCTTCGGCTCAGCAAGAGGAAAACTTTGTACAGGTAGAATATCCAGATTCTAGGAATGTACTTTCTATTAACTAAAGAATTGACAGTTCATCACTTGCTGGCATCCCAGGTTAGTGAAAGGTAGTTTAATCCTGACGGGAGAAGGAAGAAAGCCCACATGTGAATGGGAAAAGAACAAACCCCGATGCCTGGAGAAAATTCTAGTGCCTGACTCAGCTCCCTGGCAAACGCAACCTATTTGTGTTTTGTAACGCTTCCCAGCTTGTTTCCACCTGGAATTTAGCTCTGGGATGCCGAAAATCGCTTAATCATAGCATCTCCACGACCCAATAGAGTAAAAAGATCCTGTTTTGGAGCCCTCCAGCTCCTGAAGTCACAGGGGGCTTCTTAGCCCACCTTAAATAAGATGCATAAATCTTCACAGTAACTTCCTTTAATTATTATTTTCTCTTCATGAAGCCTTTCATATTGGTTAATGAACTTCTGTGTCTGAAAGTAATTAATCCCTTCACTGGTTATGCACAGTCTGAAGAAGTAATTGGTGCAGAACAGGCAAATAACATACTATTTATGCATCTCTGCCCTAGAATTATGCTATCTTTTGAAGCTGTTCAATTGCAGATGTCAGTAGACAAAACCTCTTGGCAACATTAAATGTTAATCAGTTCTTATAGTTTTATAAATATTTAGAAATGCGTTAACCAGTTGCTTATTTCTCTTAGGATTTGGTGGAAACATTTGCAGGGGGAAATAGGCTAAACTCAGACATTTATTTTGTGTTACAGCAGAGGAAAAAAAAAAATGCACTTGTGGGTAGTAACTAAAGGCTGCAATTTATTTTTGGGTGGAAAAAGGGGGGGGAATGAGAATATACCAGTGGGTAGCCCAGGAGTTTGCCTCTTGTGCAGGCTGTGCAGTGAATTCCCCAGACTGCTGGGAAAGTCAATGTACCCTGGGCAGAAGTGTTGATAGACTCTCCCCTTATACAAGAAACTGCACTCCTGGCTGGACTACCAATGTGAAACCAGAATCAAAAAATTAGAATTATATTGAGAGATTAATTCAAGATTGTCATCTCTAGGTCCTTGTAGCTGGATCCTACCAGAACTGAAAAGAAAGTGTGGCACGAAAACTAGCAAGCCAGGTTGGGATCCCACCCCAGAGCTTATTTGGAAGGACGTAAACAGCAAGTTTGTTTAACAAAATGTTAAATGTATGTCTCTGGTTTAGTTTTTGGGTTTCGTGGCGATGGTCTCTTGAAAGTTTTGATTAACCCCAAGAGAAAAATATCTTCAGTGATGGCCTTGGGTATTTCTGTGCTTTAACATAGCTTGGTGCAAACACTCGCTGACAATAGGTGAGGGGGACCGGGCTACTTAGCAGCTTAGTCACAAAGGTATCGTTATTTTTATGTCACATTCACAAATTTCACAAATAAGCTGGCTGCAGAGAAGCTGCCGATTAATTTGCTAGCTCTGCTTAAATGAAATGTCACTCAAGCAGCAGGCTGCGGAGCGCAGATTTCCATTATTGATAGCAGCAGGAGAAACATGCAGTATTTTTGCTACACAAAGACACTCAGATTTATTTGAAAGGCTTATCTGCTGCCGGCTTCTTGCGATTTCTCCAGTGGAGAAGACGCAGAACCCTTTCAATTAAAAACTACTTGATCTTCAATTATTGGTAGGATAAAGAATTGGAAGGAATAGGCAAATCATCGAGTTTGAGCAGACCCTCAATTAGTCAGCAGATTTTAGAACAGTCCATGTACTGAACCCAGGCTTAAAAATGATTTGCATTTCTCTGCTAGTTACGGGAGGTGAGGCGGCAGCAGCGTTTGCCCTTGTCCTTTGGAAACAGGTTAGAAAGAAACACAATTTTAATCTGATAATAAGATATATTATTCCCATAAATTTGAGTTAGGGTCCAACTCTTTTCCTCTTTGTTTTTTTTTCAATTTATTTTTGCAAGTAGTGGGATTTTAGATGGGCCTTTAGTTGGGATTCTTCTTAACAAAGCCAATATGGAAGTGGCAGTAGACACAGGCCAGTGCTCAGGGAGCCTTTCTAATGGAAATTTTAAAAATGCTTTAATTTGGTTTTATCTGTCAGCCATACCAGGTATAAACCGAGCCTTACCCAGCCTCAGATCAGATCAGATTCTGGAATGTTCTCATTTCTACAGCTATTTTCAAATAGACAAGTCTGTAGAAATGAGTTAGGAGCATTTTTAATACATGACTCCAGTATCATCTCTGGCCCAGTTTCCCTGTTCTAGGTATTTATTTGCTCTCAATTTTGCAGTGGTGCATTTAGAGGCAGATTGGAGCTGTTGATCCTTTGAGACAGAGAACCGATGAGGATGTTACCATTTAATTAAGGTAGGAGGGGACAAAAAGTAATCAAGCTACTCCATTTTGATGAGCACATGGTGTCTTGGCTGAGATTACTCAATGGGTCTTTGCACACAAACAAGTGTCATACAAGATACCATGACCAGGTGTGGCTCACAGACAAGCTGTCTTCATGGGGAAAAAAAAAAAAAATAAAATCAAGGAATGGTCTGGAAACTGCCACATTTTTAAGGCTCTCCTTACATCTTGAGATTAGTGCAGAGGGAAGAAAATGATCCTTGCAGCAGAGTTTAATTAACATTTTTACCCTTAGTCCACACAGGACAGCTCAGGGAAGTGATGGAAGCAGCACATGGCTTAGAGACCTTCCCAGTGCTCCAGGAGCCATTGCAACCCTTCCAAGCACCTTAAGGCCAGGCAGCAGAATTCACTGGGTTCCCCTCCACTCTGGACAGTGTGGGAGTCAGCTCTTCAGTGTTTGCTTAAACCACCGCAAGTATTTTTTTTTCTGCATTACATTACAGGAAATCTGTTCATCGTACCCAATCCAGACTTGTTCTCTAAGTGAAGGCACCAAGGAAAAACCTCAAGCAACCTTCCAACCCCTGCAACCATCTTCCTGTTCAAGACAGAGTATCAAGCTCCAAGGAAGGATCCACGTTGGAAGAAGAGTCACCAGACAAGTAATGTTTTCAGTATTGACCTTTATTGAGCAAGAACTGCTGTGACTTTTACATCAAACAACAAAAGGTTGCATACTGTGCATGTCAACTAGGTTCTCCCATGAGCAAAAGTCCACCCTAATTGCACCAGTGAGGTAAACATAATTATTTATAAGTAGCTTTTTTTTTTAAGGCTAGGAGAGTTCTGGTTCTCATGAATATTCTATTACTGTTTTCTGTTTGGTTTTGGCTCAGTTGGTTCTTTGCATAATACATCTTAAAATCTTCCTCAGATATGTCCCTCCAACAGCTCTGGAAATTCAAAAGCTTCCTTTGCACATTTCATCTCATGCACTATTAGTAGTAGTATTTTATTTTTTTTTTTTTAAACCCCAAGCTCTGTGGAGGGAGTACATCTTGAGCCTGCATGCATTCCCCCCCCCTTCCCTATATTGCACAAAAAAAAGTAAAATACTGTGTGTCTGGAGCCTCCATGAGAGAACCCGTTCTGCTTTGAAGCCGTCACTCACATGCATTTTGCAGCTGTCATATGGCTTAACCTTTTGCACCGACCCAAGCTCTTTAATTTTTTATTTTTCTCTTTTTTTTAATTTAGCTATGATTTATTTTATTCGGTCTCTTTAATCTCTTTTACTACAGCATGTGAAGTAACTTTCTCCACTTTCTTGGTGGACACTAATTTCTCCTCAAAGCTTTCTTCGTGTTCCTCTACCTTCTGAGTGACGGTCACCGACTTGGTGATGTACGTGGTTGTACTGTCCCCACCTTCAGTGATTTTCTCTGCTTTTTTGGTTACTACAATTTTCTCGCCCTTATCATCAATTGGACTCACATCTAGGCCATTGGTGACAACACCCTTGTCTTCCTCCTCAACCTCCTTCCCTTTGGATTCCTCCTCTCCCTTTTTCTCCTCCACCTCACCATTCACTGCAATGTCTTCTTTCCTGGACTCCTTCCCTATCTCTGCGCTAATTTTTGTTACCTTTGTGACAGTGACGGTCTCCTCCACCACAGCCTTTCCATCTTTGGCCGGGGAGACCGGCTTCTCTGGAGAACGGGGCTTCTCCGGAGTCACTGGCTTTTCTGGAGAGCGGGGCTTTTCTGGGGTCACTGGCTTTTCCGGAGAGCGGGCCTTCTCCGGCGTCACCAGCTTCTCCAGGGTCACTGCTTTCTCTGGGGTTGTGGGCTTCTCTGGCGTCGCAGGCTTCTCCGGTGTCGCAGGCTTCTCCGGGCTTGCTGCCTTGTCTGGAGAGGTTACCTTTGGTGTCGCTGGCTTCTCCGGAGATGCTGCTTTCTCTTCCTCCTTGGCTGGTTTCTCACCACCTTTCTCCACCTTCTGTTCTTTTCCTGCTTCTACAGCTGCTTCTTTTTGGACGGCCTTGGCCGGCTCCGTTACAGGGGATTTAGGAGGGGATTTAGGAGGTGACTTTGAGGGAGGTGTTTTCACCTTTTCTACCTTAGCAGCTACTTCTTCAGCTTTGCCCTTGGCCTCAGCTTCTTCCCCTCCTTCCTCAGCCTCCTCCCCTTCTTCCTTTTCCTCTATTTCTTCTTTTTCAGAACCTCCTTCTTCCGCTGCATCGGATTTTGCAGCTTCTTCCTCCTCTGCTTCCTCTTCCTCCTTCTCTTCTTCCTCAGGTGCAGCTGCTTTTTCTGCAGCAGCCTTCTCAGAAACAACTTCTTCCTCTGCAGCCGCTTCTTCTGCCTTTTCTTCCTCCTGTTCTTCTTGCTGGGCCGTGGCTGCCATTTCTTCTGCAATAGCTGCTAGGGCATCTTCCATTTCAGACTTTTCATCCTCTACCTTCGTCTCTTCAATGATTTCTTCTACAAACTTATGCTGGACCTTCAGCTTTGGTGGTTCGATTTTTGTTTTCTGGATTTTAGTGGATGCTATTGTGACAGATGGTTGTCTGTGCGTGAATATGGGTCCAGTAATGCTTCCAGAGAAGGCACTGAATCTGGTCTCTTCACCCTCCAGTAGCTTCCTAAGGAAATCAGGAGGAGGAAAAAAAATGAGCATAGAAACTCAACGTAAGGGACAGAATTAGTATTTGAATATTCCCTTGTCAGCAGGATGAAACCAGTTGGTACGTGGAATATGCTAGAGCTGATCAGCACGATCCAGCGCTCACAGCCCCAGTTTGGCTTTCCTTGAATCAGCTCTTTTGCAAAATTCATATTCAGCAAACAGCTTTTAGCTTGGTTTGCATGTGGCAAGCGTAACACCTTCAGCTGATCTGTTTAAATTCACCCTTAACGCCAAAAACTTCGTTATGGCGTAAGTCAGCACCGAGCACGGTGAAGCAATTAACCCCACGGGATACATTATGATTCAGGCAAACTGAGAATTTGACACACCCAGCAGACCCAAATTAAATATAGTGCCTGAGACCTTCAGAGCCAATTAGAACATATGTCCTAGTTCAATAATTTGGGCATCCACCTTTCTTGTGCAGCCGTGAAAGCTGAAGAGACTCGTGTTCAGCTAAGTTTGGCAGCGAACAGCTACAGACCCTTGGGTACCTGTGTTTATCTGAACAACCTCAGGAACGCAAGCAGATCTGGAGATGGGGGTTTGGCTTTTCTTATATTCAAATGCCTGGTTTTTATCTAAGCCTGTGACCCAGAAAAATCAGCAGGTCTCCGATGAGAGTTCTAAAGTGATGCGAAGGAGATTAAAAAAAACCTGCCAGGTGATGGCAATAGCAAGCAATGTTCCTGCTCCAGATTACAGTGGATGCCTTTAAAGAAAAGTTGAGCAAGAGAAGCAAAAGTGTTTGTGACAAGCACATTAGCAACTCCCCGCTCGAAACCATGATCAAGCAAGTGCACTGTCTCCCTCGAGCGATAAAAGGGAATTCAAGTGACAAGCACCACTTGCTTGGCATATGCAGAGCAAAGTAAACAGGAATTAGAAATAAATTTGTCTTCTGCTGCATCTTCTGCTGCAGTAAACAAGGGCAGAATGCGGCACCAGGGTGCCACTGCACTGAGTCATGCTGTCCTGTGCCCGCTGAGCGCTCTGGGGCTCTGCCACCGACCACCAGAGAGCTGGTCCCTAACCAGCTCTGGGTCCTTACTGCAAATGCTTCGTGGTCTGTGAAGGTTTTGGAAATATGTGGTAATTTAGCGAAGCTCTAATTTTACTCTTGTTCGCCTCATGCAGATACTTCTCATCTGTGGTAAAGTTTCCCAAGGCAGCAGCATCTGCAGTGCTATTAACGTTCCAGACACGTCTGCAATGGTCCTACTGTACCTGTATGCAGCAATTTCAATGTCCAGGGCCATCTTGACATTGAGGAGGTCCTGGTATTCCCTCAAGTGACGTGCCATTTCCCACTTCGTTCCTCTAAGCTCGTTCTCCAGCTGATGGATCGTGTCCTGCAACAGAGACGCAGAAACCCACTGTGACCCAGCCAGATGCTCCGTGCAGAGGCGGCAGGAAAAGTTCTCAAAAGAGACTTTCAGAAACTCTTTCCACCGCTCTGGGAGGCAGTGCCAGGATGAGAGCAGGACCCACCCGGCTCCCACCGCCCTCNTCACCCCCCGCCACCCAGACGGGGCTCCGGGCGCCCTCCCCGGTACCTGGTAGGTGGTGAGGTCGTTGTTGTGGCGTTCCTCGATGTCGCTGAGCTGCCGCTCCAGCGACTCCTTGGTGCCGCGCACCGACTCCAGCTCGATGCTCTTGGACTGGAGCTGCCGGCGGTACTCGGCGATCTCCTCCTTGGCCGAGCGGATCGCCTCCTTGTTCTGCTCGGCGGCCTCGGTCAGCTTGGCGTAGCGGCACTTGAACCACTCCTCGGCCTGGTGCATGTTGTGGTCGGACTGGCACTCCAGCTGGGCGCGGATCTCCTTCAGCGCCGTGGTGAGGTCGGTCTTCAGGTAGTCCTTCCTCTCCACCGTGGCGTGGGACGCCTGGAGCTGCGCCAGCAGCTCGGCCACCTCCTCCTCGTGGTTGCCCCGCAGGAAGGCCACCTCGTCCTGCAGCGACTGCACCTTCTTGTCCAGCTCCGCCCGCATCAGCGAGGCCTCCTCCATCTCCTTGCGCAGGGCGCGGATGGTGGCCTCCGTCTCGTCGCGCAGCCGCGCCTCATCCTCGAAGCGTTCCCGCAGGCGCTGGATGTCCTCCTCGATGTGCTCCGAGTCCAGCTGGATCTGCGCCTTCTCGTGGCTCACCTGCTCCAGGGCTCCGCGCAGCTCCCGCAGCTCCTGCTCGTAGGCATCGCTCAGCTGCGCCCGCCCGGCGTGTTTCTGCCGCAGCGCCGCCAGCTCCGCCTCGATCTCCTTGTTCTGCTGCTCCAGGTAATGCACCTTCTCGATGTAGCCGGCGAAGCGGTCGTTGAGCCCCTGCAGCTGCTCCTTCTCGTTGGAGCGGCTCAGCTTCAGCTCCGCCGCGCCGTTCAGCAGCGAGGACTGGCTCACGTCCAGGCTCTCGGCGGAGCTCAGCACCGTGGAGCCGTAGGCGGCCCGCGGCGCCGCCAGGTTGGGGCGCTTGTAGGAGGAGGAGACGGTGCTGCCCGAGCCCCGGGACCACGATTGCGAGCGGAAGCCGCTGGACGGGGACGCGCTGGCGCGGCTGTAGGTGGCCCGGGTCTCGGTCACCCGGCGGTACGAGGGGTTGCCCAGGGACTCCATGATGTAGCTCATGGTGGGGCACTCGGGGGGGAGCGGGCGGCAACGCGGCGCTG